>JASSRZ010000016.1:2650255-2663074 GCA_032164315.1 Malacoctenus gilli
CCCTCTCTTGTGGTTTGGAATGTAATGGGAAGCAAGAATTTCTTGGTACTTCAGGCTGTTGATGTTGCAACAAAAAAGTCGTGTTGCATTTGCCGAAGCCCACAGCTTGCAGAAAGGATGGACAGTGGAAAAGGGGCAGAAGGTTGATTCTTCTGATGAATCATCCATTGAACTGCGTCCCAATCGCCGCAAATACTGCAGAAGACCTGTTGGAACCCGCATGGATTCCCCAAGATTCACCCAGAAAACAGTCAAGTTTGGTTGGAGCGAAAAAATCATGGTTTGGGGTTACATCCACTATGGGGAGGTTGTGCGAGGGATCTGCAGAGTGGAGGGCAACATCAACAGCCTGAAGTACCAAGAAATTCTTGATCAATTTCAAGTCAAGTTATTTCTGTTCCTTCAACTTGGACAAGTGACAAGACTTTTGTCAGGGACTGTAAATCAGTTGCAACATGTACCAAAAACAAGAGCTTCTTTCTGCTATTGATAAAAGAAGTTAACCTCTTGAAAACCAATAGTTTCGTCAAGTAGTTGGGGTTTTTTTTGGGGGGGGGGTTTTCAAAAAAGAGTTCCATCAGAAGGTGACAAACAATTTTGAGCAGCAGATTCGAAAGTCAAATGCTTTTAAACAGCTTCTGATCACACAGACTTCGGCCTGTGAAATGCCAGAACGACCAAAACTGCTTTGAATCAATGTTTCAGGCGTTGTCTTGAGTACCCGAGCGCCAGAGCGAGGTGTGCGCGTGCAGCAGTCGGCCGTAGAGGGGAAGCCGACAGGACGTCAGCGCCTGGTTCACCAGAGCTTGCTGTCCTGAAGTCACCCTCCTCCCTGAGCGCCCCAGTAGCGACGCCAGCATCCTCACACACTGCTTCCGGTCCGCCTGCCGCAGCTGGACGCGCTTCCAACCCGGGTCCTCGCTCCTCGAGCAGGCGGGGCGGCTGCCCGGCGGGTAACGCAGCGCGACGGCTTGCAGGAGGCGCGTTCGGTGAGAGGAGGCAGTGAGGATGAGATTGACGTTGGGAGGGAGGGGGGAGGGCAGGCTGTCCACGATCCGGGGACCCGAGCTGCTCTCCAGCTGATCCAGGCCGTCCAGGAGCATCACCAGGGGCCGCTTGGTGGACGGCAGGAGGGTCAGGAGGGACGAGAGGTGCTCGCCGAGTTCGGACACGCTGAGGTCCGGTTTTGGGAGGCCAGCCAGGAGTCCTGCTCCTGCTTGAGGGGTGCTGGGACAATCCGTGGGGCAGCAGCTGGACGGGAGCGTGCCCGCGTCACGGGCGCGGCTCGTGTCTGTCGGGGGGCAGAGGAGGGAGGCGCCAGGCTCCTGCTCGGAGGGAGGGTCCTGATACGTGCGGCTTATTCGACAGCACAGGCAGGACAGCAGATGCTTGGGCGAAGTGTTGGCCGACAGGCTGCAGAAGTAAGCGACGACGACAGGATCCCTGTCTGACAGCCACGACTTTATCTGTAGACGGACACACGGAGACGCACGGGTGTAACGCAGGCTTACAACGGAGCCGGAGAAAAATACTTGATTACCTGCTGAGCGCAGCGTGCCACCATCACTGTCTTTCCCGTGCAGGGGCCTCCTGTGACCACCAGGGGGCACTGTGAGCCTTCCTGCGCCACATACGCTCGGATCTACACACGGTGAGAAGAAACCGGTGAAATCCAGCAGCTGCAATCTCTCACATCACACTTTTTTTTTTTACAACAGATAGGTGATAAATCATAAAACATCCACGATGCAACTTTAAGGCAGCAGAATGTTTCGTCACTGGGAGGAGGTCATTTGTCTTCACGCTGACCTGCTCCTCCTCTGGCTGAATAAGCTCATAAAGTGGCGACAGCACGTCGCGCAGCTCCTCCTGCTCGGCCTGCTCCCGCACGGAGGCGTCGCCCCGCGTTCCCCGCACGATCGAGCTGTCAGTCAGCTCCGCCAGGTCGCGGTAAACCTGCTGGCCCAGGGACTCGGAGTAGCCCCGCCTCCTGGTGGTGGTGTAGCCGTGGCGGGGGTCGCACTCCGTGGTGGTGGTGTAGACCAGAAGCTGGCGGGCAGTGACGGCTTGGGGGAGGAAGCCGTCGCACAGGTCAGACAGGAGTTTGTCCCAGCGGGGGGGCACTGCGCTCTGTGAGCTGTCCTTGGAGGTTGCAGCCTGAAAACGCAGAATAAGAGGAACCATCAGCAGCCTTGAGGTCAGAGCTGGACACTGGTGCATCAATTAAACACATCTTAAATAAGAGAAAAAGTGGACATAGGTTGTTTTTCTAGGTAACTGGTTAGTTCTGTGCTTCCACTTTGTACCTCTGACTGTGGCTGCTGCTTTGCTCTCGCTCCTCTGGCGTTGACGACATGGTTGACGTAAACCAAGCAGCGTCCAGCCACGCTCTCACCGGAGCAGTCGTCCAGAGCGAAGCGCAGGTCTGCATCCAGGACTGGAGACAGCCACTCAGGTCAACCGCGAACAAGCGACACATGCCGACACTCGCGGCGCGTCATTCTTACCTGATCTGGAGAGGGTCTGGACTCTCTGCGGACTCATCAGACCAGCGTGGACACACTGAGCCACGGCGCTCTGAAACGCCTCCCTCAGGTCCGAGTCCTTGGACTCTTCACCTTCGCCCTTCAGTAAAACAGAAGAGAGGAGAGCCCCCCCCCCACTAAATGTCAGATTAAGATTTATGACCCCCCCCCACCCCCCGACTGTCCAGAAAAGTGGACACCGTGGGAAAGTGGGCGTGTCGTGGGAATGAGGGAGGGGAGGGGGTTGTAGGGGAGAGGGGGGAAGGTGGGGTGGATGCTGGACAACATGTCTGCGGGAAGAGGGTGGAGAGGTTGTAGGGAGGTGCGTGCGTGCGTATCTGCGTGCCTGCATGCGTGTGTGTGTGTGAGTGAGAACATGAACTACAAATCCAGAATCAAAGTGAAGCTTTTGAGGCTCACAGGAGGACCCCAGAAGGGTCTGACGGCAGGTCTCAGGCAGTAGGAGGCAGGGACGCTGTTCTCGTCCCTGTTGTATGCTCGCTCCAGCTCCTGGGTGCTCACGCCCGCCTGCTGGCTCCCCTGCAGCAGCCGCTGGTACTCCGACACCTCCAGCTGGGCGGGCAGGCAGCCGGGGCCATACTGGTGGCCTATCAGGGCCTGCAACGCCGCCGTGTGGACACAAAGGGAACAGCAGGGTGAGGTGCGTCGCTCGGCACCCGAGCGGTATACGGTCTTGGTTTGTGTTTCGTGGATTTATGAGGCTCGTGAAGCGACACTTTTACAGTTTCATCTCGTGTGCCTTCACTTTGCTTGATTACCAAACCGCAGAAACCCTCCAGTCAGGCTCGGTGGTCAGTCATACACAATATGAGAAACACTCTGTTGGTGCAACAATTACACGCCTTCGAACGCCTTCAAGCGGTTTTGTAAACAGTGCATGGTCTCAGAATTTGCATACGAGCGTTTTTGTTACAATACGATCATAAAAAAGGCCAGTCATTGAGCAACCTGCTGATTGTCCGTGGCAGCAATGGTGACAGACGGTCTTCCGTCAAAAAACAGCTGGCAAAACTCGTATCTTTAAGTGTTTTTAAGGTCTGAATTTTAAGACAGAGCAAAGAGCTGTGCGACAGAGAGAAGTCCGGAGAGGCTGAAAAACCTGCTGAGGCTGGTGTCAAATGACAAAACAAGCCATTGGTGCAACAAATCTGCAGCATCTGAGAGATAAATAGAGAGGTCAACAGGAAGGAAAAAAGGCTATAGGATACGGTGAACCGACACCGTCACATCTTTGAAACTGAGTTTATTTACCAGTAAAAAAGGTCCGGCGGAGCTTTCCCTGCATTCCTTTATCAGCTGCTGTCTCGTGATCTCATCCGGCCAGCGACTCGGATCCCTGGACTCAAATGGGTCTATGACCTGCGGACGGACGGGCAGAGTAAAAAAGTTGATGACAGAAAAAAAAAACCCAAAGGGGTGAGAGCGAAAACACGGAAAGGAACACAGTCAACGCAGAAAGTGCGTTCATTATCTGTCGAACGAAACATGCGGCTCAAAGCGAAGCCGTGGCCGCAACGCTTCGATTGAGCTGACCTGACGTGGTCTAACGCACGCGCACGAATCAAAAGCACAGCAGAGTGCAAACTGTGGTCTTGCAGCTGCTCCTCCCTTTTGTTGTCAAAATTAATTAAGTAAAGTTGTGCAGAGTCAACAGCAGGTCTCAGAGAGTGACCTCCGGCGAGAAGCAGCGAACAATAAAACGCAAACACCTGCGAGCAAAGAAACATCACTGCTTTTGTGTCCCTCTGTTGGCTGCCGATGTGTCACACGAGGGTCTCTTCATAACGAGCCTACGGGATTAATTAGGTGTCTATGCTTCAGAGGCAGTTAGTCGATCGTTGTTCTCATTAACTTGCAGGAAATAAATGAGCTCACGGACATTTATTTAGAAGAGGTAAAAAAAAAAAAAAGGTTTGCGTGTGGAATTTCTCTGTTTTTTTTTCCTGTATTGTCAACAGACTTTTTTTCCACACACACAAAAAAGTTACCAATAAATTTTTAACATAAAAATAAAGATTTTTAGCTTTTTAAAACAACAACAACAAAACATTTGCAATACTTCGGATTTGATGTAAAAAAATAAATAAATAAATAAATAAATAAACTTTTGCTTTGTGATTTTTCAAAAATATTTTGAGATATTTTATTCATATTCAGGGGATTTAAACATTTCTAATTCTTCTTATCATTTATTTCATTTTACTACTGCATATTTCTCTACCACTGTCCAAAGGAAATTGATCCCCAGCACACACAAACATCCAGCTCAGTGTTGAACATGCAGTGTGGCACTCACCCTCACATCCAGCCCCACTGTGTGCCTGCAGTGCTGCCTCAATCTGGGGAACACGGCCTCCCTCAGAGCGCTGCGCTCCACCACACTGTCTGCACACATCAGGAACACAAACACGACACACTGCACACACGTCAGAGGCAGCGAGCGACGGGACGTCCAGGAAAAGCCAGCAGCCACTCTGTCATGACAAGACCACTCACGTACCCTCTGGGTTGGAACACAGATAGATCTTCACACAGGAGGAGCTCGAGCTGGACCGTGAACGAGGCCGCTCTGATTGTTTACCCGCGCAGCGCATGGCGAAACAAACAAAACCTCGATGCAACTAGAACAAAGAAAGAAGGAAACGTTTGGCGGGAGCGTTTTCAAACAGCCCAAACTGTTTGCTGTTTCTGCTCCTTCTTGCTCCGCTCAGGAAACTCTGGCCTCCTCCTCTTTATACTGTGTGTGGCGACCACACCCACTTCAGCTGGCTGTAATATCAACACACACACACGCACACACACACACACACACACACACACACACACACACACACACACACACACACACACACACACAAAACGACAAAAAAGTTGACAAAAACCACTTTTCCAGGTTTTTTATTAATTAACATTTGTACACAATAAATACAAACTTTATTTTTTTTATACAGCCAATAATAATAATAATAGTATGCAGAGAGACTTTTGCACCTGTTTTCATTATTGTCATCATGGCAACAGTCTGTGAAGAGAGAAAACCAGTTTTTCCACTACATCTGTGCAGCTCCGAATCCACGCTTGGAAATAATCATAAAAAAACATGTAAAAAAAAAAAAGAAAAAGAAAAAAAAAGGCTCATACCAAATAATTGAACACTGTCGGACCAGAGGGACTGTTAGCAGTTATGTTCAAAGTGGCAACTGGCAACCAAATGTCATCAATGTTACATTTGTCAGACTGGCTGAAGGAGCTTTTTGTGTGAACGCAGCTCGGAAACCATAAACTTCAAAACAAGTTAGAAAACTGGTATAAATAAGATCTCAGAGAGATCAAGAAGAGGCTGCTGGCTGACGGCGGCGCTGCGAGTCGACGCGGCGGCAGCAGCAGAGGAGCAGAGGTCCATATGAGAGAGTCGAACTGAATCCAGCATGTGTGTCGTCGTGTGGATGCTACCCGGGGATGGTTTCCTTTTAGCCGCCTCTCAGAGAGGAACAGCCACTCAGTTTGCGCCCAAAAGGTGAATTTAAGAGTTTTTTTGTCCGCCGGAGGCCTCAAGCTGTGGCCCAACCCCACACAGCATACTGATCTTGCAGCGGTGAGTGAGAGCTGCGTATTGAGCTCCATCAGCAATATAAATCAGACAACAGGGAGCAAACGTGGAGTCGATCTGCGACCACGCACGACGGGATGAACCCTCAAAATAAAGTGAATCCAGGCATTTAAAAGCGATTTTTAAAGGTGGCAGGAACTTCCCCCCAAAGAATACTATTTCCTGCTTTCACAAACAATAAAACATCAAACCAACCCGATTCAAACCAGATGTCAGATGTAACTACTCAATTTTATTTGGAAAAAACATCTTTGCTTGCATGCTGATTAAACAAATTTTGAATCAGCAGTTATGCCGTTATTTCGTTGTTATGTCTTCAGTTTATATTCTTGGTCACACGTGGCGTTAAAGGTTCAGCATGTTTCATTTTTTTTTTACAATAAAAAAAACCTGATTACAGCGACTCCACTGATGTCTACGTTAGTAACTCACTACTGCCACCCAATGCACAGAAGTGTAACTACCGAAATGTTACACACTGAACCTTTAAAATTGATTGCCGCACTCGATGAGCAGCGTTGCCCTTTAACTGACCGCGTGGAGTTTGTTGATCATTTTGAAGGTGGCGATGAGGTGGTTTGTTGGGACACAGCTTCAGATCTTTATTCTCTGCCTGATATCTTTTTCCTCCTCATCTCGGTATTTTTCTCTCAGACTCACCAACAGCCAAGCCTTTTTCCAGGACATTAAAAAAAAGTCCACATTTTCCCATTTGACTCATTGGAAAACATCATTTTTCTGGATGTTTGGTTTTTTTTGTTCATTTCCATTTTTCAAAATGTTTTTATTTGTTTGCTTTCATAAATTAATGAACACTTGATAAAACACTGTCCACAAACACTTGTTTCCACCTCTTTTAAAGAGTGGAGATCTTTTTTTTTTTTTTCAGTCACACTGAAACAAAAAAAGTTTTTTTTTCCCATAAGATCAGAATGAAAAAGAACAACTCTGACTTCTGCATTTGTTAGAATAAAAACGGTGATTCATCAGAGTCTTTTCTATCCATGCTGATTCTACATGAAGGTACTGCTACTTTCCAGAGGAGGTACAAATAAATAAAAGTGCTACGCTGCCCTTTAGGCAAGGAGTTTAAAGGCTCGAAGGGTATGTGAGGATGGGAGGGGAGGGGGGGGGGTATTATTGTTGAGTAGAAAAACACAACAGATTTGTACTTAGCTCCATTTGAATGTCATTAGCTCGCTCGGTCCTTGTTTTATATCTGCTTTGTACACCTCGCTCTGTTGAAATGCAAAGGATCATATAAAACTGGCAAAAAAAGGGGTTGAATGTGAACGGCAAAATAAAAGAACCCCAAACAAACAAAAACAAACCAAAACCAAAAACCTGTGAATGGAAGAAAAAGTCAAGTCAAGGAGGATCTATGGTGAACTGAACGGTGTGAATGAACACAATCAACGCGGGAGGAGATTTGATGCGTGGGGAGAAACGCTGTACACTTGGTTCTGTGCTGAACACGAAGCCTTCCAATCCTTCACAGGGTCCGCTTCCCACTCAATCAACTGAATGTCTGTCACCACGGTGCACGCGAAACAGCGTCGGTGCCTCTGAAAGCGCCGCCTCCCGATCCCAACGCACAGGATAACAAAACGATATCGCCACGTCTGTGTGTGTGTGTAGTATATTGTAACTGTATATGATCTCTACTGATTCACACTGACTGCCAATGGACAGAAGGACGGAGAGACTGAGAGGAGGCACGAGGAGGGGAGGTGAAGAGGGGAGGAGCCAGCCTCCTTTGTTTCTTCCTTTCACCGCCTCCCCCCTCGTTCGTCCCTCCGTTCCATCCGACGATATTTACAATGACGCCCTTTCACGAGGGGATGAAGGTGAAACTCCCACTACATATCAGACATGGTATTCCATTCAGCTGAGTTAGGTCTATATGAAAACGCTGTACATAACATTCCTATGACAACAGTAATGTACTGTACTAATACACTTTAAATACGTATGATGATAATGACTATATATGGCGACGGGAGGGTCCATTCACTGCAATCTCCACTGCAGCCTGAAACACGATCGACTTGGCAAGTTTTCCCCTCGCTCCCTCCGATCCAAGCGTCCTCAGGGAAACAGAACCGAACGTAATAAAATAAAGTTACCAGACCTCTGCGGAAGTTTGAACGAGACGCGTTTCTTAGGCTTATAAAATAAGGCGAAAGCGATCATTCATTTGTTCCAAACTGAAATATTTCTTATTCGTTTTGGCCCGATCTCAAGCTTGCCCACGACATTAGATTAGAATTCGTGCAGCGTGTAGGTGTCGAAAACGTTCGGTCCGTCCGGATCGTTCGCTCGGTCTGGGCGGAAGCAGAAGTGCGTCTGAGGACCAGACGAGCGGACGCGAGGCCGCCTGAAAAAGCGGGCGGCCTCGCGTTCTCGGTTTCCGCTCATCTGGTGGAGTTTTGACACTGTTTGAAAAAGCAATCGGACGACTCAGCGAGGCAGAGATTAGTTTAACCATAGCAACGCATTGCCTGTATATTATCTGCTCAACTGACAACCCTTCATCACGTCTGGTCATCTTCGAGGTGTAACCTTTATAATCAATAGCTTAACCAACAGGAACCCAAAAAAGAAAAGCAAAACACTGATCCGCCTGCGCAGAAAGACAAACTGATGACTCATGCTGAAGTTAGCTTCACTGGGAAGAGGAAAACTTGCCAAATCCATCATTACCTTCTCCTCACACGCCCACTCTCTCCTCCTCTTCACTGCGCTCTGCTTTGCTGTCCAATGAGGTGAAGCTTTAAGGCAAGAATGGAAGGACAGCGGGGAGGGAGGGGAGGGTGAGCAGGGACGTGTGGGGGGGTGGGACAACTGCTGCACTTCATTGGGAAGGTAAAACGGAGATTATTTAAGAGGACACTCTGTATTCACCCCCCCCTGCTCTCTCTCTGCTCTCCTCCTGAACTCGAGGGTGACGCGGAGCGGCCAGAGGGGGCGACGCGGTTCAGTTCGAATCCTGTCCAGCTTGAAACTTCAGTCGGAAGCAGTTCAGTCCGTTTGTTGTTAATCCGCTTGCGTCGTCTGGCCTTCCTCTGACCGCCTGTCTGCCTGCTTGCGTGTCAGACTAGTGTGATCTCCACCTCTTCTGTCTTGTTGCTCTTCTCCTGCTGCCGGCGCGAGTGCTGTTTGGGTGGAGGTGGCGCCGCCCGCACCTGTAGTGGAAAAAGAAGCCATGACGTGGAGCGGTCCGTCCATGTGACTATCAACTTCAATATGAGCAATGAGCAATCGGCTTTGCTCACATCTTGGAGAATAAACAAGTTACCTGTTGTCACTACGCATCATATTAAATGTTGAATAGAATTTAATAGAACTGTCTAAGAACTCACAGGCCGTAGTTTTCCAAGGCCTCCATCCGGAGTAAATCGTTGCGGGTGTGTCTGAACAAATCCAGGAGAAACTGGACTCCGACCAGAGCTCTGATCTACACAGCGACACACAGAAAAGTTAACACAAAATGCTGTCGTTCATCTTCTTTGTTAATTTCAGCTGTGTGCGAGTGCGTGCGTGTGCGTGTGTGTGTGTGTGCCTTACTGTGAGTGGACAGCGGCCCTTTGTGTGAGGAGGCAGGCAGTGGAGGCTTGTGTTCCCCGTTGAGCGCAGCCGAGGGCGAGCGGGGAAGGGGAGGAGGGGTGGAGGCCTCGGGGCTGGTGAAAGGGCTGATGGGAGGTTGGTCGTACATTGGAAGCGGTGGCAGAGAAGAGGGCAACTTCAGGGATGGAGAGATCTGCGGGAGGTGAGAAAAAGCAGACAGAAAAGAGAAAAACGATCATTTTTTGTGGTCAACTTTGCCAGTTTCAACCACAGACTAAAGCATGGATGAAACCATAAACACTTTGGTGCGAGGGAAACTGGATAACATGAGGCATCTTCAAAAAAAAACATGGAGGATTCAGGAGTTAAAGTTATGGAAGGGAGCACATTTCTGACTGGAGGACAGGAGAGGAAAATAAGGCTTTTTTATCCATATCTGCATCTTTTAGCAAATGTGACAGCAGTAGAAACAAGATGCACTTAAGTCAACAGAGAAACTTTACTCTTCATTATGTAACATAATACAGTAAATGCATCACATGGAACTGTCACCTGCTGCTGGGTAACACAAATAAGAAAAAGAAAGAATAACTCAAAATTATTCAGATGTAAACACAACTATTGTTTTCCAGGGAACACCTGTTGTAAATAAATACACGTTGCCATGGCATCGGCCAGGATGCGCCAACCTTCGACACAAAATACTTTGAAAACTTTCAGAGTTGTTGTGTTTGGTCTACGTGCCCGTGGGAAGGGAGAGGCTGTATCCTTCCTGTTGCTGAGCCTCTAATGTGGCAGCGCTCAGCGGTGCAGATAAGACCGTTTTTTTTTTCCCCCCCTCTGTGATTGCAGCAGCGAGTTTTTATCAGAGTGCTGCAGGAACATGGCAGTTCTGATCCACTGCTTGTGAACTTTGCCCTGCTGACAGATTAACCAGACAACAGGCAGGAAAGGAGGGGGGGGGGGCAGATAGAGAATGGCATAGTGGTACCACTCAGGGTTTGGTATTTGTCCCGGCAACTCAAATGAACGAATGAAAAGCTCCACTGAAGAGCGACGCGCTGAGTGTTCGTGTGTTACCAGAATGAGAGGAAAGACTCTATTGACAGTTTGCTGTTTGAGTTTTCCCACTGAGTCACGTGTCCAACGACTGCTCAGACACAAACGCACGCACCTGTGTGTCGCCTGTCCCTCCTCCTCCGCTGGTCTCTCCGTTCTCCGTGAGGTCCTCCACGAGCACGGAGGGGAAAACGCCCACCTTGCCGTTCAGCTCGCCCTCCCAGAAGCCGTCGTCCGTCTGCGTGTCGCGGCTCAACAGGCGGATCACGGCTCCCTCCACGAAGGAGAGCTCCTCGTCCGCCTGTCCCTCGTAATCATAAAGTGCACGCACAAACACCGCTGGGGAGGCGAGGGGACGACAAAAAGAGAGACAGAACAATTAGGAGTCCGACGCGAGAAGTGATCACTCTCTGGGAAACGTCCTTCCTTGTCTGCTCGGAGCTCACTGACATGAATAATGGCACGCACACGACTGGAAGGAGTTGTGAGCGCCGTGACTTCCTCCAAGCAATGGCTGTAAAAAAACAGCTGAAACATCCAGAATGCGTTTTGGGGAAGCAGGAGTAAAAAAGAGGCCGTTTAGGGTCGAGTTAAAGCTCCTCAGTTGCTCATTTCATTAAACCTGCCTGCAGTGTCAGCCCCCACTGATCTGATCTCTGAGCTGTGGCTCACAACCTGCTGCTCTGGTTTGTGCTGCACTGAGGCAGCAACAGCTCCTCTAATTGGCAAATGTCCGAGCAGAAAGAAAACCCGGTGGTACGAAACCTAAATAATAAATGCTGCTCTCAATTCATTTTTTTTGATTCATTTTACTTTGAATAACCACCCAAAAAAAAAATCTGCCAAAATTTTCCCAAAGGCCTTTTTTCCAAGAACACACATCCTCAAAATCCTAAATAGCCTCGAGTAGAGCAGCAAAAGAGAGAAATACCTCACCTGGTGTCACACAATAACATCTACGCCAGGGGACGAACGCGTTTTTCAAGAAAACTCTTTTATCTGAATCTCGCGACGCGAAATGGAATCATCACGCGGTTCGCGGAGCGCTTACTGTTTGCGTCCCCGTTGATGCAGCCGGAGTGCAGCTCCGGCTCCGTGGAGTTGGACGACGTGTGCGATCGAGCGTCCAGCGTCGCCAGAGACTGGAGCATGCTGAGCAGGCTGTTGGAGGTGGGGAACTGCAGGTATTTCTCTGGAACGTATCCCACGTGACCCGTCTTATTGCGCGCCTGCAGCAGGGACGAAAACGGCACTGGCAGGTAAATCGGGGGACAATACGTACGCTGTTACAGCTGAGAGGGACACAGAGCCCCATTCGCAAACATCACTGTGGCTGGTGTGTGTGTGTGTGTGCGTGCTGTTGGTCACCTTGACCCAGTCCTCCATGTCGCCATCCTCTATGACCTCCAGCATCTCCTGCTCATCAATGGTTAACTCGTCGGGTTGAGAGGCCTGTGGAAAACACACATTGAGTGTTAAACACAGAACAAAAAACAGCCCAAAAAGATTTTATTTAAAGAAAAAAAAAAGTTCACTCTTCAAAGCACAACACTTTGAAACGGTCATTATATCATTATACACTCTTGTAATTCCTTGAGAATAAACATACAATCATCTGGTATGTTTTCCCAACCCAGCTTCACCAGTGATAAATACATATCAGTGGAGGAAATAGTGCAGCTACTCACAGCTACATTCATTCAAAAATGAAAGTACTTGAAATAAGCTGGGTTAAAAAAAGTGCTCAAGAAAGAGTACAAAGTACTGATCTTACTTTTTGACCTCATAATGTCTCACAGTAGATGTTGTACCTTCCTAAAAAAAATCTATGTTTGGAACACATTTCACAGAGCAGCTCACAAAATGTGTGTACAAGTATGCCAAAACACTACCGAGTCACAGTAATGAGAGTACTTGTAATCTTTGACAGCAGGTAGATGTGTGAGTGTGCAGCTGCAGGGAGTAACTCTGTGTGTGTGTGTGTGTGTGTGTGTGTGTGTGTGTGTGTGTGTGTGTGTGTGTGTGTGTGTGTGTGTG
>JASSRZ010000016.1:2665999-2678104 GCA_032164315.1 Malacoctenus gilli
AACGTCGAGGGAGGAAAAAAAAATGTGTGTGTGTGTGTGTGTGTGTGTGTGTGTGTGTGTGTGTGTGTGTGTGTGTGCTTTTTATGAATCGGATTGATGAATTTATGGGTGGATGGATTTATGCCTCTGCGCGGTCTCTCCAGGACTTATAGATGACCTGAGCACTCGGTGAGGCTGACAGGCTGAGAAACAACCGTCTAGACCCGAGTGTCTCTCAGAGACAGCTTGATGTGAATGGGAAAAAAGGGTTGAGGTTTTTTTTTCCGTTTTCTTCTCAAGGTCTTGTCTCTGTGTCCTCAGTATTCACTCTGCACACCCTCCAATATTCAGTCTGTGGATTTTCCAATAGCCTCTCTTCCAGACCCATATCAATCAATGAGGCCTCCGATCACTCGTAGCCGCTGTGCACCTGAGCTACCTGTTAATAGGAGCAGCTGTCATTTGACGGACCCGTCCACCTGGCAACCCGCTCTGTGATGTGGAAAGTCTTTATACAGTTCTAATTGTGCCGGCGTCTTTTGAATCCAACCTTTGTGCTGATTAGCCACAATGTCGCTTCACTGTGGCCATGAGCTATGCAGGGTTTGTTCGTTGAAAAACCTGTGCGACTGGATGTTGCAAACAAACAATGGTGAAAGCTGACACTTCTGTCTGCCAAACAACATAGACTCCTCAGTATGTTTGCCTTTTTGAATATAATATCAGACATTTCCACCAGAAGTCCTAAAATACTGTCAGAAGTTCATACTGACTGGTCAGTTGTAAATGGACATTAACTGCTGCCGAGTACTCTGCTTGAGCAGTGCCGGCATGCTCTGCATCATCATCCAGCATCTGCCTCTTGAGCAGCTAAGCAACTTGGTGTCCAGTGTCTTGCACTGAGGACACTAGGACAAATGGACCCACCAACATTTGAACTCAGAGGTGATCAAAAATACGGTCTCCTGACCAGTAGAATAATTTACCGAGGTTTGGGGTTGATTCTGTTGTCATTATTCAGGAGCTACCTTTGCTACCCTCAAAAACCAGCTCAGCCTTTACTGCAGATACTATTGTTATTCTCCTGATAGACATTTCATCAGCAAAACCCCCAAAACTTTGATTTTCAGCAATTTTATCAGTTCAGTAGTTTCTCTTGTACTTCTGCTTTATTGTCGTCATCTCAATGACTTGTTTTGGCCTCAATTTACCATTTACCAGATACAAAGAAAAAAATAAAATAGGCTAATTACATTTTTCAAGCCGACTGTCACGTCTATTTGTTATACAGATGGAAAAAATGTTGCAATGGCGGTGCATTCGATGCAATAAACAATGTCTTATAAAAAGTAGGCATGTGTATTTGTGTGCTGCCAATCTGGCTGATTTTATTGCTGAAGTGTCTGTTCTCTGCCCCCTAAGGACCTAAGTGGAAGCACACAGTCTGCAGTGGCTGTGTCCAGCCTGCCGACAGCATGAGCCCAGGCAATACACAACATGTGGAGCAAGTTTAGGATGAGCATGATGCAATCTTACATTTTTAGGAACCTGGAATGTAGACTTGCATAGTTTGGAAGAATTAAACACAAAACATACACTTTCTTTATACACTGATCTAGGAATATTGAATCATTAAGGTCAGTCTCTTTTTTGCTATTTACCAAAAACACTTAGGTATCATATCAAAAACATCATTTTGAGAAAAAAACACTGCATCTTTGATTTCTATTTCCTAGTTTCAGGGATTTACAAAAGGACTGTACTTTTTTCTATGTTTAATGTGTCTACAAGACATAATGTGAGTAAACAGTAAGACTACTGACACACAAAACACATTTGGGAAAAATCTGACAAAAGAGACCTGTTTTTTTTTAAGCGAGTCATTAGATCGAGTTGTCTTCGGTTATGACACAATTTGGCTTGTACAGTGAAAGGTTCCTCAGACGGATGGACAGAAAATGTCTTAGTCCCACAAAGCACTGGCAGAAAGAGAAGAGGGGGGTAGTTTATACTCTTAGAAATCTAAATATTTGGGATGAACAACTGCGTGGCTTCAGGCAGAGGAGGGGGGAAGGGGTATTTCATCCATTCATCGCCAAGGCTTTTTTCTCTTCCATATCAAGGTCATGTTTTGAAACCACAAACTTATCCCAAACCTCTGAGATGGTACAGATTAAATTCCAGCTAAACACAATTTCACTGCAACTTCTTTCACTGTTTCCAAATGTTACCTACTTAAATTTAGGTTCTGATGGTGTTTTGAGAAGCCTTGAGAAGCTCTCTCTCTCTCTCTCTCTCTCTCACACACACACACACACACACACACACACACACACACACACACACACACACACACACACACTTGTGTAACGCCTGTCAAACTTTCACTGGAGATGAACAAGATGTAACGGCCACTTGGTGTTGATGTACTTATTTATGAATAAACCACAAACAGGGCAGGAAAAGTGAGAATCGACAGTCTGCGGTGACGAGTGAGGTGAGAGTGAAGCACTTCCTCGAGTTTAAGTACAGCAGTATAGTCTTTACAAACTCTTTCAGACAGCCAAAGGTGATAAAAAAGGGCCTCAGGCCTGCTCTCGATGTGTTACTGCGATGAAGACAAAGGTCATGAAATGAAAACTGGGAGTTGTGAGAGCGGTGCATCAGTATTCTGTGGAAGTGCAGTGTTTCGGGAGGCTGTAACGGATGCGACAGATGATTAGGCAGAAGGGCCAAGGTCAATTATCTGGCAATTTACATCATTCAAGAAGTGATTTGTCAGGAGAAATATTCAGGCTGGATGGTTTTCACTTAAAGTGAAACCATAAAGAGCGAAACGATTATGAGCCGCGGCGTTGAGAATGGAAAACGCTGAGCTGGCGAGTTCGTGGAGAAGGGGGGAAAAAAGGGCTGCTGGGAAGACAGATGAAGCTGTGGTGGCATATTCAAACATCTCGTGGTTTTTCATGTACCGGTGATCAAGCAACACAGACAGCCAACACCTGACTCACGTCGTGAAAAGTGATTTCTCCCCGAGAGAGTGAGATTTCGACTTCCCAGTCAAGTCAGGAACTGTTCGAGTCTTCCTCAACCGCACGGCCGGCAGTAAAACGAACACCAGGCTCCCTGTGATGTTCACAGGTCTATTTCTTGCGCGTCTGTTTTCACAGTTCCTGAATAAGCTTTTCACTTTTGGAACAACTGGTTTAATTGTGCTGGCTTGGCTGGAAAGCATGCGCACAGGCACAGTGAGGGGTGGAGTGTCTCACCGACAGTGAGGGATCGTGGGAAGTGTAGCTGGCCCAGCGTTCATTCTCCAGCTCCTCCATCACCTACAGCATGCACAGAGAGAGGAGGAGGCAGGGGCGGGGTATGGGGATGGGGGGAGGGGGAGGGGGGTGTAGTTTAAACGCATAAGGCCAACAAGCACATATACTGCACAAAAATGTGAGAAGGGAAATGGTACACACTTGTTTGTCCGACACAGTTCAGGCAAAGGGTGGATGTTTACAAACACATAAAAGGGGACGTACGACATCATTGACAAACCTGGTTCATGGCGCTCTTTAGCCATGTATCCACGGCAACACCCACTTGCCGCAGGAGGTCTAACCGAGCTTCAGCTTTCAACTTTATTGTCTTTGGGGAGAGAGAGGGAGAGAGAGAGAGAGAGCGAGAGCGAGAGAGAGAGAGAGAGAGAGAGAGAGAGAGAGGGAGAGAGAGGAGAGAGGAGGATTTGCTGTGTTAAAAAGACTCATTATTAGCCCACGCAGCATTTCTCATTTGAGTCTGAAAGAGATCATTAACTTTTTTTTTGCACATCTTGTTTTATGGTATGAGGCAGTTAAAGTTGACAACAATTTACCAAGATGTTAGCAAACCTCCATAAAAAAAAGGAGCACACATGGGAAAAGTCTTTCATAGAATACAAAAGGCTTCAGAATAAAAGATGCACAGACACATGATTTAGCTGGATCAATAAAACAATTGTAAATCACATTTGGACGTCACTGTTTCTTCACTGGAAAAACAAATTGAACAGATTTTAAAGCCCAATTTGTGTTTGATCCTTTTGTGATGATAATATTTTCAAGCAGCCTTCATTTTTTGTGTGTGACTGAAATATTGTCCCAAAAAGTGGCCCTGTTTTTTTTCTCCTATTACAACTACAACCTTCAGTCATGCAGATATTTCATATGACTGCGTGTTTCTGACTGAAATGTGCAACATGCTGGAGAATCCTGTCTGTGTTTGGACAGAAGTCCTAAAGGCAACTGAAATAAACAGTATATGTGCATAACACTCCAGTTCTCAGCTTTCAGGTGTTTTTTTTGTGTTTTTTTGTGTTTCACTTATTTTGATTTTTCAGGTGTCATTAACATTTTGCGAATTTATGGCAGCAACAATTATGCATCCAGCTTTATGTCAGCACTGACAGGATATGAATATCGGGGTTACTGCTGTCGTGAACGCTCCTCAATACCAAATCATCCAAACTTGCTGAACTCTCCTTTAATGAGCAGCGAACACAACAATGTGCTTTCCTAATGAGGTGTTGGGACGAAGCTTCCACTGACAGGGAGAATCCGCTGAGATTTACATTCGGCCTGTCGCTCCTCCTCAACTCTTTCATGTCTGATCTCTTTTTCCTCTCTCCATGTCTCCCACCATTTTCATCAATTTCCTCCTTCATTACCAGCTTCTGTCCTATCTCACCGATGCTGACAGGGCAGATTGATAGCTGATAGCGCATCCCACGAAGGAATGGAGGCAGGCACGCACATACTGTCGAGGCAGCCTTCCTGACTCGGATCGATCGAATCAGTTCCTTAAAAGCATCTCATTTCTGAGCAGCGCGCTGCACACACATGACTGTCGCTGTTGGACCACAAAACATACCAGAAAGGAAAAGCAAAAGAGGTGAAATATTGAAAATTAGACTGCCTACTACGGTGCGTGGAAAGAACTTTCTGCGGCACTTCATTAGTTTAGGTCAATAAAATAGGCAGGCGGAGGAGTCGGCACGGATCGCTGTTCGAAACAGACGGCGCAACCTCGGGCAGACAGTGCAGCGAGCGTCTGAGATCAATAAGACTGAAACTGACGGAAAGGCAGGCGAAAAATAAGAGAAAGACAGGAAACTGAGTGCTGCGGAAACTCTTCTTTCATAAAAAAAAAAACATCCATGAAGGCAGAACGATCATGTTCGGAATTCAGGGCCTCAAATTTGCAGCAACATGATTTCTATTGATGCTAAAAAAAATTAGCCTTAATTATCTTAATATGTGAGGATATGTCTACAGAAAGGATATGCTAACTTACAAAAGACTGGTTAAGTGTCTAACAAGTCTGCATACCTGCGGGACTTCTGAGGGTCAGGCAGTTAAGTAATAAAGCTCTCTGAGGCTGAACGCAGATCTCACTGCAAAAAGGCTAAGTCACCTTTTCATTCGTACTAATTCTGTTTTCATCTTCGTTTGCGGTCGTGGGAGCGAAATGTTTTCGTAATAAGCTCCAGCAGAGCAGTGAGGACCGCCTGGAGCAGTGTGTAGTAATATATGATTCATACAAGAGAATACAACACTTCTAATTCTCTGTTTTGAAAAGCATCGAATTGTGTTTGATTACAGCTCGCAACACTCATATGCAGGGAAATGTGCCTATGTTGATCACCATTTCGACTGACTTAAACACACACACACACACACACGGGCGCGAGCGCGCGCAGGCACACACACATCTCTTCTCTGACTTCACAGTCTTTTGCGGAGCTTTCAGACAGAAGCTATAAAATCAAACCTGCAACTGTGGAGCAGAGAAGATATAACTCTCCTCCTTCCTTCACTGTTTATTGATCGCATTCAAACAGAGAAAAGACACGAGCTTCCATCTGAGGATCGAGGCGTGGACTATCGATCACCGCAACACAGATTTGACACAATAAATATCTACACTGTTTTGTTTCCTCGTGTTTACTTCTTGATCTGACAACAAAGAAACAACTAAACACTTTTCACAGTGATATACAGGCTTTCTGCTCTGCCCAGACACTTTGAAAAACAGGTGACCATTAGAGGATCATTTAATTCCACAAGCTACAACCCACAGTCACACAGGGTACCTTCTTAGTATTAAACTTTTAAGGTAAGCATGTAACAGAACACAGCTCACCGGCTGTAAGCTCCAGGGTTTCCTCATAACATCTCCTGAATGACAGTTTGAACAAGAATGTCTTTATTGTTGGGTTTTGATCATCAAAGACACCCAAATAACTCATGATGAGGTGAAGATGACACCACCTGACATGACCCGGACTGACACAAATAGAAACCAACAGAAATCAGTGAGTTTTGTCACCAGTAACAATGTGCATGTGACACATATCGAATGGACCTCTTGATAACTGCTGTTCAACGTTCTCTGTAGACACACAAGCTCCATGATACATGACAACGTGGTAAACTCAATCTCAAATCTGCAATTTAGCATTCAGGGATTGATGGGATGAAGATTGGACTTCATGTGATATTGAAAAATGAAGATACGGTTACAATATTAGATAATTCTGCAATCCAAACTGCACCAAGTCTTTTGTCCTGCAACCGCTCCCTTCATATTTCTCTGATAAGAGCTCTGTAATGAAGCCATTTGTATCAAATGAGGTCATAAAATATTCATCATCCTAGTCAAGGTGCTGCTGGCTGAGAGGAGTGAAGGAACAGAGGACAGAGAGAGAGAGAGAGAGAGGAGGATGTGGTGGCATTTTTGCACTCAGCAATAACATTTTCAATCGATTATGTCAGTAAGGTGGGATCAAAAAGCCATCAAGAAAGTACCTTGAAATAATCTGCCTAATCAAGAAAGATCCACTATTTGATAGGGACCGTAATTTTTCTTTTTAAATATCAGCCAGCAGGGGGAGCCACATGCGGGAACAACGTGCCAAGAAATGAAGTGTGCAGGCAAAGAGGCAATGTCAGGAGGCACAATGAGACTCAGAGATACAAATAAAGAGACTTTTAAGTGTGAACAGAGATGGAACCGAGCTGAAGAGGCAGATGATGCAGTGGCCTCATTCAGTGGGTGACAGGTTGAATATGTGGGAATCAATACAATGATGGATTTATGAGCCAGTGGGAAGGCTGAGGAGTGTGGAGGGAAAAAAGGAACTCTGAAAGGAGAGTGATAAAGAGGAAAATAAGAGCAGAAGTAGTCGAGAAAGAAGTGGTGGAAAATCATATCGCATCACCTCAAGTCTGTTTAAAAAGTTTACATTTTTCATCCTCCAAAGGAAGAGTGCTGGGGAAAGATGACTGCACAGTTTTAACTGTTATAAAGGACCACAATGCGGATGAGTTACATCTTTAGTGTTGATAGAGGACAATGTAAAAGCGAGTGACTTCGTTGCTTTCGTAGTTCATTTTCATTGTTCTGCCTGAATTTGTGTAAGAAACTATGTTACAGCAAACTACCATCAGACAAGTGTCCTCAGAGTGACCTTTATGACTGATGCTTCTCTTTGCACAACATGAGATGAAGACAGGAGACTTTCCACTGAAAGAGGAAACACACAGCTTCCTAAGAAGCAGAACAACAGCTTTTGGGAAACAACATGCAATCGATTTGTGGTTTTCAACGCAAGTGAAGCAGGCTCTGTTATTGTGACTCACACACCTCGGCTTTGCGCATGTTTTCTTTGGTGTCTTCTATCTTCAGCTCCAGATCCAGCCTGCCCTGCTCCGTGGGGGGCAAGCCGTGGCTTTCACACTCCTCCAGGGACTGACAACAACACACACAAGCACATCAAAACAAGGACAAAACAAAAGTTTATTTTCACTTTATTTAAGCCAACTGTTGCTTTTCTATATGAGTGAGTGTTTGGTGTCCCTCGTACTCTCTTGCAGTGGATGATGTTCTTGTGCTCTCTGGCCACTCTGGTCGCCCACTTCCTGGCCTCCTTATTCAGGCTGTGCTCCTCTGTCGTCCCCGACTCCGACTCCAACTGACGACTCTGATGTGGACAGACGTTCACAGAAACACGGACATGAGTAAGTACACAATTCCACCCTGACAACCACGCACACACACACACGCACGCACGCACGCATGCACAGTTTAAGTGCTACCAGCTCAAGGTGTGTGATGTGCAGAGGCTGTTAATTAAACAAAGGGAAAAGTGTGAGAGAGACTGTTTCACAGAATTAATACAACATGTGCTGCACAGCTCCACTGTTATCATACTGGGACAAAATTGTTGCTATCAGAACCAGATGTGCAAAGACCATAATTGTGTTCACGTGTGCATGTGTGATGTAGTGTTAAAAAAGTGTTGTATCGAAAAAAAGAAAAAAAAACACCTGGAAAACACAGGTATGAGTTGTCATTTTTACAAATAAAAAGTGTCACTTTCCTTCCACAATTAGTAATGTGCAAACAGCATGAATACCTGAGACATACAAAAAAAGATGTATGATCACATGGAGAACCTGAACAAAAACAGACTGAAGCAAAAGAAGGGGCAGCAAGTCAAACAAAATAGAAAAGACAATGATAAAGTAGGACCGGATGAGGAACAAAATTGACACAATAGCAAAAGAAGAATTGAAATAAAAACAGAACACAAGCCCAAACTTTGACTATCAGATCAATGAAATTGATAAACCTAAAAATTGTGGCTTTGTCCAAACTACTTCTGAAATGTGGCTCTTATTGGCTCTGATTGTGGATGAGTCTCTGTATCTAAACCTGGCAGACTACTTCTCATCGTTACATTAGCAGAATTATTCTCACCACAGACTCAAACACACAATATTGTACGTGCTTCTCTCTTGCACGTCATATCTAATAGCATATACTGAATTTGTAACAATAGGACCTTAAAATGGCTAATTATAGGTGTGAAACAAAGACTATTACACATGAGAGCGAAGCTTAGAGATTAGTAACATTCAGGCGAGGGAGAATCACCGAGAAGCAAACAATTCGATGGAAACATCGGCCGTAACGGTGTCAGACTAATGACACGTTTCAGGTGTTTCTCAATATCTATGATAGACAAAGTCTAAAAATACACACTTTGTTTTTCTCTTGCATGTACAGGTAAATCACCACTCGTTTGACTCAACACAATTAATTTCTTTTGCACGAGTGTTGTTTTAAAGATGCAAAAAAGGTAAACAAACAGAAAGCAGTTGGTGGGGGGGGTGAAAGGAAAAAGGTTTCGAGCCACTGGACCAGAAGTGGCATCATTTAATCTGATTCTGTCTTTTTGCTGGACTTTCTTCTCATATTAGCGATAAATAAAGACGTCAGAATACTCTTAATAGCTGATGGTTGACGAAGCAGCTGCTGTCTGATCTAATGCAGGCGCGTTTCATTTCAAATTTCTCTATGGGGCTTGCAGAGACTTGCTGCCGTCAAGACTAATATAATAAATCACCTTGAGGAGCACCTGTATCACACTTTAGTCACGGCAGCGATATTTCTATGCAAATGCTTTCAATGGATGTTTTTAAAGCCACAGGACTCGAGGTGTCGGCACAAACTGGCTCCGAGGGGGCAGCGCAGCCTCCCGACTGTGGCGAACATGAATACAATTAGACTGTGGCAAGGAGACGAATGAATTAACCCTGACTGGTAAAGTGCCGCTCACAAGCCGGAACAGTGTGACTGTAAAGGTGCTATGAAGGAAAATACACATTTTGACCATAACTGATGTCCAACAGTCACACGATTCATGTTTTATTTCACCTAAACTTGACATATTTTCATTCTGTTTTTGTTTTTTCCTTAATAATTTTATGTTCCTAATTTTTATCCACACGTGAAAACAAATAATATTCTTTCTCAATATATCTTTTTCTTCCAATAGAAGGCACAATTTTCCCTCTCAGCATTCAAATAATGCAAAGGTTTTCTGTGAAATTAATTTTGAGTAAAGAACTGTAAAATATATTTCCTTTACTATTGAAATTGTTGCGTTTTTTTAAAGATTCACCTATATTGTGTAACAGTTCCAGTACAGCTCAGCGATTGACAGTCAAAATATTCTGTTTCCGTGTGATATTTCTCTCACAGTTCAGCAATTCTCATTCAGCACGCAGCCTGAATATGCTGTGGTGGCTCAGTTCGAGCGAACACAAAGAAATCTGCACAAAAAAAGCAAAACAATTGCAGAGATGGTGACTCTTGTCTCCGAGTGACCGCGATATGAACCTGCAACACGATGAGAATGGGCAAATAAAACCCACACACACTGTGAGGGAAGGTGCCGAAAGCCCGCTGATGAGTCTGAGAGACGACACAACGGCAGCGAGGCTGCGACATCGGACGAGTCATCTGGTAGGACTGCGCGAGGCACCAGCGCATGGAAGACAGATCGCGGTGAGGAGAAGCCGCTGCCATAACTGTGCTATTCAGCGATCCAGCAAACGCAGCTATCTTGTTTCATTATCATGGAGCGACTAGACGATGTGGAGCAGAAGAGCTGTTAGAGTAATGACACCCCAACAAACAGAATTAGCTGAGACGGCTATTGCTGTTAACTCTCAAATAACGATGGCTTGGTCCAACAGTGCATCTAGTTTCATCCACTTAGAAAGAATCAAGCAAGGGCAGGCAGGAGAAGCTGCAAGAGTGTTAATAAAAGAAAACAACAGTGTCGATTTCAACAGGGATTAATGAAGAAGCCCTTAAAAATGGCTGTTCTTTATTCTAACTGAGAAGCGACTGAGCTCATGCAGACCAAACCTGTATTTTAGGACCTTCCACGTTGAGTAAAGGTCATGCTTACTCCTGTTTTTCTCACCAGTAATGGTCATGATGTCACGTGTAATTGCAGCCACACCTGTGCTGTTTTGCAGAAGCATGCAGTCTCACAGTCATGACCTGGAGATTCCGATAATAACAATTACCTAAAACAGTTTCCACTGTCGTTCAGCAGAAGTTGACAAAAAAAGAAAGTCCCATCCCATTCGACTCTACGTGCATCGTGAGGTGCTTACAAATCTTTCAGAAGATTAACGGTGGCAGGCCAACGCTACAAACTGGACAGAAAAGCTGAAAACAAATCATTTCAACGCTTCAATTTGTGTCAGCGGCTATTAGGAAGACAGCACTCTCGCTCAATAACAACAATAAATCACCAAGGGTAGAACGGTGCCAGATGTAGGCCAATAGTTAGTGCCTCTTTAACAAGTTTGTCCCCCGTGTAAGAAGCCTTTTTCGCTGGAACTGGCGAGACAAGCTGGAATTGCTCCTTCTGGCTTGAACTTTAAGCCTAAATAGCAAAAAAAGGGCGTTCAAGCTGAATCACAGCCTGACTCCAAATCGGCGCTTGTTTCAAGGAAGAAGGCACGAACACAGTCTAACAGAGCAATTTTGACTCTCAACACTGTTTTATTATGTCCATGTCTTAAAAAAAAGAAAAGAGTTCCTGGGTCTCTCCTTATGCAATCCACCCAAACCCACCCAGTCGAAAGGTTCCAATCTGATATTTTAGGACAGCATGAAAATTACCTCAAATAATTTTCGTATTAGAGATCTAGTGACCATCTGGTAAAATAGATACCTCTGTCAACAAGACTAAACAACTGCAGTTTATCTTTATTTGTACTCAATAACTGGAGTCTGACTACCAGAAAGACCTCGAAACTGAAAACACCAGGAGAAAAATAATCACTCAGCCGTACGTCCACTGAAAAAAGTCATTGTTCAAAAAGGAAACAAAAACACTTTCGAACTTTGGAAGCACAACACATTAGATAGTTCCAGTTTCATAAAGTATTCTTCACCATAACAGTTGAAGTACTGCATGTTTCCGACAGTATACAATCGGGTCGGTGCTACCGAGGCAGATAGAGAGATGGAGATGGAGCGGATGAGCCATGGTTGGTGTTGGGAATGAAAATGGGAATGCTAACAACGGTTCAGACTACCTGTGCCAGGGTCATTCTCATGGCACTGACGGGCGACGGCTCAATGTCCACCAACTGCTGCACCGAACTCAGAGTCTGGCACATGCACACAGACACACACACATAGAGACAGACAGTCAGACACACACACACACACACACACACACACACACACACACACACACACACACACACACACACACACACACAC
>JASSRZ010000016.1:2725569-2738509 GCA_032164315.1 Malacoctenus gilli
TGTGTGTGTGTGTGTGTGTGTGTGTGTGTGTGTGTGTGTGTGTGTGTGTGTGTGTGTGTGTGTGAGAGAGAGAGAGGGTTTCTTGGAATGAAAAAACACTGAAATGTTTCACCTGAATGGTGAGAAATGACACGTCATGTTGATTTCACCAGCTTATTCGCCCAGTGGTGCAACGCAGTTCACTACAAGTAGCACTAATGCAGTGCAGCTCCCTTTAGCATGACTGAAAATGGAACGCATCACCTCAGACATATTATGTGTTTCAATTATAAAAGCCTTGCGTGGTGTTTTCTCTCTGTTCCCCTCCCATATTTACAAATGTACATTCATTTACAAGAGTTTGCTCCCAAAGACGTTTTTGTTAGAGGCCCACAGTTTGGCCCCCCGATCATCTGCTTGAATTCAGACAAGGCTTACAAGCCGTTAATGCCGACTCTAAATTTCTGCACATTAATGTCTTTTCGTGTGTGTTTTTTGTGTTCAACTTTTTAGTGTTGGATTAGTGAGGGCAGCACGTTTCCTTTTTCATACATTCGGCAGGTTCCAAGTCCGAACTTCAGCTCACTTCCAGGCTTTATTGAAGCCACTAAAACGACGGGAAGTTCCAGTTATTCTGAGCTGAACACATGACAGTGTTTTAGACTCCTAAACAATAAACGGATTAATCTAATTGACAGAACAGCAGCGTAAAGTTACTTGTTTCAACAGTTATTTCTACACATATGATGAAAAAATTCCAGCATGTTTGAAATGTTCTAGTTTTGACCTCGTATTAAAATAGAATAGTTAAAATATTTCCATTTAAGTGTCATAAATGATGAAAGTTTGAATTATGACCAAAAAATGACTTTTTCCATTATGTTTTGTACCTCGAGGCGTCAACTCAGATATCAAGCCACATTTTTTCCAGTTTGTTACAAATAAAAACAATAAAAAACTTTCTAGTGGTGTGTGTGTGTGTGATCGTGTGGCACTTTCTTATGTTCACGTAACTTTTTCTTCTTTTTTTCCCCCCAAACACTGTTATAACGGAGCAGTTTGTCAGCAAAGTTCTCCACACTGTTTTGCAAACCTGTGCCCAAGACAATTAGTGTGTTAATGCTCATGCACTGCCCTACGTGTCTCTATGTGTCGTAACTCGCTTAGAAGCCGTAATATCAGCGTTTGCTACTTCATCATCCAAACTGTCCGTCTAGTGTCGCCTGACACGAAACTGCTCATCACAAGTCCTCCAAACAAACGTGTCCAACTCCGGAGTAAAACAGTGAAGCAGCAGTGTGGTTCAAGCTCAACATCTCCGATGTTGCGTCTGTAGAGTATTTCTTTTTTAAAGTCAAATTATATACAGCTATTTCCCTCTTTTTCTTTTTTTTTTTTTTAAAAAAAACGCCACTACAAACTTCTTCCAGCTGTGGTTTCTCAGAGTCAGGTGGTTTCGAGCGGCGCCTCGCGCCAGCGGTCACTTGGTCACCCGTCGATGAGGTCATCTTCAGTGAGGTAGCGTTAACGTGCAGCGTTGCTCTCTGCCTCTTCACCTGAGAATCCAAACGTAATTGAGTCGTTAGATGGGGGGAAAAAAAACGATTATTAATCCACTGACTGTTAAAGAACAAAATTGAGGCTTCGGCCCGAAACGCTGTTCTCATGATTCCTCCATCTGGTGGGGTTTGGTTTCACTTTCCTTGAGGACTATTTCCTGAATACTGGAGATGATGAAACAAACGGGCAGGCCCAGATAATTACTGTCATGCCGCTCACTCAGCTGGAACTAACTACCGAAGGGGCGTCGGCGCATGTTCGCAATCAGTCAGCTGGAAATAGAAGAAGTTCATTTCCCAAATCGGTTTAGGGACACACCCCGGCTTAACTGATCATCACACGGCGGACTGTTTCCTCTCCCAGAGAGACACGCGACGACGTTCAGCGTTGCCCCGAGCGACGGCTGATTGTTTGACTGCACTGGAAGGCGTTGGGAGGAATCCAAGCGCGGGGGCTCGAGCTTTCAGACCCTCAAAAACTTGAAAGGGAGACGGATAAGTGTTTTTGTTCAATCATTCACTCGTTATCTATGCCGCTTACTCCTTGGACCCATGGACCACTTAGACACCAATTCACTCAGTGCGTTTCTTTGGAGTGCGACAGGACA
The DNA here is from genome assembly GCA_032164315.1 of Malacoctenus gilli. Lineage (NCBI taxonomy): Eukaryota > Metazoa > Chordata > Actinopteri > Blenniiformes > Labrisomidae > Malacoctenus > Malacoctenus gilli. The sequence goes on from JASSRZ010000016.1 coordinate 2,727,716, forward strand.
CCTGAGCAGATGGCGAACATGCAGCCTCAGCACAGAACGGCCCCACCTGTTGGACCTTTTGTTGCCGTCGTTTTGATCACACAGACATTTCTGAAAAAAGCATCGCGGCCAAGCAACACTGACTCGGAGTGACTTCCAACTGGGTCGTCTGGGGTAGAAAAGCAATAGGCTGCGGGTGAATGGAGAAGCAACTCTGCGGTTTGTGCAGTACCTCCTGATGCCGGTGGATGAAGAGCAGAAGTGTTTCCCGCCAAACAGGGAGTTCCTATATTCATGGGACGAGGAGGAGGAGGACGAGGAGGAGGAGGAAGAAGAGGAGAACGTCTTGGGCTCCACAAGTCTCTGCTCGGGGATCTGAGCCACCTGAAATCTGTGAATGAAGCAAGTGTCACGAGATTAACACAGTGCCCACACTTGCATCAGTAAGACAAATATTCTCTCCGTCTGTTGCGTTTCATACTTTTTGCTGTTTTCTGAGTGTTACACGAAAAACTCAAAATACATTATGTACATGAGTGCAAAGTTGCATTTTATAACTGCGACTAAAATAAAGAGAACTAAGATAAGTGTTGAGCACAGGAATCCATCAGATGGTATAAAAGATATTTGCTCATTTTTCTCCATCAAAGGACGTTCTGTGTCTGATGGAGCGCTTATTAAAAGCAGCAACAATGGTATCGTTAGAATTAACACAAAATGGCAGCTCGGACAAAAGGCTGTAATAGGCCTGTCAACTGTCCTGTGCTGAGAAACGTTTCGCAGGACGGAACCCGGTGGACTCACCTGCCCACAGACAACACCGTGAGCTCTCCCTCCTTCTCCTTCACCTCGCCTCCCTCTGCGGGGTTTGGCACAGCGGTCTGAGTGCGGTGCGTGTCGACAAACACCCCCCCCAGCAGGGGTCTCTTCTGCTGCTCGGCAGTGGCGCTCAGAGACGGCAGGACGAGGGACTGCGGGGGCTTCAGCGGGTCTTTGAGGGACTCCAGGGGCGGGATGAGGATGGGGGGCCATTTCTTCTGGGCGCAGCGGGTGCAGCGGTAGCCGTGTTTGGGAGCCAGGCCGGAGAGGCCCGAGATGGTGTGGAGGTGGGACTGGTGGGGGCAGAGCCGGGGGAGGGAGCGGAAGGGAGACAGCATCGGGAACCTGACGGGAGGAGAGACAGAAGACCATCAAACTACAGTCTGGTTTAGTGGTAGCATCGAGTACGTTTCGCCACAAACACAGTAATCTTGCACTGAATAGTGTCGTTGGAACATAGTTTATGTTTAAAAAAAAAGAAAGACAGTAAGGTTACATCACTTAAAATCATCGTTGTTAACCTTGTACCTTGTGTACAAGCCTCTACATGCAACACAAGCAAAAGAACACAGCGATAAAGAAAAAGTGCTTATATAACAAAGTCCACCCTCTGCGCCCTCTCTGCATAAAAGAACCTGATATCTGGAGTGCGACGTGTCAAGTAGTATATTTTTAAATAAGATGACATGATTTCGAGAACCTTTGTGATTGCTTGACGTTACCTGGTAGTGTTTAAACATTCAATGTACTTGAAAGTGCAAGTTAAGCAGAACCATTTCCTTTCACTCAGACGATCATTAAATTTCGAAACTTTTCAGATGAATAAAAGGTCGTGAGACTGTTGGTTGAAATGCAGCTGTGTCTCCTGTGTTACACTCGCCTGTGGGTGACCTTTAGTGACCCCCCCCCTCCACCACCACCACCATGCATGCACACACATGCAGGACCTCAGAGCTTTCCAGAAATGTGCGTGTGTGGGTGTGTGTGTGTGGGTGTGTCCGAATGTTCGTGAATGTGAAGCTCCCATGTCACAGCGACCACCACGGGCCCAGGAGACTTGTCTATTGTGCGTTTGCGTGCACGCCAAAGAGATCCTGTTACTGTCATACAACAATATGATAAGACGAGGGGAAACAGAGGAGAGCACACAGACACAAAGAATAAAGAACAGCTTGGACACTACAAGCCCTCAAAAGGGGGACATTGGAGATGAAACATCCAAAGCAGCAGGAGAAGCAGCAGCAGCAGCAGCACTGTGGTGGTGACTGTGGTGTCAAGCAGCATGTTAGTGGACGTGTCGGATTAAATTCGGACGACTTGAGCAATTTTTTTCTTTCGCCGCAGCTCCCAACCCAAACTCCAACCACAACGCGACTCGGTCGTGTAAGCTGTGTGACTTGCAGCTATGTGACAGCCAGCCGGCTTAGTGACAGATGGGCAGGTTGAGCCTTATGACTAGACAGCTGTGTGAGACGCGCCGCGACAGGCCTGAGGGACTGAGTCACTGACGGACGTCGGTCTTGGTCCTCAGCTCCACCAATACAGTGGAGCCTCCTGCTCACAGTGGACAATAGAAAACTAGTTCACGTTTTATCGACCAGTCACCACCAAAAGTTTCGCTGTGTGTGTGTGTCTGTTTTGTGTGTTTGTGCATGTGCGTGCGTGTTATCGCTTTACTTGATGGATGAGCCTTTGCTTATGGACATCTGTTTGCTCTCGTACTCCTGCAGCAGCTCCTCCAGCGCAGCAGCATTTTCTAAAACACACACAAACACTGTGAGTCTCCACAGATGGTCTGCAGGTTTCAGTTTGCACTTAATGCAATAACCTTTTTGAAGGGGAATATTCAGACACTTCCTGTTGACGGTAATGATTTTGCAACCACCTCGGAGGAATAAAGGTTGGTATGATTTAGTTGCAGGCGATGGAGTGGCGACAGCAAATGTGGTTGAGCGTATGAGACATAGACAGGAAACAAATGGCGTTGCCATGGAAACACGTTGTACAGTTTCACTTTCAGGGGAACACATTTGCCTAAAGAGACGGCAAGAGTTGGATGTTGTTTGTAGCAATAAAAGTGTGTTCATGTCTCCAGTGGTGTTTTGTTTTTTTTCAGCTGTGTCACAGGTGACTCTTTAACCTGAACCTGCAGTCGGTGATGGAAAGTAGGAGAGGTGCTGAGTAGGCCACACATGAGACATGTCTTCAGCTGTGTGTGAGACACGCCGTGATGTCAGTGCGGTCTCGTGTTCCGCTCCGAAAAACCACCACCGGAGCAGTGACTCTGACCGCGAGAACACGCGTGACATCACTGTCGGTGGTTGCTCAGCACGCACCTTTCTTCTCAGTGATGAGGCGAACCAGGACGCTGATGGTGTCTTCGTTCAGGTCATCGGAGATGTAGGGACAGTTGTTCCCTGAAGCAAGCACAAATGGAAAAAAAAAAAGATACACTTTAGTCACAAAGCATATCAGAACTCTACATAAATACAACTTATTCTTCAGTTCTTGAGCATGAATTATCCTCATTAACGTCCCACTCATCGATTTTTTATTAAAACAAAGTAACTATGAATGTTTTACATTTTTCTGAAACTTAACTCAGACGGATTGAACCATCTGCAAATTCAAGTCTAATTTCAAATCTATTTCGATGACTTTTTCGCAGTTCTTTTCAAAACAGAATTTTAAAAACTTAGGAAAAAAAGTCAACATTTACAAAAACGAAAGGAGAAGAATATAGAAACTCAAAATTTTTGCAACAAAAAGTAAACTCCCAAAGAAAAACCAGTGGCACTGTACAGGTTGTGTCTGCTCTTGTGTCAGAATGCTGACTTTTCCATTTTCGCTTCTATTTTGTGCTCCCTGTGTACTGCACACATTGCCAACTTTGTCCCCTTTCACAGTTCATGCGGTGCATGTCACTGCAGGGATTTTGCACCCCAGCACATGATGGGACAGATAAGGTTGTATGTGGATGACTGAACAGGGAAGAATAGATATACCACCATGACAACCCGCCCCCCCCTCCCCGCCATTCCCCATCCCATAATAGCACGGCACAGAGAGGCGACAGAGAGGAGAGTGATGAGGGCGTATGGAGGTCCAGAATAGCTCACTCAGCGATTACACCCCAGTTCAACAATGCTGAAGCATACAGGGGGCGCACGCGCGCGCGTGCGTGCCAGACCCAGGTGACTCTGTGTATTAAACTGCGAGTCCATTGATTGGAGGAGCGACTCTGCGCCTGTATTCCTGTTTATTTCTTGCATAAGCAGCATTACTATTATTGGACCAAACTCATGGCTCCCGGCTCCACTGCGGCTGTTGCTATGAGAGGATAACAGCATCGGTTTCACAGAGTGGCACTCATTCTCCGGCTCTCCATTCGTCCAGCAGTGTCATTGTTTCGTTGTGGTGCCACGTCGAGGCACCAGACAGTCTTTCTGTCGGAGGACTTCAGCGACATTCAGTTTGAGGAACGGCCTCTCAATCGTCACTTTATGCTTGGTGATTACTGCGAAGGCAGCACAGGCACGCAGCAAACAACCCCAGATGGGAGTCTGAGATGTCGCTCGTATTTGTTGCATTATTAAGCTCTGCTCTAACCTTTTTGCTTCTGTCCCTTGACCCGACTGACAGCAGGAGTTTCGTTCTTGAGTTTTCGCCCTGACGAGCTCAGCGCAGCTCTGCACTAACTCGTCCCCGCGGGTGTTCCCCCTGACTGGAGCTGATGGGGAAAAAGTGCTGGAGTAAGAGGGTCCTCTCAGCACTGCGCAGTCAGGACTACAGCGGGCAGACATGCTGCACGATGCACTGCGACGTTTGTTACATAACGGCGTGAGAAAGTTTTCCCTCGCAGCGTCCTGCTGCTCTCTAATCACCGCTTCTTTTCGGTTTATTTCGCGGCACTCCTCCTCAACTCATCGCACTTCCTTTGATCCCGCACGCTTCTCGGACACCTTGTTTGTCCTCCGTCTCTTGTCCCTATGTAGCTTAGTTCTGCATCATTGCTGCGTCTGTTCTGCTGTGTGGAAGAGGAACAGAAGGACTGTGTCCCTAAACAGAGCATCACATCCCATTCGATTCGTCTACACGTACACAAAACGCAGCCGTACACACTTCGCACAAGATGCAAAAGGCACACGAGAGGCCCCCAAGCCGGGGAATCACTGTGAATGCCAACCACTTCGCCACTGTTCAGCACAAAACAACAAATTGAGCCAACAATTCAAATTCGAGCGACTGTTGGTTTTCTGTGTCCTGAGGCCATCGATGTGCTCTCCTTTTTTGCTTCAACTCGCTAAAACCTTTTTCCTGTGAAATCGAGGACCTCTCAGAAAACACGCACAATAACCGGAAACACTTTTGCTGCTCTGAGAGGCACATAAGCCAAGAGTCAAAGGGAAATCAGCATCGAAAAATTAAGAGTCGCAGTGGAAGAAGAGAGAAAACCCGGAGACAAACAACGAGACAAGGACCCGATTGAATTATTGATCCTGCGAGGAAAGGAGAGATGGACGGATAGTGTCATGTTAACGTGGGGCGGGCAGGGAGCCGTTCGAGAGCCAAGAAACTGGAGGACTGGAGAGCAGAGGGAGTGATACGAGAGCTGCGGACGGGGGGGGGTTAAGGGAGTTTCCCTCCGACGCAGCGTCGACTTAAGTTCCAAAACAAAGCGAGGAAGAATCGAAGGGCTCAAGAAAGACGGAAGGCTTCGCCGCTGTCTGCTGCCACGAAACACTCGCACACGAGCAGCCTTTAAAGTGTCCACTGTCGCTCTGCTCTTCACTGAATCCACAACTTCAGAGAAACCATCTACATCATGACTTTTAGAGACACACAGGCGAAAGCCTGACTTGGAAAGACGAGATCTACAAACTGAGCTGATAACTTTGGCTGAATAGTTATTAAAAACAAAGTTTGATGCATAAGTTTGAAGCATTGTTCAGATTTAAAATAATGCAAAGGAAACTGATTCATAAATTTTAAAGCAGGCGTTTCAAATTTTCAGTTCAGAGGCCAAAACAGTTCAGTTAATCTGGAGCTAGATGAGTTCAGGGGCCAAATGATCACAAAATGCTTTTTTTATATGATGCCACCTTGAGCAAAATACAGTGAAATGGCAAAAAAAAAAAAATCACGTCTGTTTGCAGTTTTTTTCTCCGTTTCATTTCTGAAATAAATTCCTGCTAAAAACTTCGTTTATTTCATTCGTAGTTTATTTTTCCTGCAGGCTGATTTTAGCAAAAAAATCTTATTGCGCACTCGTCCTGCAACACATGAGCATGTTTCACTTTCAGAGATTAGCTCGGATGCTAATGCGAGTTTGTATATAATAAAGTACCTTTGTTTTACTGCTGCATTATTGATTTCTCAGCTTAGACACACACACACACACACACACACGCACACACGCACGCACGCACGCACGCACGCACGCACGCACACTCACACACACACACACACACACACACACAGAGCAGCATTGCTTCTGTCCAGAGCAACAGGTGTTGCAGAGTTTTTCGGAGGGGACCTGCTGTCAGCGTCTGATCTGCTCAGGTAGCAGCTGGGCTCTGACGCTGCCGGAGCTTGGCAGCGCGTCAGGCCTCATGGCCGGGCTTTGCTGCGAGCCTCGCACCATCAGGAAGGCGAAGGACAAGCCAGCTTAGCCTTTAAATCTGGCGACGTTTGCACACAGCGTCACCGGCACCGACACACCGACTCGTGCCGTCGGAATCGTGCAGCTGAAGCGAAGCGGATGCACGCGGACGGTATTTACAGAGTGAAACGCTACAGTAGGGTGACGCAAAAAAGCAAACACTTGAGCCTGCAGTGTTTCTGGGCCACAGTGGATCGTGTGGTATGTGTCATTTATGCAGGCAGGCTGTCTGGCCTTAAAAGAAAAGACCAGTGGGGTGAAATAATTCACACGTTTCCTCCTCTTCTCTTAACCTAACTGGAGCTGCTGACATGATTTGACATGCAAACTTCTCAGTATTGTAACTCGTGGACCGTCGACAACATCTAAAACATTCAAAAACTGCCAGAAAGAAAAGGAGCTTTGCCCCCATATTGAAGAATTAACTTTCACTTTTGTAGCACCTTTCAGTCGCTGACAGATTTTGAAAGATAAAGTTGTCTTTTAAATGGACATGTTAACAATTTGCAGATTTTACAGCAAAAATAACCTAAAAAAAAAAAAGCCCTAACGTAAGATCCAAATATCAAGCAAGTGTTACTTAACTATTCAAGGGGGTTGATGTGCTGCTGAACTTGAGACTTGCTCCGAAATGCATTTATCAACTTATATAAACTCTGCCTCACTCGCATGCTTATATAAGCGTAAACCACACCAACTTCGAACAGCTTCACTATTATGACAAGTTCCCCTGGTCGAATATTCCCCTCAACGCCGCTTGACTCGAGGGCGTTACCTGTTACACAAGCCTGAGAACCGAAAGGTCCGTTGCATCATGTACAGGAAGAGCACAGAAGAAGAAGAAGAAAAAAAAGCGGAATTCCCACCACAGTGCGAGTTGGTGCACGGAGCAGCGGGCAGGTGTTACGGGCACAGCAGTTGAGGTTTCACTTTACCGCTTCAGATATTTGGTAGTTCTCGTTTTGCACTGCGGGTCCACGGAGCGCTCTCCGTGACAATGAAAATGTTCTCTTATTAAAAAGGAGGCTCCCGTCTACAGAGGACGGGCGTGGCCGCTCATTATCTCCTGCTCCCGTGTGAGTCTGGTTTATCTTTCACTCTTCAACCCCCTCTGTTCTTCGGCTCCCTCTCGCCTCTTTTTGTACTCCTTTCTGTGTTGCACCGAAGTCGCTCTCGCACTGACGTCAGAGGACCGATGAGTTGATGGGAACAATCACAGGAACAGCAGCGCGCGCTGAGTGAAGCGCAGCATGCGTGACATGGCTCAACCTCTGTCGGGTCAAAGGTCAGAGTCTGCTGAGACAAAAGAGGGCTTCGGCGTGTGGTACCATCAGAGATACGCACAGACAGAGGCCTCCACCAATGACACCGCCGCTTATGTTTGACTTCTGCCTGAACTTGACAGGGGCGGAGCTTCGGGGGGGGGGCTGAGGGGCCCTTTCATGACATGGTGGGATATGTTCTACCAAATAGTGTCACTGATGAAGTGCAAAATTCTTCACAGCCCTTGAGAAATTTGTAGGTTTTCAGCTAACCGACAAGTAAATTTGTATATGAATGATTTTATTTAAAGTGGCCCTATTTTACACATTTTGGATGTCTCTGTCTTCGTATGCAAGTCCGCAACGACAGAAAATCATCAAGCACTTTTTCTCAAACACCGTATTTCATTATATCTCGATCGTCTCCTTCAGCCCCAATAGACCCCCCTTTAGAGACAAGCCGAATGAGGCTCTTCCGCATTAAGCCCCACCCCTAAAAGATGCAGGGCGCCTCTGATTGGTTAACTGCTGGTAGCAGTTGTCGGGAGCTCGCCCATACATTTTCGCCAGAAGAGAAGTTGTCCAATCACTGAGCCCCCCTCACCTTGTGACGTCAGTGAAAAACTGATGTGAAAAAAACTCCCTGAAACAGACTGTTTCTACCACCATTGTGACTGAATGGAGAGGCACGCAAGACATCTCAAACATGAGTTTATGTGAAAAGAGGGGGCGTTGCTCACTTGTCTGAATGAGCTTTCAACACTATTAGACAGTGAATACCAGAAAAAAGTCAAAATAGGGCTCCTTTAAATGTATTTTGTGTGCAGCCTGAACATAAACGCTGGTTCCTGCTGTCTCATCCTTCAAATTAAAAGTCCCCCCTCCTTTCCCTCCATGCTGTCCTACCTTCTTTCTGCGGTGTGGCGGTCTCTTCGTCCCCTCCCTCCTTCTCCGCGGTGCAGCGGTATCCCTTCTTCTTCAGGATGTTGCAAATGAGGATGCCCAGCAGGCCCATCACGCAGAAGATGGGCACCAAAGCGAACACGGCGTACTCGGCCGTTTTCTCCTCGGTGCTCTGCACCACCGTGCTGTTGGCCGGGCCTCCTGTTCCTCCTGCCGGGCCTTTGCCCACCGTGCGGATGGTTCGGACGAGTGAAGCTGCTGAGAGGACAAAAAAAAAAGAAAAAAAAGTTGCGTGAGACAGACAGCCAAAACAGAAACGTGGCCCTGTCTTTATTCGGGGGTCTATCGAGGGAGGGGAGGGGCATCGAAAGGGGGAGAGTGGCGTTTGCTCACTTTTCATACAGGGACTCTGGGTGGAATCTTGGCCGGCAGCAGTTGACTTGAACCTGCAAATTGAAAAGAAAGAACAGATGAGAAACATGGAGGAATGGATGGAAGATAGACAAAGAGAAAGAACAGAAGAATAAAGGAAAGGCGAGAGTGACTAATATAGTGTGAAAAAGAGAAGTGGCAGTTTTAGCCTGTGGCGTGTTTGATGATCCCTGCTCTTGTTGTTGCACGCATCCTGTTGCACTGAATGACACGCTGTATTTATCTGTGTGTGTGTGTGTGTGTGTGTGTGTGTGTGTGTGTGTGTGTGTGTGTGTGTGTGTGTGTGTTTGTCACACAAAGTGAAACAAAATGCCAACACACACACACACACACACACAGACCTGTGAAGGCGAATGGAAAGTACAGCGTACCTGCCTCCATCTTACACTGTCCCGATGACCACAGACACACCCCTGATGTCCTTAGGACATGCCCCGTGCCCCGTGCTCTGTGTGTGTGTGTGTGTGTGTGTGTGTGTGTGTGTGCGTGTGCGTGTGCGTGGTGCGTGTGTGTGTATGTGTATGTGTATGTGTTTGTGTTTGTTTTCTTCTAACAGAGAAAATAACACAACTCAGGTGTTCATGAGATGTATTGATATTGGTGCATCGAGGCCTCCTGAATGTCCAGCCTGCAGTCACACCGAGCTGTGGGGGGACAGCAGGCACTCTTACCCCGGCAGGCAGCCCCCGCACATCGCGTCCGCCGTGGCAGACCCCGGGGACGCGACCTCCCTGCCGAGGGTCTCACACGGGGTGTGTGGACGGCAGAGTTCAGAGTCCTGCGCGTCAGAGAAGCTTCCAGCGGGACACGGCTGACATCGCACCTCTTCAGACGGACTCTGGATCTCTGCACAAGCCTGAATGAAAGAAGGGTCAAAGGGCATAAGAACAAAGGCAACAAAAAGGAAATGTGTGAATAGTGATTGTTTTTATGAACCACTTGGACGTACTGCCTTTTACTTTTTTTATTTTGTATTTTTTGGAACTTTCTGGTCTTTGCTGCACAAAATGTGCCAGATTGCAATAATACAACCAAACCACACTGCCACGTCCGACGTCTCTTCTCTTCTTTTCCTTCTTTTGTTGAAATATTTTGAGTTGGTTCGTGTTATTTAAACACTTGGCTACTTTACAATGTGCTTGATTACGTCTTTGATTTCTTTTCAGTCAATTTGTCCCCAATGAAAACAAATGTAACGTTTTAATGACCAGGAAAGATGACAGGAAAGATGTGAGTGTTCTCTAGATTGTTACAAGTAGTAAAGTTGAAATTTCTTTGTTTGGTCCAGGAGCCAAAACCGACCCGTGAGGGGACCTCCTTTCTTTTCAAGTCGAAGTGAGAGATAATGGACAATTGACTCCCTAATCGATTCATGAGGGAGTGCACTTGTTCAGCCAGAGTAGGGGGCAACTGTCACTGGCAGCAGGACGGCTGCACACAGCGGAGAGGTCGCAGTGATTCAGGAACGCAGAGCGAAAGCTCTTAGTAAGCAGAACTCCATCAGCGAAGGACATTCCAAGATATTAGCAATTATTTGTTTTGTTGTATTTCTGGTTTCGTCCTCTCACCTTGGAGGGCTCCTGGCCTGCAGGGCATTGCAGACACACACAACCCTCGGCCCACCGACACGGCACTGCTGCAGTCCCACCACAGCCAAACACCTGGAAAACACACACACACACACACACACACACACACACACACACACACACACACACACACACACACACACACACA
>JASSRZ010000016.1:2753316-2760816 GCA_032164315.1 Malacoctenus gilli
GTGTGTGTGTGTGTCTGTTTGTGTGTGTGTGTGTGTGTGTGTGTGTGTGTGTGTGTGTGTGTGTGTGTGTGTGTGTGCGTGTTACACACAGGCTCATGGAGCTGCGTCTTAATGAGCCAGACTTCCTCTTGAGAGTGGTGCAGATGATCAGATCACTGAAGAGGAAGAGCGAGCGATCTTTCTTCCCTCCCACCGTTTTCTAAACAGAGACACAGGAAGAGCGCAGAACATCTCAAACTGGAGGATTGTGTTGGCCAAGATTAACTCAACTTTTCACACACTTTAGGAGAAGCCGTTTTGAATCATTAGTCATGAATAGAAGGGGTGAATTTTTTCCTTCACCGTGTGAATTTGTTGTTTTCCCACTTCAAGATAAGGCACCTATTTTGCAATCATTCAGTGTGTTCATGTTTGCTAGGTTTGGTCTGGTGCTATTGCATGATGATGTAGTTCAGTTGATGCACGCTAACATCCAAACAAGTAATGATGTCTTCACCCCGCCCAGATTTGACACAGCTGATGTTCAGCACATCTGGTGTAAAGTGTGAAAAATACACTAACCTGAGAGCAAACTTAACGACACAGAGAGCAAGTTCTTACCGCTTCCATGACTATTTCTTGTCTCAAGAACTTCCTCTGAGGATTGAGTATCTGGCAGAAACGCACAAAAAAGCGATCACTTCATACTGAGGCAGGAACAAAGACAAACTTCTTAGGCCACAGTAGCTGTGGGTAACAGAGCCTTGGGAGTCCGCTCTCACATGTTCGACTCCCTCGATGTGCGCCTCGATCTCCTGGATGACCCTGGCTTCCCTCTCCGCCTCCTCAGCGGAGCGACGTCCCTTATTGATTTTCTCGGCCAGCCGCTTGATGTCCCTCTGAGCGTCCAGTAGGAAGGAGTGGTCCGGGTGGTCCTCCGGAGTGTGCTTCAGCAGATCCTTCAACCAACACAACAAGGCCATTTATTTCCTGGCAGAGGAAAAGGTCATGCTGCCAAAACACAGATGAACACATAGAAAGTAGATCGAAGTGTTTGGAGATGAGACACCTGGATCAAAAAAGTACAATGAGAGGAGATCTGTGCTCAGGCTATGTGAGAGTTTCCACGGTCTTGGTGGAAAGTGATGTTGTCTTGTAACCTCATGAGTACACCATGTTCATCATCTCTGTCTGCCCCCGTATGAGAAGAACAACCCCTCCGATTCTCCTCACCTTCACCAGCAGCTCGTATCGAGGAATCCGCTGCACCGGCTTGATCATCAGATCGCCCAACGCCTGCTTTTCCTTGTTCTCGCGCATGTTTTGCTGTCAGGTTGAAGGAAAACACATGATTGACGAAAAAAAAAAAAAAATTACATCTGTGAAGAAAAAAAGATCCACTTGGTAAGATTTGATAAATGCTGCGTTTTGCATCTCCGCCACAAGATGGCAAAGTGGCTCCAAAGCGCCTGACGACAAGCTGCTGATGTGGGTGGCAGATGAGAAAAGGAAGAAGACATACAAGGATGAAGTCTCTGCTCCTTCCTGTTGCGTCAAACTTGCTCTGTTTCCTCAAACTACAAGACCAGCACTTCAACAGGACACAGTTCTGTTGGTTTTTGTTTTCTTACTGAGGTGTTGGTTTGAGGAAAATTTTATCAGCACTTTCAATTATCTGGTTTAAAAAAAAGAGGAAAAAGATATAATAGGGCTTCATGTGTGAGCCTTCACATGTGTGAATTTTAGCTCTAAAACACAGTCGTGCAGATCTCTTTAAAAGGCTGGCTGTGGACTGATTCTCTTGATTTCATTGGACGACTTAAGGCTCCAAGAGTTGCTTAAGTTCAGGGAGAGTGTGTTTAGATTGTTGCCTCCCCCCCCAAACAAAAACATATTTTCCGAGCAGCTGCTCGGGACGAACTTGGACCATTCTGTGAGCACGGCTGATCCTCACCTCCAGAAACTTGTGGAAGGCCGGCTTGGCCTCCTTGGCGATCCTCACGGCATCTTTGGCGTTGAGAAAGTTGTCGATGTAGGCGGAATACATGTTCGCTAAAGCCTCTTTGGAGAACTGCAGGAGAGACGGCAGCGTTGAGGTGACGTGTGAACGTTAAATGGACAAGCGTTGGAATTTGGTTTTTCCGGCAAGATTACGCAGGTACAATAACGACATTCTGTCGTCTCACCCAACCGTCTTTAATCTCAAGCAAATTCTGAGGGAGGATTTAATGGGAGGGTTGCTTACGGTTTAAAGTTAAAAGAAGTAGCTTTCTGATAAAAGTTTACAGATTTTCTAAAGGAAATCTCTTCCCAATGTTTCGATATAAAAGCTGCATATCGTTAAAACATATTTCGATAGCTTTTGATCATATGAAAATGCAGCCAAATCTAAAAAAAAACCCAAGAAAATACAAACGACTGACTGAAAAGCCATTGAACCACAGCAAATAGGAGCAAAGTTCTTATTTGTGGTTTTCATTCACTAAAGAGGAAAGGTTTCCTGTCCGGCAGTCTTTTCTTCTCCCCTGAAATACATGCAGACGATTGAGACAGTCTGACCTGGATTCGTTTTTCAAACAGGCTGACAGAGTCTCAGAGACCTCGAAAAAGAACAAGGGGCACTCCTCTCCTTATTTAACTAGTTTCCTTATTTAACATCCGAGTGTAACCAGGTTGAGCCTGTTCCTCGCTCTCCTCCGCTCTTGCTTCTCTGCTCCTTTGAACAGCGGTTGGAAGTATAACATCCAGGCAGAGAAAGCACAGGGAAAGAGAGGAACAAACTGTGCAGCACAGAAGATGGCTTCTCTTCCATGTTCCTGACTGATTACTTTTTCGTTTTGATCAAAAACAGCGTCCAACGTTTAAAAAAAAAAAAAAAGGTCCAAGATTTGGCATTTGGCGAGAAGCAGAGCTGTGTGTTTCTGCGTTGCCTCTGCTGCCTCGTGTGGACAAAGCAGGAAATAGAATGGACACAAACAACATATTTCCTGTTTGCCTGATGAAACGGTGACTTGAATGGGAGACGTCCAAGTCCAAGTTTTTCATGCGCGGACAAATGAACTTTGAACCTTCAGACAAACCTGATAGCACAAACCGAAGCACAACATAAACGCTCCACTCCTTTAAGGACCCTTTTTTAATATGTATAAAAGATAAAGCTGCCCCAAACTACGCTACATGTAAGTTACATCGCCTCAAAGTTGCTATAAATATGTATACAGACGTATCGGTGTCCTGATGATGCATCTATTCACAAAACGAGCCAGAGGAATGATTCACAAGAGCTGATTTCACCAGGAAACCCACTCCGATTGAAGCTTACGAGCCTCTTTTGTTAAAAACAAGCAAGAAAAGCCCTCAGGAGAGGAAAAGACATGCCCCGTGTGAGGCTCGAACTCACGACCTTCAGATTATGAGACTGACGCGCTGCCTACTGCGCCAACGAGGCCTGAGTGTACAGCTACGGCTGTGGCGACAAAAGCTACGCCGGCAGGAGCTGCAGGCGGAGGAGAGCAGAGCGAGAACAGGGAGGGGAGGGGGGGCTGGGCCTGAGCCGTGTGAGCGGGCTGCTGCAGCTTGGGCTGAGCAGGAAAGACCAGCTGCCTTCACACGTTCAGGACGCAGAGAAGACCCGTGACGTCCCCCAGTTTGTCTTATGGTTCTCCGCATGCGTCGCCAGCGCCAATGGCAGCTTCTTGTGTCCTGCATGTTCTCTCTTTCTCTGTTGTTCTCTGCCTTTTATTCGGGCTCTTTTGTTCCTGAATCTGTTTGACAACTGCCAGGACTTGTTGAGTTTGTGCATGTTGAACGCGTTTCGTCGGGAAAGCGTGTGGGAGGAGCAGAAGTCAGTCGCTCCTTCGTCCTCACAAAACCGCCGCCCACCGCTAGAGGTTTCAGACCACTGTCTTTGCAAGAGTCCACGTTCAGAGCTGCCCTCCAGGGGTCATGAGAAATCTTCTAAGGGTCACCGAGCAGTCACTGGAAAAACAAAATATTAAACTTGTGTTGCCAACTATAGACCATCTCTTAATAAAACAGCTTCAACTTCTCGGGCTGTTTATTCACTCGACCTCCAGTCCAGAGAAGCTATATTCTACCTCCTGCATCCGGTTTGGGAACCACTGCAGCTTGTTGCCCACAATGTCGACATATAAGTAAAGACCGAGTTTCCATCCACATGAAACGATCCTTCAGGAGAACACTGTAGTGAAATAAGAAGGTCCTGTATGTGGGACACGCGGACAAAACTCAGCCAGTGAAAACAGACAAACGCAAGAAAAGGAGTGGAAGTGACTGGCTGTTTCGTTTTGACGAGATTTCACTCAGCTCTGAGTTGTTCTGTTTCAATGTTTGAGATGAAGGGGTTGTTTTTTTTCTGTGAGCATTTTGTTCTGCTGCTTGTTGACAGTATTAAAAACGATCCCTGTTTACTGGCGGAGGTCAACCACCTCTCACTGCCGGCCTACATTCTGCATTCAGAGGCTAACCTCGCTGCCACGCACACAACGCAAGAGTATGAAAACCTTCAGGTTTTTTTTCACCCACAGCTCAGCAAACAAAACAAAAAAAAAAAAAGCCTTGCTGTTCAACATTGGCGACAGACGAGGAGCCATTCAGAAACTCCGGTCGCTCTCCACTCAGAAAACAGGCGACCTTTGGCTGGCCGCGGCCGCAACTCACTGATTGGATCAGGAGGTGTCCGACGGTCTGCCTGTCGTGCCACTGGCTGACGCAGCCGGCCACTTGCTCCAGGAAGTGTTCGTGGTGCTCCAGGATCTCTGGGATCTGGTAGAACATCTCGTCCACCAGCAGAGGGTCCACGATGGAGCCGCTGTCCGGCTGCTTGAGGGGACGCATGTAGCCCTGAGGGGACAAAACCAGCAGTTTGAGACTCTTAAAGACACATACAATCTCATGGACTTTTAACATGTAAATAATTAATTGTAACTAATTGCAACTTGGGTGTAACACTCAATTTATTTCAGGGGCCAAATCAAGCGTGGAGTGAACCAGACCAGTAACATCCAACTACCGTATTTTCCGCACTATAAGGCGCACCCAAAAACCTCCAATTTTCTCAAAAGCTGACAGTGCGCCTTATAATCCGGTGCACCTTAAATATGGATCAATATTGAGCCACAACAGGTCTCACAACTACGGTAAGTAGCTGCCAACTTCAAGCACACGGTTCATGCTGGGATATATGACTGTGCGAGGCGGTGGCGACCGAACAGCGCCAGCGTGAGCGCAGCGGCGGCGAAGAGCGGGTAGCTCCTCTGCAGCGGGCGCCGCCGCCCATGGCCAGCCGGGGGGTGAGCAGTTTAAACTCAAGGCGATCATTCACGCAGTAGAACACGGGAATAGAGCAGCAGCGAGAGAATTTAACATTAACGAATCAATGGTGCGGAAGTGGAGGAAGCAACAAGATGACCTGCGCCATGCAAAGAAGACTGTTTATTCGTTTTGGGAGTGAACAGAGTTGTCAGAATGCCAGTTTTTAATCTATTAATAAAGTGTGACTGACCTATCTGACTGTTTTGTTGACATTCCCTTTAGTGCAGCACCTTCTAAAGGATGCATAAAGTACCCCCAGCCTCTACTGTAGCGTCTATTCTATGCGCCTTATAATGCAGTGCGCCTTATATATGAACAAGGTTTTTAAATACGCCATTTATTAAAGGAGCGCCTTACCATCCAGTGCGCCTTATAGTGCGGAAAATACGGTATTTAATATGCGCTTCTCTTTAGCTTCTCGTTAGCTTCTCTTGTTTGACGGTTTTGCTGCCCCCTGCTGGTCAGCTCTGGAACGTATGACTGTGTTATGTTTGACTTTTAATGGTGAGATTGCCAATGCACAAATTAGCTACAGGAGTTGTAAAAGCCAAGTTGTATAAGGGAGAGTTCGTACGGCGCTCAACAGGTTAAGAGATGTTGGCAGACAACCACTTACGTATTCACATATTTACATAACCCCGGTTCTCTGAATAGCATAAGTGCATGTCTCACATGCTATGAAATAGAACTGAACTGTGTCTTAAATGGTTACTGAGAATCTCACAGCATCCGCACAACATAACTCATGTTTACAAGGACGCAACAACAACAAACAGATCCGGCTGCATTCTGTAAGCTCGTGATTTTATCTCTCTGGCCAGTCATCTTCCCTTTCTTCCCCTCCTAATTTGATCTCGGGTATATTTTAGGAGCCTGAATCCTTATCGAGCCCGGCTCAGATGTGCTGCAGCGCTGCTGTGATCCATTTGCTTGGGAGAGATTTGAAAACTCAATTGTCGCTGAAATGAACTCAGACGAATGTGACCCAGCGGCACCGGAATGGCTGAAGTCCACTCAGCTCACCGCCCGACACTCAACACAACATCTCATGACTAATCCTGTCTGACAGTGGAAAAAGAAGAACAACTGAAGAAAGTTTGCACTATTTTCTTTTTTTTTTTTTTAATTTCTAACAAAACCTCTGGTCTGATTGTTTGGGTTATAAATATTTTTCTTGATTATTATAATTCCGATATGACTACCTGGTGAAAAGCTGTGGAAAAAAAAGGCTTTTCAATTCTACTGCGGCTGACCTACAACCATAAAGCGCCGCACTGACCAGTGCAGGTGGTCTAAATCTGAGGTGAACAAAACACAGGCAGTATTTTTCCACCACCATTTGCTGCAGCTAACATTTACGTGTTGTTTTTTTTTAATCCAGGTCATGTTACGGAGGTGAGGTAGAAAATAGGGTGCGAGACCTGCGACCAGTATCTAGGTCAACGCGAAACACGTATACGCCGTATGACGCATTCGACGAGGTGCCTCTGGGATGTCATGTACACTCTGACCACGCTCATGCGTGACATTAACCTATATGTACCGGGGAATGGATTGTGTGGCTGGTGTGACCTGGTGAAGGTGTCTGAGCGGCTCTGGCTCGCAGACATGCTGTGTTTAGATCTCAGATCTTCGCAGATCCACTGCCCGCACATGGTCTATGACTCATTGGACACATCTTGGACAGGAGGTGAAGTCAGCAGATGAGCTGTGACGGCGCCGTGCATTTTAGCCACGACTGTTAACGAGACGTGTGGAGTGAGCTGCAGGTACTCTGAGGTGTCGGTTTACTTGTTACTAACTTTGTGACAGAAGGAGTCGTGAGCACAGCACTACCTCGGTGTCCTACGGCTGTGGTGGAAACATAGCCGAGCCGAGTCGTGCGGCCTTGTCAATACAGATAATCGCCGCTTACGTTTGTGCGATTGTTTCACAAAAACCGAGGAGGGAAACTGTGGCTGCAAAGTTCCAGGACATACTGACAGTAAAGGGTTCAAACCAACAGATGTAAAGGGGGAGATGATGCGACAGTCAGCCTGAAGATGTAAGTGTTCAAACAGCAGCTGGATGGAAGAGTCATGAATGCGTTTTAAATGCATTTACACTTCGCAATATTTCAGTCCGAGAGAAATTATACCTCTTTGAATGAGTGTAGAGTTATTTTAGGTTCGCATTATTCTTATCTTG
>JASSRZ010000016.1:2770493-2781647 GCA_032164315.1 Malacoctenus gilli
AGGACGCTCGAGCTCCCATCCAGGCCGCCGTAGCCTCACTGGAGCTGGCAGCCAAAAGCTGCTGCTGCTGCTGCTGCCGTCCTGTAATGTATTTAACATAACTGCAGACACTGGCCTGATGCTGGCCTGCTCTCTGTCTACATTTAGAGCCATGTAGAAAAAAATTACACGGTATGGATTTGTGAAATTTGTGCTCCGTTTGTTTATATTGAGCTGCTTTTGTGTAGGTGTGTCGATTCGGACGCTCCCCTCATCACAGGGCTCCTCATAGCCAGTCGGTACAACTCTGATTTTACACTGAGCACATTGCCTGCAACAAGCGGGACTCAAGCAATAACTACTTCCTGCATTGTCACTACTCAGGGCAGGTGATCCAAATCAGGCAGCGACAGGATTAGATGAGTCTCCGAATCCCTGAAAAAAATGTGCCGGACTTGTTGCTCATCCGTTGTGACAAAGAAAAGTCAGAAGCGCTGCATCAAGGGTGAGCCGGGGATTTTCCCGCAGCGCCTCTGCGGTGTGAAAAACCCGCACGGAAGGTGAATGAATGAACGTGACGGAAACTCAGACGAATGTCCTCCCCGATCTCCAGACACACCTTTTCTGCGTGACTGAGTTCTGGAGGTCCTCCCTCGTCCAATTACCTGTAATAAAATAACACTGATGTCCCCGACGACGCGCGTCTGAGGAATGATGTCTCGATGTTTGTGTAACCGAATCTCCCCCCCAAAACAGCCGAGCTCAGGTGCGCTCGGGGGAGGCAAGTCCGTACATCGCAGGCTGTTCATTCCAGGTGGAATTCACAGTCACAAGAGAGCGATAACGACCGAGTTGAACGTCTTCATCCCCTCGGCTTTCGCTCTCTCCCGCTCGTTCTCGATTCCCAGGCACTAGGTTCATTTGCGAGCGCGAACACGCGTGTGCCGTGCGGGTACAGCGTGTTCTCATGTGTCCCCCGTGCGAGCGCCGCCGTCTTAATAGCACTTCATACACAGGGGGTCCATAAAGAAAGTTATTCCTCACAAGTGCGGCCAAAGCGCGCGGCTCAGCGTCGCGCGTCCCGGTGGGAGCGAACGCAGCTTCGTCTCGTGTCGTTCTGTTTGACTGGTCATCATTTACGTGTCGTGTTTTTTAAAAAAAATAATAATTTAACTATGTATGCGCAACAGTTCAGTCTTTGTTAGTGTTCTGGGCGCCTTGTGTTCTGTGCACTGTCATGTTGAACCGCAACACGAAACAGTCCAGACCAGACGGACGGTTGCTTCGTGTCGGTACGAAACGTCACGAAACGAGTTCAGTTTGTTTTCCTCCCCCGCTGACGATTTAGTTCGAAGGGAAAGAGGCCGTTGGTTTGTTTGTTTTCTGCATTCACCGTTGGAAGCCCAGTGACTTTCAAAAACTGACGCATTACGAGAAATGACAATTTAGTTTCTAAAAGTGTCGCAAAAAAAAAAACCCAACTGAAATGTCCAATCATTCATTCTCCGGACGGCAGCTGAGTTCAATTCGGTACAATCGAGCATTTCTGAGGTCAGTTTTTCTCGTCTTTTTTTTTTTATTTATTTATTTATCCACCAAGGAAAAGACATAAATGTGCCAATACAGGACACAGCTGCATACAGCGTTTTAGAGATGATTAAACTCTGGCAGAAGAGACGGGATTCGGTCCGTTTTCCTCTGATTGTCCGCCTCTTGATTGCGAAATGACTCCAAAACATGTCAACAAAGTAAGTGGGGCAGTCTGCTTCAGCCTGAATGTGGCCGACAGGAGTCGGAGCCGCACGAATGGATACGTGGAGCGCGGCAAAGCGGGAGTCGCGCAAGGTCACCGAATTCAGAGCGCCAGGAAGGATGATGGCGGGCGCGTCGCGGCAGACAAGAGGCCGTCCCCCCCTTCCACCTGGAGAATGTGGACTGCAGCAACGAAAAGCCAAAGCAAAGCCCTGATGGGAGCGGCATCGGGGCGGGAATCAAACCGGGGCCCGTCTTCAACGGGAGGCCCGACTGCAAACCACTTCACCGCCAAGCAGGCGGTGGGACCTTGGCAGCAAAGTTCTCATAGAAACAAAAAATTGTTACGAAAACAAGTGAAGTAAAAGGAGGAATTTCTGTTTTTTTTGTCACTTTGCTGCAAAGTTCAATTGACATAAACACATCTTACATCACATGTGTGTCAGTGAAGAACTGCCTCTAATTGATTGAAGCCAAACTCTCTGTAAACTCTCATTTGAAGCACCAGCAGCTCTCTCTCTCTCTCTCTCTCTCTCTCTCTTTTTCTCTCTCTCTCTCTCCTCACCTCCCTCCTCTCCCCTCCCTCTCCTCCCGGCCGGTGTATCCCCTGGCAACAGCGTGGCGAAAGCAGCAACAGGCGGCCTCTCATCCCCCGAGAGAAAACCTCGCCATCCCCTCACCGCGTCCTCTATTCCTCCACAGACCGGTGTTAAACACCCCGATTGATTTAGCCGTCATGAAGGTGGCGCTTCCTAAAAGTGAAGCGGCCTCATTCTCTCCTCATCTGCCTTCCAGCAGAGCTTACATAACGCACACCGCAATGAGCGTCTGTCTACAAGGTGAGCCGTCGCGTATCTGCTCAAAGACACCGTCGTGAGGATTTCAGAGAGGCAAGAAGGACTCGTTTTGTCCGTTTTAAAGCAACAAAATAGGAAATATTCATATTTGTACAATTTTTTTTTTCTCCTTTCGAGATGCAGTTCTTATTTCTTCCTAACTGTCCTGTGCAGACAGAGGACCGCTGTGACCTGCTCCACGCCGATCGATGCTCTCCTCCGCCTCTCAGACACGCGCCGGCAAACCATTGATCCCCACCGCAACTCTTCCATCATCACTTTACCTGTGCTGCCTCTGCACACACACCCCGCCCCCCCTCCTCACCCTCCAGGGTCTCCTCGTGTCTCCTTCTCATTGCCCCTCACTCTGGGCTCTCCTCAAATTCACACCCGACGGAGTATGTCTGTTACTGTGTTTCTTCAGTCAACGCCACACAACAGTCAACTGTATTGGAACGTAAAATTGAACCTTAGAATGAATGAGACTTTGTTTTTTGTCTTTGGTCTTATTGTTGGGATCGTTTTTTTTTTTTCTTCGAAATGTGTTTGTATCACTGTGAAAAGTAACTAACTTGAGATATCTCTGCACTTGTAATAAACAAACTGCAATGTTTTAAGCTATTTTTTCACATGAATGATACAAAAAGTGTTTGTGTGAAAATGAGACAAAAGAAGAATTGTTATCCTATTTAGTAAACACGTTCGAATCCTATTTTTCCTAAATATGACTTAATAAACATCGGTTTTCTTTTCCGACGATGGCTCAACTCAACATTTCAACTTGAGGTGGTGGCTCATTGTCGATAGTTAATGTTCAAAATGCAGACCGGAAGATGAATCACTTGCATTCAATTGGCTACTAAATTGGCTTCAATTGGCCATTGACTAAAAAAAATTAACAAAATACCAATTTGTAAAATAAATAAGCTTCCTTTATAGGATATCTATAACTTTTATTTTGAAGGTTTTCAGAACCCCCAGAAGGGGGAAAAAACCCAGAAGGGGGGAAAAAAAACCTTCAGGTAAACCATGAATATTGAAATCTCGACTGAAAGCAATACTTGAGTCACAGACATACAAATACACTCTAATCCCTGGTGTGGATTAACAGGCTGGGTGTTAAGATTAGCGGCATTGCAGCAGCTGTGTTATGTCTGTCGTGGGTGCGCTCGCACATGTGTGGATGCAAATCACAGCATGTTTGTTGATCGACCTCTGACTCAGACGCACCCCAGTCCATCCAAGAAGAGGTGTGTGTGTGAGAGAGACACCCACACGGGGTGGGGGGGGGGGCTCTAACTAAAAAGGTATTTACAGTTTAAACCTGCTCCCGTTATCAAGGGGAGAACAACAACAATAACAAATAACATGAAGCGTGCGCGCAGCTTGTTAAGAGAGGCGGTGCGGCTCCAGAGCGTTTCTCAAAGGAGGCGTTGAAGCTAATCGCATGATTCACTCGGCTCTAATTCTATAATAGACATGACAGAGACAGAGGGGACACCACACAATGACGACCGACATGCATGTAAACAAAAACGAACCATTATCCTGCGTAAAACCAGCAAAAAAAGGGGGTTGGAAGGAAAAGAGGGGGGAGATGAAGAGTGGAGGGGGGGGGGGGGCAATGAAAAGTGGAGTTTGGATCCTGGCTGAGCTGAAGGTGTCGAGTTGCAGGGACGTGATAATTTGCAGCGTCGGTGTGACAAACGCGCACGAAACCCGCGCATGTTGATGGAAAGCGGCGGACCAACCTCTCCGCCGGGGCTGCCGGCGGCACACTGTCCGTTCCCGTTCACATTCCCACCGGAGTTCCCGTTGCCGTTTCGGAACTGATCAGCCTCTCTGTCCCCAACTTCTTCTCCTCCTCCTCCGCCGCCGCCGCCGCCACCATCCCTCTCTCCTCCTCCTCCTCCTTCATCCCCCGTGTTCTCCCCGCTCTCGTTCATCTCCTCCAGGGCGATGCTGAACTGGGCAAGGGTTCGAACCATCTGCAGCATGCGGACCCGTCCGTGTGCCCCGACGCACACTCACTCCGGCACACAGACGGTCGACCCGGGGCTCGGCGGCTTGCTGTCCGTCTGCTGGTTTCCTCACACGCACTCAGGCAGCATGTCGGAGGAATGAAGCCGGATGGAGAAGGAGCGGACACACCTGGAGGAGGAGGAGGAGGAGGAGGGGGGGGGGGTCTCCACCGTTCCTCTCACTCACAACATGAAACCAGCATGTCCCGCGCAGTAATTTGGGGGGCTCCCTTCTTCTCTTGGAATCATTCACTCCTTTCTTTTCTCCGCTCTTTCTGTGTGTATTCGGTCGGTATAGGTGAGCAGAATAGCAGCGCGCGTGTGTCGGCCAGTTGCGCGCACGCTCCGACTGACGGGCAGGAGGAGAGGAGCGCACCTCGGCGTGTGCGGAGCCTGATCTGTTTCCAGCGCGCGGATGATGTAAGCAAGAGCCGAGCGCGTGTCGAGGTGCGTGTGCGGGGAGCGCAGGGAGAGAGAGAGAGAGAGAGAGAGAGAGAGAGAGAGAGAGAGAGAGAGAGAGAGAGAGAGAGAGAGTGACTGTCAGTGTGAGTGGGTGTGTGCAATTGTGTCATGCCCCCCCCCTCTCCCCCATGGGGTGTGTATGAGAGACAGCAGGCGAGGCAGAAGCTCACAGCTCTTAGCTCCGCTTCACACCAGCCAGACCCGACCAATCCCTCGCTTAAATAATCGATGGAAGGGTGTGTGTGTGTGTGTGTGTGTGTGTGTGTGAGAGAGAGAGAGAGAGAGAGAGAGAGAGAGAGAGAGAAAGAGAGAGAGAGAGAGAGTGTGTGTGTGTGTGTGTGTGGGGGGGGGTTACTTCATCCCAGGACTGCTGTTCTGCAGGAATCAGATCAACTGTTGGTTCTTCCTTAGGTACAAACTTCAGATTATCACTTCCTCCCTTCTGGCGCCACTTCTTTTCTGTCTATAGTTGCAGGTATCCATCGTTTTCATCCTTCTACAGCCTGTGCTGTACTTTAATTAGGCTGTTAAATTATCCATTCAAACCGCAACAGAACTCTTCAATTCACATCATTGCGACGGCTCGAAATAATATCTTCACCCTCAGCCCGAAGCAGCTTTACAGATATCATTTTTGCCTTAATCAGTTGATTGCAGTCTGCAGCCTCACAACAGGAATCCCACTAAATTATGCCGAGCTCCCCGAAGAAATCGGCTGTCAAATTAAAATGTTCCAACGGCGGAGCGATTTGAGAGTTTCTTTCGGAAGTCTCCACAGACAGAAAAATTGGTTGGAAGACGGCTTCATTAAAAAAGGTAACTTCCAGGATTCAGGACGGTGGTTTGGCAGGAAAAAATTAGACGAATATGTGTCTAGATTTTGTCATGTATAACAAAGCCTTCCTGTTTTGTCTTGTTTTTCTGCAGGTTTCCTTTTTCCAGCTCTTGTTCTTTCACAGGCTCAACATGAGGAGACTGAAGGCGAAGCATGATCAATCAGACTTCTCCTCCTTTCACCGAGTGAACCCGGCCATTACTGGCCGCGACTCCCTCTCTGGCTTCGAGTTGGCTTTCATGCTTTCTAATATCGTGGTCGCAGTTCTGTAATTATCACATGTTTGTGGCCGCGCAGCTACAAGCACGCGCATCACAGTGAGAGCTTCGGGGGGGGGGGGGGGGGTTTCCGCACGCACATGCCTCCAATGCCCAAAAAAGTTAACAGTCTGAAGCGGAGACGGGCAACTTCCGATCAGTGCGTGAGCACAAAACTTCCTCCCCGCAATCGGGCCAAATTGCGAGCGGCCACTTCGACCGCACGAGACGCACAAGGAGCCCTCGACGGAGCGGCGGTCGAGCACGGATGTCTCTCCGGGGGGTTCCGACGACGCGACCGAACGTCACCTTTGACGTGACCCCGCCCCACGCGACCAAGACCCGACCGAATTTGAGAGCCGCCTTAAAACCGGCCCCATGTGGCTCGACGTTGACCACAAACACAGTGACAGACAATCCATAAGGTTAAAAAAAAATCTAACTCTGGTTTCTAACCTGTTTCGTTGGGGGCCGCAGTGTCAGAACGGGCCACATCAAAATACACCCCCCCCCTCCCTCCCCCACGTAGGCGCCTCTTTACAGTTGGAGGCCACTTTGCACTTCTCTTCTCTCTCTCCTACAGAGATCAGACGAAGACAAAAGAGAAAGGTCACCGGAGGACATTTAAAGGTCAAGCTCGTGGCAGGAAGTTGGCCCTTTAATCCTCGTTGCCATAGGAACAACGCGGCGGTGACGGGGATCCGAGACGACAACCTCTCGGGCGGATTCATGGACTTGCGGTCGTGCGGTGAAAACTTCACGCGTCTGACAGAATTGCTCTCCTCTTCTGTTTTTCCCACAATTGGTGATCGAAGCAACTTAGCTCCACACTGCAAATAGATAAAATGAAGTAGATTTTATGTATTTCAAGTGAAACTATCCCACTTAGGAAAAAAAACACAAACTAAAGGCAAGGATTTCCCTGCTCAGTTTTAGGTTTATTTTTACTCTTTCAAGAGTTATTTCTTTACTTGTTGCATTGGCAAGTTTTCGTTTGTTTACCCTTTGAAACCCAAAAAAAGATGCGAATTAAACACAGTCACAGGTTCAGCGAGATCTGAAGATTTGAAGGTTCATTTCACATATTTTGTATCTCCTACGCTGTGGTTTGATCCTCCTCGATTTGTTCATCGAAAAGCGCCCCGACGCCTTTTCTCTCTGCAACAATGAGCCATGATGAAGCAAAAGATCCGCACTGCTCGTCCTGCGGCTCCTTCAAGCAGAGTGTCGTTTTTCTCTCTGTGCTCACAAAATTAGTGTGTTTTCAAACTCCAAAAAGTCCCCGCGGATCCCGTTTCTTATGGCAACAGCTGTTGTGGGCGGCAATTGGCGTTGCGAGAAGCGAAATCAGAACTTGACGCCGACAAGGAGAGAAACTGCGGGTCGAATAAATCTGGCTCAGTGTCGACGTCGTGACAGCGTGCAGTCGGTGACGCCGGTGGAAACCTGAGACTGCTGTCTGACTGTTTTGTGTCTGTCTGATGTATCTGGATCACAGCCGTCACCCGGATACAGTACAACATGTTTCTTTGACAACGGCTGTACTGTCTCATCATCTGCTTTGCTGTGCAATGAAGACACCCCAGCAGACAGTAAAATCCACTGACAAACATACGTCCAATAGGACGTCGTTGCGCTTCGGCTGGAGAGAACAAAGCGTATCGATGGCTCACATGTCTCACAACTTGATCGCCTGACGAGATTATCAGCAGACTCGTGATTGATTTAAAAAAACAAAATTAAGAAAGTAATATCCAGTCCCGTCTGAGCCTCTTGAGCGCCATGAGACCACCCACTCCACGTCCGAACCAGCATCTGTGGCATCTTGTTTCTACGGCAACGCCAGAGTCCTCACATCCTCAGCATTTCCTGTTTAGTTTTTGAGCTGAGGCGGTTGCTAGGTAGAGGGAGGACGACAGGCCATGGACGTGCGTGCGTGTGTGTGTGTGTGTGTGTGTGTGTGTGTGTGCCTGCGTGTTGATGTTCGCGTACATGCGGCAAAAGCAGTGGACCGTCTCAGGTCTCAAGATGGAGTGCTCTGCCTCTACAAATTACCACCTTATTGAAGGTCTGACCCAGATTTGCGCCAGCGCACACACACACACACACACACACACACACACAAACGCACGCACGCACACACACACACACACACACACACACACAGCAGCTGGTGCTCAGGCCTCCCATCAGTACATCTCAGACACTGATAGACCCCCATTACTTTAATATGAAAATTACAACCACATGGAATTTCTCCCATGGTTCAAACATACAGCGGCTGGTGACCACACTGTATGGCAGCCTGTCGCTCCACTTCTGTGTTTTTCTTCTCCACCACCACCCGTTCTCCCTCCACTGATCAGGCACTTCAAGGTTTGCCAACCATAACACAGTTGGCACAGTGCTTGCCCTCCCATCAGTCCCCGTGCACGCAAACGCCTCTGATTCTGTCGTCTATTACTCTCCCCCCCCCCCCCCCCCCCCGTTCCTGTTTATTTTGGTTTGTCTTTTCTCTTTTCCGAATGGAAATTTTGAGGTCGATTGGTGTTGCCCTGTTCCGGGCGAGCAGATCCAAACACAAAAGGCTGAGATGAGGGATGGGCCCAGGGCCGCAGGAAGACAGTAAGAAGTCATGGGGGGGGGTTCAGTTTTTTTTAAATCAGCAATGAAGGAGTTTCACAGCGGCTCCCATGTGTTCTTTATTTCAGCTGGGGTTCCATTGCAAATGGAGCAAGGCAGGAGCTGGCGAGACCCTCCACTCGACACACAAGTACACACATGCACACACACACACACACACACACACACACACACACACACACACACACACACACTGAAGAAGGACGTGCACGCTCCGCCCGCCTCCCCCCCCCCCGTCCACCAACCACATCCACCAATGCATAAACCGATACTGAGCGGACAACCGTACTTTCCCAGACTCCGCTGCCAGTTTGGACTTATTACATTACCTAGATTTGCTTTATGACAATACAACAAGACACTGAGGTTTGTAGGAATGTGGGACCGCCTTACGGAGCCATGAATCTCCTCACAGCCGAGCACACAGTCATCCAGGGGAGGCAATCGAGAGCGCTATTCTCTTTTCCAGGAGCAACAGTCTGTTTCACATTCGCTGCGTTTTCAGGCACGCGAGCTTGCCAGCAGACTGCTGGCTGCCGAGCGCCGCTTCCTACCTTGCTCGGGGGCAAACGGTGTGGGTCGATGAGGTGGAAGAGACAAATATTCATTCCTGTCTCTCCGTCATCGCGGCCATTCTGAGCTTCGAAACAGTGCTGCCGCTGCGCTTGAAGTGATAGATCTTTGCAGGCAAGAGCTCGTCAATTAAAACTTGAATCAGGTTTTTTTCAAAACCTGGAATGGTATTTCCGATCTTGTCTCGCAGTGACACTGCTGCACTGATGGAGACAAACTGCAGAGATCAGGAAATATGGCTGCTTTTCCTCCACTCGTGCTTCACCAGACAAACGTTGCAGGGACTGATCCACGCGCTTGCAAACTGTTGTTCTGATACACGTCAGTTTTACGAATGGAAATCATGATGAACGATTCATCCGCGCGCTCTAAATTATGAGGACTGAAATCTGATCAGGCAGCCAGGCTGGGCAGTGGCTGGCAGACCCTCTGACCTCACAGTTTAAAGGTCCCGGGCTCAAGTCCACAAACTGAGACGGAAGATGCGAGAAGTCACCAAGAGGGGGCAACACCTTGTGGATGACCAGCTTTCATTTATTCACAGTTTTGATGCAAATCATTGATTGAACCATCCTTCCAGAGTACCAACACACAGGAGGGAGGAAGAAACAGCTTCTTCTTGCTGGCACAGACGCTGAATCCCATCAATGAAGGCGGTTTCGAAACAGGGTCCTCGGTAGCAAAGGGAAGAATCAACTTTTGTTTATTCTCAACGTTTGCTGTCATCAATACCACTTGTGACATAACCTGCACTTGGAATCGCGTCCGCGGATGAATGGCCATTACACACGACCAGTAATGAGTTTCAGTTTCACTTGTGCGCTTGCAGCTCGTCGGGCTCTAATTCTTCCGTGCAAATGTTTTGTTTCCCGCCGCTCGGAGGGGAGGCAGTCATGGAGACAAGCGTATTACAGATAAACACAGGAGGTGAAGCCCTCCTCTGTTTGTTCTGCTGTAAACATGAAAGCGCTTTCATGCCGGTGGAATGCAGGCGGCCCATGTGCCTCCGAGCGCGTGTGTGCGCTCTCATGTATGAATGTATACAGAGAGCCCCACGCCTGTTTATCTTTACCCTCCGACGTCTCAGCCGCTGCGGCCCGACGTATAGACGCGCTACGTTTCGGAGGGAAGGAGGTGCGAAGCGATTTCATACCATGACTGGCAACAGGAGGTGTTGCTCAAAGGTGGAGCTGCAGCCAAGTTTGGAGACGCAGAGCGTGATGAAGAAACAATGCAATGGTGGTTTAACAGGGCCGGGCCAAACTTTCACCTGTCACTGGAAACGAATGAGATTTCTTGAGGTTTCCTTGGTTTGTTTCAGTGCTCGCTAGCTCGCATTCAAGGTGTATGGTTATTAAGAGGGTATACATAGAAACAAGGCTCATAAATCCATGGGGGCAGGCCTGAGAAAGTGGTTGGAGGTGCATTCCTTTAACATTAGTATATGCATGTCAAACACACAGCTGAGTCCACGCTGGAGACTCAGCTAGCGGCTCCAGAGGTTATTGAGGTTTCGTGATTGAATTTTTTCTGCAAACCCCACGTCAGGCAGGTTACTACCAATGCTGAGCTTGTTCTTTTTCCCACAGTGTCCTTCGTCTGTCACTGCTTCACCACATATTTTAGCTCTTGGCACGGAGTACAGTGCAAAAGATTGCCGAAAAACCACAAGTACTTTGCCTCTTATATTTGCAGCAAGGAGCAAAAACAAATTAGGGTAGGTGTGCGTGCGTGCGTGCGTGCGTGCGTGCGTGCGTGCGTGCGTGCGTGCGTGCGTGCGTGCGTGCGTGCGTGCG
>JASSRZ010000016.1:2820074-2831698 GCA_032164315.1 Malacoctenus gilli
ATAACTGGAGGTACTGTACAGTAAGTGCCACTAAGTGATTGTGTGTTTTCAGCACACACAGGAGCCCCTATGTGTGTGCGCGTGTGTGTAAGAAAATGTGCACGACCACCCAAGTTGTCGACACGGTTACGATAAATATTTTACAGTTTGTAATATGTATTGACTTATGCTAACCACTTCAAAAAAAGATAACATGGCCCAAAACAACCCGGAAATGTTCTCTAGTGGGGTTTAGGCTTTGATAGTGCCACAACATACTCGCCTGCATAGTATGTAGCATGAAGTCGGCGGCAATTGTTTTGTTTTAGTGTGTACTAGGTACATTGCTAATGCGGACGAAGCCGGACGCACGACACGACGGGTGCTGGTTGGCTCGTGCACGGGGGCGCTCACACCGAAACACGAGGATGACGCACTGCCAGACAGGAAGCTACGCGCTGGAAGACGACTGAGATCGAACTGAAAAGAAAAGAAGTTGCATTAAAAGAAAAATATGAAGGAAGAACAAAGAATAGAAAAAGAATAACTGAGTTGCATGTAACAAAATTTTTAAAAAAAAAGAGAGAGATCCTAATCATGTTAAAACCCTGTGCTGATTTCTAGTCTGTAAAAAATTTGGCAGCATAAGTCAATAAGTCTTTGTAGTGACTGATAGAGATGATGGCATTGAAGAATAAGTGCCCAATAGTTTCCAGCCAACTGAGCGGCAGCAGGCGGGAAGACACACACACACGCGCGCGCGCACGCACGCACACACACACACACACACGCAAGCACAACACAGAAACAGGATCGACTGACGCCCATGATTGGTCAAGAGTCCTTCTGGAGTTCCAATGACAAACACAGCAGAAGAAGAAAAATGATAGAAAAATAAAATACAAAATAAAACGTAATGACTGGTTGGCAAATGAACAGAGAGAGAGAGAGAGAGAGAAAAATAATAAACAAAAACAAAAAACCAAAAGCAGCTTTTTGTAAAAAGAGAATGTCGCATAATAACATTAACAATAATAGTAAAGTGGCTGTTGCACTTTAGTTTTTGTTCTTGCAGACAGGTGCCGAGTTCCCATGGTTACCGATGGGAGCTCGTGTAAAGATTTGAGCAGTTGCATACGATGGCGGACTCCAGATCTGGTGGGAAAGAAGAGCAGAGAAACACATCGGTGATTGATCTAAGAGCGCTGTGGCCCTCTGAAGGGAAGAAATATGAGCCGGCGCAGTTTGTTCACGACGGGCGAGACGACAGAGGGACAAAAAAAGGAATGAGGAGGAGGAGGAGGAGGAGGAGGAGGAGTAAACAGATGGGCCAGTGCAAAGTGGGGTAGTGAGACACACGTTTGGATCAAAGAGGCAGACACTCACATGATGGGTGGGCTCTACCAGTGAGGTGGTACGTAGCTGTACCCAGGTGTCCCTTGGGGCCTGTAGGTTGGCACAGTAACTGGGTGTGCTCCAATCTGGGCGTGCTGGGGTGTTGTCAAAAGAGTCCCTAAAAACCAAAGAGAACATCGCCATCAGCATCAGCCAACAACACTGATTAAACTACCTGTACTCTTAGGCTGCGTTTATATTCAGTCGGTTTCGACACATTTCGAAATTCATGCTATCCCACTTTTAATGTGTTTATTTATTGGACGTAGGGCGCGACTGCAACACCTGTACATAACAAAAACGAGGTAAACATAGTCAGATGTTGATGGTGCGTCCCACTTGAACTCTAATGTGGCAGCATGTGGCCCCTGGACTGAAATTGTGTAAATCTTGTGTTTGTTGTTTCCCTCCCAGCCTGTCGCTCGTACCTGCACTCATGGCCATGGTCGTTCCAGCCACCATCCCCATGGCGGCCATGCCGTTGTTGCGAGGAGCCGGTACTGGGACGGGGGCCGGGTAGAGGGCTGTGGAGGGGATGCTGTTAGGCTGCACCACGGTGGTGTGATGGATCACATGTGGCTGAGCCGCATAGACTGGCTGGGTGTAGTACGCTCCCTGTCAGCACAAAACACAGAGGCAGAGGAGCTTAGTGGTGGCTGCAGGTTCAGGCATGTCTGCATGAATGATTCATGAAGCTCGGATTATTCTTATTGTACGAAAGCCGCGAGAAGAGAAATCTTTCATGGTCATTTTTCGACACAAACACGAGCAGAGAGGACAGAGAGGCCGAGCTGATCAGCTCCACAGAAAAGTACTTTTCGTACAAGTATTCTCTATCTAATATCTTTAGACTCTCTTCCTGCAGCAGTATTTTAGCATAGCAATCCTGCATCTCAAACCAAATAATCAACTTTTACTCTGATGTATCAAGTCCTCGTGATACTGATGGGTTGATCAAAACAAAAGTTTTACAACGTTTACCTTCAACTCTTTTTTTCTTTGCACTTCATAATCACTTCACATTGTTCAACTTAATGTACTTCAAATATCTATGCGGAAAATCTCTGATGTTTAACTTTTTTTAGTTTTAGTTTTAGTTTAAAACTGATCAAAAATGCAGCACGGCTGGTTTTGAACGCTGCCTCCCAATCGACACCAGGCAGCACGGCAGTGGCAAAACTGATGCTCTCACCTGTGCGTATAGGTTCTGCTGAGGGTAGGCACTGCGGATGGGGTACATAGCTGTGGGGTAAGGAGTGGGGGTGGGGGTGTAAGGTGGAGGCGCTCCATTTGACTGGGTGGGGGGCACTTTGTATGGGGTTCCTGCTTGAGTATATCCTGCAGAAGAAAAGGAGGACAGAAGAGTTGGAAAAATGCACCAGTGGAATTGGTTCAGTTGAAGATTTAACAGGGACATTTGCTAACAAGTACTTTCAATCAACTCTGAATGCAGAAGCAGTTGTTTATTTGCACATCCAGCCAGCGGAGCATAGCACCAGCATTTATTTGGGGGCTTTATTCCAAATATATTCAAGCTTCTTGTGGCTGTTTTTAGTCTTCAGCTCCGCTGGGATATATTAAGCTGCTCAGCTGCTAAATGTTCCTCGAACACAGAGTCACTAATTGCTGTTTGGTGCTGGGCTGCTGGAGGTTTTTCTCCCAGAAAACAGCTACCTGCTGCTTCCTGTAGAGATGCTGATGAGAGAGTGAACCTAAAATCCAAAATAGTGCATGTTAAAACAGAAACCAAAGAGTATCCGGATGCTTCGACTCTCTCAGGAGCTGAAGGAAACTGCAGAGTACGGCGACAATTATCTGTGGCTTTGCACAGCAACTCATTTCATTCATGCTGCTGTGGTTAAGATCTGCTGGTAATAAAAACAGTATCTACTCAGTGTTTGATTCAACTACAACTTACTATAAGGTTTACAATTATCACGTGTTGGATTTTAGCGAGTAGAAATTCTCATTTTGTTGGCGGATTGTTTCCAAACTTGCTTCATCAATGTTCCTTCACGTATGGTGGCAAAACAATGAAACACAACCGGGTTGCACTAGCCTCACAAAGCAGCTGTGACCAATGGTTGAATGTGTCAATTTGTCAGGTTAAGGCTGGTCTGTGCACGTATCATCCAAGTGTGTTAGCCGACCTACAGATGGTTTAATTTGTAGTTAAACAGCCAAGTTATTCGTCACTTTTAACAGCCAGACTTCGGTCAGACTTGATGCTGCATGTAAGAACACTGAATGTGTGAAGCAATCTAAGAGTGCTGGAGCGGTGAAACATCGTTGATGAGCAAAGTAATTCACTATTTAGAGACAAAACAATAGTTTATCCATAAACAGTTACATGTTCTTGAACTACAGACAGTAGCAAGCAAATGACTGAAAGACAGTCCTAGCTTGAACTCTTTTTTTTTCTTCTGTCATCGTTCAGATAAAAAAAACAAAAAAAAGAATACAGCAGATGGGGACAAAAGTTTGGTCCCTTTTTTTTGGTAATTTAAATGTAAACAAATAGGGGGAAAGACTCAGTGGTCTTTTAAACTATTTTGTAGCTGGTTCATCAATTAGATAGACTCCAGTCTTTTCATAAGAGAAAGGTTACAGTGACATGGTGAATGTTCAGTCTGCTGCAGATTATATTCAGCAAAGCTGCAAAAATCCACAGTGGTACTTAAATACTTCCTCATTAAACCATCCCTACGTCATCAGGGGAAAGGTGTGAGTGCATCTGGATCAGACACTGCATTCATATGTGTGCGGCTCTCTGGAGTGCAGTACCTCTGGTCCGCCACTTGGAGGAGCCTGAAGGTCAAACATGCTACTAGCTAGTTGCTGCTGCTGTTGCTGTGGAGCTTATGAAAGCACTCCTCTCACACAAGGACAAGGGAACAAAGAGATGCTGGAGCTGCTCTCGCTCTAAAAGTCTGTGTGTATGTGTGTGTGTGAGCGCATGTGCACATAGTCACACAGACACACACACTCATTCTGCGCTCTAACATGCATGCAGGGCATTAAAGGACAATGGTGTGTGACAATTACACAAAAGCCGCGCTGACATAAAACAGTTCGTCTACTCAATGGTCTTGAGAAATAATGACTAAGACACATTTCTAATCTAACTACATCACCAGCTTGTCTGGCCATTTTGCCTTGTGCTGTGAAATCTAAACATTTTAATTTCACCATACACTGAGTGCTGCAGAGCGCCCAGACACACATTTGCCGTCAGACGACGACAGCAGTCTGGATAATGAGGTTTAGGTTTCGGCTGGAACAAAGCCGGTGAGCTTTGCCAAAGCATACCTGATATTTTGTTCGACTTCCAAAGATAAAACCCGATGTGGGGAGGGGATGGGAGGGGGAGGAGGCTTCAAAAACACGGCACATGAAATTTACAACCCCCCCCCCCCGCTTTTGTGACACTCAAAATTCAAGAAGAGGAGAGACAATTAAAGTGGGTGTTTGTCTCTCTGCTCAAGAAAATTCCACCCTACAAACCCATTTATCAATTGTTTAGGCTTTTGAATGATGTTCACTTTCAATGTAGAGACCATTATCGGATTATTGCACGACTTAATGTTGTATTCGTAAGAAAATAAAAAAGAAACACATATGCTTCTCTTTGCCACATCTTCAAACTGTGTTTGAAGTCATTAAAATTGCATGTCTTCAAAAGCCCAATTAAAGAAAAGCCTCTTGTTGAGAAGACAAAGTAGCAGTTGTGCTTTAACACTGATCGGCTGGCTTCCTGGTTCCCCTTCCTCTCTATTTCATCGCCGTTCAACCATTTTCTTCTGATGTTTTCTGCTCTTCGGTGGATGTTTGCTGGTTTGTCTTTTGTGCTTGGAAAATTGTTTTAATTGCTTGTTAGCGTGTCATCCGTCTCTGCATTCTTCCTTTGCACTTTATTCGATTTATTTGGCAATCCCGTCTCCTGTTGTAGCAGCACTGGCCGAGAGCGCACACGTCCACAGCAACTCAGGCTTTCAAGCTTGAAGGAAACCTAATTAGATATGAGATCTGATACCTGCTTTGGGTGTTTGACGGAGATCAGGTGTGTAGGTGTGTTTCCGTGCGTGCGTGCGTGCAGCCTTCCAATATCTCAGATTATGTCCTCAGATCACCATGTTTATTGACAACAGGCAGAGGTCCGACTGTATTTACCCGAGCTGAACCACCTCCATCTATATAGACACATCATATGTGAGAAGCAGCGAGACAACTGTACGTCCATCTGCTGCGGGGACCACACACTGAACCCCAGCAGAGTTGCTATCTGCTGCCATCCAGCAGCTGTTCACTGGCGAGCCTTCCACTCCTCCACTCTTCCTGCCACTGAGCAGGAGCTTCCCACTCAATCCACGTTGCATTCAAATCACTGTGCTCGGTGAAGACCCCTAAACAACCCTCTGACTGTGTGAGCGATTGTAATCTGGCCTCATTTGCATCCGCGATGTCTGATTTCTAACAAAATTGTGACTGCACACGAGTCAGACGGCTATTCACCTCTCGTAAAAACAATATTTTGCTTTATGTTCAACTCTAAGAACAAACACATAAATATCATATTCAGCCATACGGGACAGCAGCAGCAGCAGCAATGGATCCTCTTGACATGGAATTAAAATTTCATCAGTGTGTAATTTATTCAGCACATTAGGCGAGAGACCAGCCTTAACCTAAACAATGACTAACTTTCATTTCACACCAACACATTACTCAGAGGTTGTTCACAGTGTGCACACAGTGATTACTCATCAGGAAGATTAACACGTTTCTCACATTTATTCAGGAGAAATTGGTGGCACAGTTACATGCTTGCTGAGCGTGTTTTGGGTCACTTGTACTGTGTGAGAAACTTGCAGCTTGCAGTATTTCTTTCATTAATTGAGCCTTATCGCATCATTCTTTCATAGGAAGCAGGAACGGTTCTAAACTTTAACCTCAGATGCATAAATGGGATCATTCATTTGCAACATGTGAGCGTGTGAAAAGGGTTTTGTCATTGAACCATATGAATACATTTTAACTTTGCAAGGGTATTTCTCTCTTTGTTATATTGTGCAGCATATACTCTCTGTATACAATCACACAGGATGTCACACAATAACATTCAAACCTCACAGAGCTCAGTAGTGATGATTTTGGAGTTTGGTAGATATTAGCGCTGAAGTTGCAACACCACTTGAATAGACAATATTAGAAGTGAGCTCCTGACTGACTGAGTTGCATCCCATATGCACCAGTGTTATCAGCCTACCAAACATGAAACATAATAATTAAATATACTAATAAAATTTAAAAAAGAATCTAAAAAATGTACAGCTCCTCTGTTCATTTTAAGCATCCTATAAATAATTGTGCGATTGTAATATTGTCATAGATCTTCTAAACAGAGATGTGCAGACCGACGCCAACGTCCTCTGAGCCCAACAGAAATGTGACACTAATTAATCTTTAAAGCCATCGTCAAATACCAGCGTGTCTGTGTAGCTTCTTTCGTGTGAAGCTTCAATGGATCCCCCGCAAGCACACGGACATCTTTTTGATTTACCGGTTGCTTTTTTTTATGAATGACCGACTCGTCCCGCTAATTAACTCCAGAAAATGTCTGAACTGATGACAAATTCATCGCTCGCTTATCAAACAGAGTCATCTCGTCATCTGTGCGTATCAGAGTGTGAGGAGGAGCTCACCTGGTGGATACCCAGGACTGCCCGTTTGATAGAGGTTGGGTGTGTAAGTGGGAGCCGTGGCAGGATACCCTCCTGGATAGCCTGCAGGATGACGCACATAAAAGAGGAAATATCAGCAGCCGTAGCTTGAGGAGCAGACAGGGCCACCGATAAACGCCCCCCCAGCCCACCCATCCGCACGCAGCGGCAGGGCAGAATTGGGTTTGAAGCAGGATGTGCACAGATGGCGCTCATTAAAAAATGTCTGCACTAATAACACAGTCGGCTGAGTGCGTCTTACATACACCAATTTGGCAGACGAGACACACCTGCCAATATGGTGTGGGAGGAGATAAATTGAGAAACATTAGGAATCGGTGCAGGCACGTGTGAGGGCGCACAAGCACCTCCCATGCGTCATATATTACGCATCAAGCAAACAAGGCTGCCTTGACCTAAGAAAAAAAGAAAGTGTTCAGTGATTAAAAAGGTGCACTGTTGGAAGAGTGAGATAAAGGGAAGGCGGAGGAAGGAGGGAGAGGGAGAGATAGAGATGGAAAGAGAGAGCGATGGAGAGAGAGAGAGCGAGGCAGGGGAGAGAAAAAGCAGCAGAGTGAGAAGTGAGCGAGCTAAGTGCTGCTCACTTCTCACTGTTTGCTATTATTGGCAGGCGGTCTCATAGATGATCTGCTCTGTAGCCTCGAGCCTTTGCTGTATCCACATTTGGCTGCTGTAGGTTGAGCTGCAGTCAGATGTAACAAGTTCAATAGAACAGAAGAAAAATAGTTCGCTGTGATGTCTCATCTTTGGTTTCAACTGTTATGGACTCGGCTCAATACATTTTCAGACTCGGGGGGGGGGGGTAAAACAGAGAACACCAACAAGCTTCTGTCTGCAGGGGTGGCCTTCTTTTTCAAACCCCATGGGTTTATAGTAATACAAAAGAGGAGCAAGAGGACATGACCTTGGTCTTTAGGAGAATGTGCTGAGTTTGACCTTAAACAAACAAACCGATCATTTGCTGTGACTATAAACTTCCAACACGACACCTATGACCTCAAAGAAAAATGATCGACTCACAACTGTATGTGAGAACCCCGGGCTCAAGATGACACAACACTTAAAATTTTGATGCACAATGCTGAACTTCTCAATTCTTGCCTTTGCTCCAGGGTGGTCAAGCCTTCACACCAATGTACAGACTAATAAAGGAACTTTGTGTAACATCTATCATTTCTTCTTTTAATGCTTTCATTCCCTGTGGGGTATTTTAGTGGCATAGCCACTTCTTTTTGGTCTTATACAATTTAAATAATCCTAAAATTAGCATCACTGCACTCTAGTGTCTTGCTGTTATCAGCTGAATCATATGTGCCACAGTTCCTTTATAGTGAGCATTGCTCCTAATAGGAGGCTCTCAACCTGAAGTCTGTCAGCTTTGAAGTTTATCAAAACTGGGATACAAATGTTGAAGAAACACCACAGTACAGCACCTTCTACTGACCTGGGAAAAGGCTGTGTGCTTTTACTTTGAAGGCCCGTGCTTTTGAATATCAGTCATAGTTTGCATATCTGCAAGCCTTTGGCTTCACTTTGTGTTTTGGCATCAATCAGTTAAATGATGGAAAACACTGATGAACTTTCCACATGTTTACCTGGTAACGGTGGTAACATTGCAACATATTCACTTATTATGTGTCCCACCAGAAAAGTAGCGATACTTTTGTTGAGGGTTTTTCTCATCGACCTCAATACAAGAACAGCTGTCTTAACACTTGTTTGTGAGAACGAATGTAAAAGCAGGTCTGTTTCTGCATTCATTTACAAGCCAACAAGTCACCTGTGACGGACCCACACCTGAATAAAAGCGTGTTTAAGGAGGAAAAATATCATAAACCTGTGTGAGCATGTTTGGCTTACCGGTAAAGGCCATGTTCTTGGGGTTTCCATAGGGGGTGCCAGGCTGAACAGGGCTGTAGACTGGATTCATAGCTGAAGATAACCTGTTCTTACTGAGAGGGGAAAGAAGGAAGAGAGAGAGAGAGAGAGAGAGAGAGAGAGAGAGAGAGAGAGAGAGAGAGAGAGAGAGAGAGAGAGAGAGAGAGAGACAGAGAGAGAGACAGAGAGAGAGACAGAGACAGAGAGATAGAGAGATAGAGATAGAGACAGAGAGAAGAAAAAGAGAGAGGGTTAGGAGTGAAAGAAAAAAGTAAGCAATGTCTTCTGGAAAGAAAATTGTTACGATCACAGAACACACACATTTCACAAACATTAATCCCAAACTTAGATTCTTAAAGCGACTTCCAGCTGAAGGATTTAGCCAGCATGCAGCAAACATCAAGCCCCATGAATCCTCACCCTCAAGTAGGCTCAACATAAGGATAAAATAGATCACTAGAACTGGCAGGAAGAGACAGGAACACTTGGATCCACCGTGGAAGAAAAAATGTCTGTGTGGGATTAGGTTCAGCTAACCAAATTAGCCTCGTTTTCCACTACAGCACCAGCAAAGGCAGTTCGAGCTCTACCAGCTGGTGTTCCTACTCCACAAATGAACAAAGGAGTGGCCAAATAAGGCATTAAAGTGCAGGGCGAAGGGGTTTATACTACATGTCCCATCAGGCATCTGTGCTACCCTGCAGATGACCTGTGGTGCACTGGCATTCCTGAAACTTACCTTCTCCTTGAGGACTTGGGCCTGTGAGCCTGCATGTGTATGTGTTGGTGGTGGGTGAGTGTTTGTGTGTTTGTGTAAGCGTGACCCGTACCTCTTGTGCGTGTCTGGTTGATACATGAAACTGAATTTGTCTGTGGGATGCCCGCTCGCCATTCTTGCTGTATGCAAATGAGGAAGGAGTGGAAGTGGATATGCAAATCTGAAATTAAAACAGCGAGAGGTCATGATTACAATGAACACAAGGAGGAAAAAGGGGAAATAAACAAAACAGCAAAAAAAGCAAGCACCAGTGCAACAGCAAATGGTTAGTGACGGCAGCAGGGGAGACGGTGATGTGGACTGTGCGTCGTCGTGGGTGTTTGTGTCAACTGCTGTGTTGTGCATTCAATAATCGTGCTCCACACAAGTGGACAAACACAGGTGTGGGAAAAAATGGACTACGCTGTTTTCTGTGCATGCAAGAAAGAAAGGCTTTATGTGTACAAAATAACCCGATCCTTCTGTGTGTGTCATCTGTGTGACATGTGTACTTCCATGTGAGCGAGATTTATGACCATGAATCTGTGCATACATACGTGATGTGCGGTACAAGAACAACCAGTACAAGCAGCAAAGCAAAACATTGATACAGCTAATGAAAAAGCACAACACATCCAGTGAGCGGGCAAGTGGGAGAGAGAGCCACACAACAGGAACAAAATATAGCACAAAAGTTTTGGGCAGAGCTATGAGTAAGCATGATCCAGCAGACACACACACACACGAGCCAGAACCACAAGCGTGTTGCACAAACACAGAGCAGAACGAGAGTGAGGAAAAAAAGGTGTGTGCAAGCCGTGTGTCGTTTGAATTCATGTGTGTCTCGTGTTGATTTGGATGAGAGCTTCTCAGAGAGACGGGACTGAATGTGTGATGGTGATGAGGCCGGTTCTGACTGGCTGTGCTGCTTTGTCGTGTCCAGCGCACAAGACTGCGTCAAATACTGAAAGGCCGAGTCCTCTGCGCATCACGCATCTACCACCAGAGCACCACAAAGAGAACATCACATTTGGTCCAGAGCATTTTCCTGTGGAAATGTGAATATGTGGACTGGATCAGCATACTAACACCTTTTTTTTTCCAACAAAGCCTCTGCAAGATTACAGCTCCACTGTCATAATGCTTGAGCAGCCATTATACATGGTAAAGCCAAGCGGCACCAAGTGACACTATGAATTAGACGGGGAGACATTTTAACGCTCTGTCCAGGAGCACTGACGTCAAAACGCCTTGGGACACAAACAAATGAATGCGAGCGCAAACACGTGGGCACAGTAGCGTTTCAGCTGTTTTGCGCTCGATATTTAAAAAAAAAAAAAAAAGAACCTGCATCAGAGTGTGAGGTTTGCTCCATTGCTCAAGATACAGTTTTGTATCTGAAGAGCATTTCAAGCAATTGATTAGCTGCAAATAAATGTTAGAGAAAAATCCTTGTTGATCCGTGACATCGTCAGCACCTTCAACTCCTGCAGAAGCAGTGCTCATCCTCAGATCAAAGGTTCGGCAAATTAAACCAAAAATCATAGCCTGATTTTTTATCTTCCTTTTTGCTAAATGTAAGTAATATAAGATGTCTATATTTGTTTCCTACAACTGACTTTGAAGTTTTTCTTCCAACCCACTACCCAATATAAAACAAGTGTCCTTGAAAAGAGCTCTGATGTGAATACGAGACTAATCTGGTAGTTCACATCAAGTTGGTAGTAAATGTGCAGCGTGAGGGAACAAAGCCCATTAACACACGGGCAGGTGGCTAAACTGACCCCGAGGTCTTTCCTCTAAACACACACACACACACACACACACACACACACACACACACACACACACACACACACACACACACACACACA
>JASSRZ010000016.1:2835207-2850269 GCA_032164315.1 Malacoctenus gilli
ACACACACACACACACACACACACACACACACACACACACACACACACACACACACACACACACACACACAAAGAGCTACCCATTCCTGGAGAACATGTACAATACAGCACAACCCCCATGCCGACTCTATCCTCCCACATAATACCTCACCAGGCATCTACTCTTTAAGCAACAAATCAAAACCGGTGGGCGTTATCACACTTCAGCACCGAAGAGAGAATAGAACTGAACAGCTTCTTCTTTTTTTAATCCCGCAGAAGGAAAGCACTCAGGTCAGATACAGATGAAACCAGGGAGGACACATCCGAAGACAATAACCTACAATTACCCTCCGTATTAGACGGTGCAACACGAAAGCTCAAAAAAATAGGATATGTTGAAGAAGGAACATTTGTTCTATATCTGCAGCTTTTTGTGTTGACTGCACAGGGAGGCTGGGAGGACATGATGAAAGATGACCAAAAAAATCATTAGCTTCAGCATTTGAAAGATGGGGATTTTTTTGTTCCCTGCATTAATGGAAAAATACTGTGTAGCCCAAAGAGAGAAAACCAGAGATTGTGAGGATTTCACACCCTTCTGAGTTATGTCGACCAACTGAGTCATCACTGCAGTGACTTAATACCTAAAGTAAAGCAAACCGGTAATCATTCGATGTTTAATGATAAAGCAGTGTTAAATATTTGTAAATGAGAATATTCAAAGGTGAAAGAATATAAAAAAAAGAAGAAAATTAAGACTTTCTAATTCTGGTTTGAATTGAGTTAAAATCAAGATCCTACATTTATATGATCTTTTCAATACCCTTTTCACTCACTTCAAATCCGAGGAACGTCTTATGTTGATTTTTCTGATTCAAACTGAGAAAATCAAAAGGAGCAGAAATTACGGTATTTTTATTTTGTTGTAGCTTGACCAATTTTCACATAGGATCAAACATGCTGTGAAGCTTTCAGCCTATTGTTGCGAATTGATCAAATGATTGCTCAAATAATAGATTTTTAAATGATACTTCAGAGATTTTACAGAGGCCTCCGCATGTTGTACCCCTGTCACACCCCATCCAAAAATTGGCTTTCAGCACTCCAGCTCCAGCTTTATAGCCAACAGTGCACAGGATACCATGACAATGACATACTGATAGCCATAATCAAGCCTAAATCCATTGTCTTTCAGTGCTGAGAGGCGCTGTGATGGAATCCCTGATGAAATCCCTCCTGCCCTCCACACAATCAGACCTGGCCTGCAGCGACGAGCCGCAAACAGCTCCAGGCTATTTTAGATCTAGGACAGCACTATTCACTTTGGGACAGCATCTCCTCTTTTCTCTGGGTTGCCTTTCTCCTCCTCCTCCTCCTCTTTTTCTATTCTCCTTTCCAAAATCATCTCATCAGTCACACACCTCATGGGCCTGCATGCCTGGATTAGGTGGCTACACTGTGGCTTCCCACCGAAAATGGAAATGAAAAGTGCCAATACTGTGAAATGAATGCAGCCCAACGTCATCCATTCAGAGAGATTTTGACTCTTACCTCAGACCTGAGTTTCAACCCTCCATTGAAATGAGTTCAATAAAAGTGGGAATTAGTTGATTCCTTTGTTTAAACAATACTTCCTGGCAATAAATGCTTCAGCATCAGAGAATCAGTTTGTTTCTTTGTTTGTGAATTGCATTTGTGGGATGAGCAGCAAACCTAAGTAATTCTCAAATTATTACGTTTAAAAGAGCTCAGCTCCAATGTAGTCATGTTATTTACAAGCAAAGATAAATACTCAAAAAAGCAAACCAAATT
The DNA here is from genome assembly GCA_032164315.1 of Malacoctenus gilli. Taxonomy (NCBI): domain Eukaryota; kingdom Metazoa; phylum Chordata; class Actinopteri; order Blenniiformes; family Labrisomidae; genus Malacoctenus; species Malacoctenus gilli. Next base: position 2,837,002 of record JASSRZ010000016.1, read on the forward strand.
CTTGAATCTTTGTTCATACATGAGCAACTGACTGCTGTACAATTTTAAGGTCCACAAAAGCTTTTGTGTCAAAAACTAATCTGCCCTTTAATGGTTTGGCATATCAGTGAGAAACAGCTTTGAATTCAAATGAATCGTTTGACAACTATAATAAAATTACAGTTTATGGGGTGATTTAAAGGGGAAGGAGTTAATGGCACCTCCTTCACTGAGCCTACAGCCAATAAAAAGAGTGAGAGATGAGCAGATCCTCGTATTAGGGTGTTCATTCCCAGCTTCTGTCCAACTTTCCTAAAAGACAGCGTCGAGTCAAATGACTTGTAATGAGTCCTCACAGCAACCAGGGAACATTGGATGGGCAATAATGGAAAGAAGCCCGAAAGTCTTCTGTTGTGCTCAACACACAATGAGCCTGTATCACTCATTACACAGCAGACAACAATAATATTGGAAGAGTGACAAATAGAGAGGAAAGTCTGCCCACACACAGACACGCGCACGCGCACACACACACACACACACACACACACACACACACACACACACACACACACACACATTTCTATATATGTACAGACGCATATTTCACAGATCGTATAATAATACTGCATATCAGTTATTGATCACACACAGTCATCAACTTCTCCGTGTTACTGCGAGAATATATTACAATCATAGTTGTCAAGACAGTCTGACATTCCATTTTCAGGAAACATGGTGTTGCATTTAGCCTCACAGAACTGAATAAAGAAGCTTCAGATGTATCTTCAAACACTCAAAAGATTCCATTAATTGAGACGGACAGAGTGAATGATGGTGAACTGAAAAAGCAGAATTTTTACTGCTATAAACAGATTTCAAGTGAACACACATTTGTGTTCTGTGCAGGCACAGACAGAGTGGTATTTGCAGGCCGCCATGGACAACTGGTTCTGAACCCAACAACAACAGCAGATTAAGTCCTTGTTTTTTTGTTTTTTTTTTTGGATAAGGCCAGCAGTGTTTTATCATTCCCAGCTAAGCTACGTGGCCATCCTACAAGCTGTTATGCCATAAAATGTGAGCAGGAAATATTCGCATAATGTACAAAACATAAAAATGTCACTTTTTGGACATGCAGAAAAAAATAGTTTAGTGTACTGCTGCCCACTCTCAGGCAGCCCAACCTCAACTGCAAACATCCAACTTGTAGGTGCTAAACATTACAGAATGCATGAAAGCGGTGCACCAACTTTACCTACAGACTCCACATCAAAACAGTTTTTGGGGAAAGGCCAAAACTGTCAATAGAAGCCCTAGTTCAATGGTGCATAATAATCACAAGGAAACTACGGCTACACCTCAAAAAATGTTGACTTAACTTTGGAAATAATTTTGTCGTTGAATTTACAAGCATAATTATCTGCCATAACTTTCATGACTGCAAAAGTTAAAGTCCAATCTGTGAGACCGGATTCATATTTTGTCTTATTTTACACTATTAGTCATGAGGAAAACAACACACCTAGCCACGCATGCGTAGACCAGACTGTACAGACACACACATACAGCTTTATGAGCTCGCACTTGGCAGTTAAACCCTTGACAAACAATCAATACCTCCAGGCAATATTAACAGCAGACAGACCTTATTGCCTGAGGTGAAGGTGGGACTCAGCAAACACAGGAGGGGAAAAGCTATTATAGTTTCGTTTAAATAGCAACCAGGAATATTTTACTGTCTCTTTGAACACACTGGTGTTATTAGTGAACGGGGGGCTTTTGGGAGCTGCCGATCGACGTCAGTAACTCTTCTGTTGTTTCGGTGGCTGCGGACTTTTCAGGCCTGAAGTTTTATTCCATATTCCAACAGTCATTTATGTTGAGCTGTTGTGCATAACTTACAGTAAACCATGACCACACCTCATAACATATGTCTAAAAGTGTTTTTTTCACATTTTTTTCCAAAATTGTTTGTTTTTCTAGTTCAACTAAAAGTTGGTATCTTTAATTGTTATGGTTCAGTTTTGTTTTTTTACAATAATTGATGACAATCTCACGACATATCTTAAAATATATCGGATGAGAGGGAATTATGGGATGTAGGCTGTCCTGTGTGATAATTCACTTCGTTGTGCTTACTAATTGCAATTTGTTTTTGAATCGTAAATTGCTAGAACTTTATTCCAGTGTTCTCACATCATTCATCATTCTGTATCAGTTACCTCAAATGTATAATGTTGTGTTCAATCGGAATGCTGGAACTTGTTGGCATTACTTTGAATTCACGCTTTGCGAGAACTGATTCGACCCAAACATAAACACCATCACCTTCACAATGCTGGCCTATATTAGACAGGTGTTCTCGACAGGTGTTGAGAGAGCCTGCACTGACTGATTTTGGTATCATGCCTGATAAACCAGCTTGATGTGTGTATGTTGGTTTCAAATACGAATATGACACTGGAGCAGAAACAATTATTGGTGACTGTGGGCATTACTAATGAAAGGACAGCCTGCGGCACCAATCCATGTGGCCGTCCGTCTGTACTGGGTTTGAGAAACCCAACATAAACGACAGCTGAATGCATCCCAACTTTCCCTCCAGGGATCAGCTCAACCTTTAATCCTGCCTCTTTATTCCTTCTGACATCTCTCACCTGCTGTGGCGTACAAGCACGCATGCATTGCAGACACACTGAGATCAAAGATCAATCGCCAGGCGGCGATGTATAAAGACCAAGCTAGCTGGGAATTTCCTTTTGACTACATGTTAAAACTTGCTCAACAAACAATGTGCTTATTATCACACAAAAAAACAAGCCAATGCTGCTGACTGAGGCTACGAACCACTAGTTGCCAAGGCAGTGCACATCAATGAGGAATACGGGACATAGTGCTCCTCACACCAGCTATAATTGTGTCATGCATGCTCAACATTTCACCTAACTTTTAAGCTGACTTTTACGAGACACCATTAGTCTATCCAATGGTTTTAAGCAATTCAAACAGTCACATCAATCATATCGAGTAAAAAGGTGAATTTTTGAGGTAGATGCAACTGTATCATCCATTAAACATCATTATTAACTCATTTTGAGACATGCATGATTCAGCCAAACCAGAGATTCAAACAATTACATCTAGGACTCCTCTAAGCCTTGTGTTCGCACACCTAAATACAACCTTTTTTCTTTTCTTTTTTTACATTGTGAGCTCAGTTGAAATGTTTTGGCAGTGCACCAGTTGTTGTCAGCTAAATCATGCGAGCCTGGGTTAGCTTTGACAGCTGGCCAGGCGTGTTGGTTTTATTAAACATGTATGATACAGTAACTGACACCAGACACTTCCTTTGGTCTTTTGTACCCAAAACATGTGACTGATAAATACAATGAAAAAGGGCAACAGTGTCTATTCCGTTTGAGTTCTGGAACAGCACCAATACTGCCAGGAGTCACATCGAGCATAGTGTCTTAGATGTAACGTACACACTGACTGAACATCAGCACTGATTAAAATGAAAACAGGTGCCGCGTGACAAACACCATCAGCATCTTCTAATAAAGGAAAATGGAGACGGTCTCCCACAGCAACACATGTGCCCTTTGGTGCTGATCACACTGCACATTCCAGATAGAGCAAACACTTCAATACAAAACCAAACTTTGGCAGTGATGCAGGGAGGAAGGTGATAATGAAGTTCTTTAGTTTGCGCTCTGGAGGATTGAGATGGTGTGAGTTAAATGTCACAGCAAACCAAAGACGCAATTGTTAACTATTTTAAACAGTCGGTGGAATGTGTCATTTTCTCTAATATCCCACCAGTGTGCCACTCCAACAAAAAAAAAAGAAGTATAAATACATGAGAAAAAAACATCATTGTTCAACCTGTAATGTAACACCTATGAGTAATGTTGTTAGTCATCAAGTGTTGCAGATTCTATGAAACCACAACATTTGCAGTATTCCGGGAAAGGATTTACTGACAGCAAATATCATCACCAAGAGGAAAATCATATAAATTGAGAAATTTAGAATAAGAAAAAATATGTTTGGCCCTTTTCTGATTTGTAAATTTTAAGCCTGGTTTCTCCTTCCTTGCAGGGACATTTTTTGGGGTTTAGACTGTTTTAAGCAAAACACTGAAGAACAACTTGCGTGTTGTTTCAATACTTTTAACAGGTACAAGTGTGGTGTAGTTGTGCGAGACGTCTTTGCTATAAGAAAATGGGTTTTAGATGCATCAGCTTTCAAGTACAGCGGCCTTGAAGTTAACCGCAGTTTTTTTAGCTCATTTTATTCAAAAGAAATGTTTGTATTTGTCAGCATTCAATAAATGAATGAATGAGATCAAGGTAAAGGTGCAAGGACTGGAAAGCATTCGTCAATGGAAAGTGAATCTGGCAGCTGTCATCCGTTAGCGTTTTCTTTCCTGTTCTCTGATGAGCAAATCATTAAGTGTCTCAAACCCCAGGGGAATAAAGTGCTGAAAAGACAGCAGCCTGTTATAGAACCACTGACTGTCGTAACGTTAAGTGACTGCAGCTCTCAATAGTCTGACGCTTTTATGGCTGCATTGTACAGCCCACCATTCATCCGCATGAGTGTACGCTCAGCACATGCCAAAACCCTGCATGCCTCACCCCTTCCTCCTGCATGGCAGACAGGGGTCACCTTAGACTGAAGATGTCATTTCAACTAGCAAATACATCAAGTACTTTGGCCAATATTCAGCCAAGCCCGCCATCACTTTGCTTTTAAACTGCTGAGTTTTCATCAACCAAAAATGCGATTTTTATCAATAAATTGTCAGTGCATTCCGGTCCAAGTTCTCAGTGGAGTTTTCAGGCAGGACGAATGTTCTTGTGTTTCAGGCCCAGTTCACAAAGATATGAATTACGTCTCGTCTTTTAAAACATTTCCCATTAAGCTGAATCGGAAAAGGTTTCCGTCCAGACGAAGCAGATAAATGATATGTTGAGCCTCTCGGTTCTACGCATCGATGATAACTGAAAAAACAGGTGGAGACACAATAGCAGAATCACAATAATGCAAAAATATCAAGCATGTTTGACCGACATTGTTAGGCCGATGACGATATGGTAGACGTTCACACATCTACACATAGACACAGCAGCAGTGTTTTTGGATTTACCACTGTTTTCAATGACTATCGGTTTGGCTGTCTGAAAATGTCAGCTTTGTCAGAACACAATATGTATCCAATAATAAATGTATGCAGATGCACTGAAATGCCTCTCTGTGGGGATGGGGCCAAAAATCGCTTTATGCAAAGGATGCAGTTCTGCCTGTGGCCACCTAAAAAGCTTGTACACAAGCTTTATCAAAGACTGCTCAGCCTTTTTAAAGGGTTGTACCTACATGACTTGAGATATTCAGCCCCTCTGTGATGGGAACTACTTTGTCTTTATGCTCAATTTAAATAAAAACAGCCAAAATTTAGAAATTCGCATCAGTATGAGGAATTACACAAATGAATGTCAGCCAGAAATGACGACTTGTAACTTTGGTCAGTGCAATTTATTATCCTGAACCATGCAATTCTTTTTGTTCACACAGTTGGCCTGTTAAGTACCAAGAACAGTCCTATCTCAGAAATGCCTTCAGACTGATAAGGCGCCTCGAATTAAAATGCATTAGTCGTCTGACTAAAGCAAGTAATCCCATCCAAAAAGAGATGATGGCAAAGAGGATTCGTTTCACTGATAAGACAAGTCATATGAGAGCACACTTTCAGCATTTAAAAGTAGTTTGTCTCTTTTACACCACACATACCACGTACTTTACAAAGTGAGTCTCAAACTAAATCTTGTTATCCGTTCTCTATTAAAGCAAACTTGTAAACAAACAAAAAAAGGCAAGATAGTATACAAGTAATTTTAACAACAGGCACATTTAATGTAATAACTATTTTTTCCAGTACGAAATGATTAATGTTATTTTTGCAGCTTTAGAAATTAAGCTTTTGGAGGTTTTGTGTTTTATATGACAGACAACTATAAATCAAGTCAATACAGTCAAAAGAAGTAATCCACAAACATGTCATGACTTGTAGTACTGAACAATATGTTCAAAATAAAAAAGCACAATCTTTACAACCCAAAATCCTTTTATCAAAACAAAAAATATGATTGAGAATGGTCTAAATTGTGCAGAGTGGCTCGATGCAGCCGAATCCTGAGTGTAAAATTTTTATTAAAGACAGACTCGTTACATTTACTCACCTAAAAACACACATTTCCCCACATTTTAGACAAACACTTTGTGTAACTGCTCCCCTGCTGCAGCACAGACACACAAAACTGCCAGAAACAACTCCAAAGAACTATTTCTTTCTCCATTCCCCGTCTCGCCGGCGGGTCCATACTACAGGACACAGACTGCAGATATTCGTATTTACACACACATCAGTGCTTAATACGTCGTTATAACGCTCAGCAGCGTGGCATGCATGAGCTGTACACTGCATACCAGGGAGAGCAAGGCAACGCCAAAACAGCAATGGTTGGACAAAAATGGTCACACTCAAACAAGCTTAAGACACCATTTTGAAAATACACCGATTTCAAGATAACAACTCCGAGATGCCATCTTGCCAATTATCAGCAGATTAGCCCCCTCCAGTTAGCACGGCGATTCGACCATTCCGCAGCACTCCTGCGTGCTGGAATCCGAGCGGGTCACATAATACTAACGTTAGCTTAGCTTAGCCAGAAAAAAGACAGCCGCTAACCCGCCGTAGCATCCCTGCATCCCTCCGCACACGCCGCTCACGTCGCTAATTAGCGAGCTAGCTGGGGTTTGAGATTAGCACATGACAATGGAAACCACTCACCGCAGGTCAGAGGGGAGCACACCGGTCGGAAACAACACATTACTAGTTTCGACACTTTTACACAAACGGCTAAAGTTAAACCAAACCTCCGCCGTACTTTTTTTTTTTTTACGAGCATCAGTTTGACTCCGCTATTAATGCTAGCTGTTTAGCCTAGCCATCGCCGTAGCCGCCGCGGAGGACAATTGAAGGGATACGGAGGAGGAAAAACACACAGAGAAAAACACGAACAACCAGCAAGTAAACACCCGGACATTCCTGTCCTCCTGGATAAACACAGGGAAGGACTCACCAAAGTCACTCGGTCGATGCAAAAACAAAGGTTTCCCGTGTGCGTACGTGCTCTCTGTCCCGTGCTTGCTCCGCTTCGGGTCGGTGTGGACTGACTCGGCTACAGCAGCGTTTTGTCGGGCCAGTGGCGCTGGGAAGACAGCTTTCACCCGAAGAGACGGCCACCGTGTGGGGGATGGGGATGCACTGCCGGGAGGGAGAGCGAGGGAGGGAGGGCGAGGGATGCAGGGATGCAAGGAGAGAGGAGGTGGTGGTGGTGGAGGAGGAAGAGGAGGGGGGCGACCCAGCGGTAATATGAAGTGTAGAAGCTCTAATAATAGCCTGATAATATGTATATCAATTGATTTCACACGTAGAGAAACAGCAGGCGGGTGAAGGAACAGGCTCAGTCTCTGTTGTCCATGTTAAAATTTGTCCATGTAAAAAGACTGCCTTTTCTCTCAGTAATGGAGCATTAAAGGTCAGTGAAAATCGACTATTATCAGCGGCTCCACTCATGCGGATGAAGGAAGATGGTGTACTTGACATGACGTCGTGTAATCACGTCGTTGGAACACCTCTTGAGAAAGTGCAAGTTCTGACCAGGTAATGAAGCCGCATTCAATTTTATCGAATAATTTACTCATTTTGCTGCTCTTCTTTTTGTCCAGTTTGAAACTTTTCTATTTTTTTCCCCGTGAGAATGAATTTTATTTTACGTTTGCATTTTCGACCTGCAAATGACTGTAATTCACTGAACTTTATTTTAACAGAAGCGCTGACGGAGTTTCGCTAACTGCGACAACACATTCACGTTATGATGAAAAATTAGGTGCGTTCAACACATTTTTTAAAATGATTTGATAAATACGATTTTGAAACTTATTTCGACCTTGTTGTGCAAACTCTGTGTCAGAATTTGTGAATAATCACCTTTAATTTGAGCTTTCTGAGCTGATGCAACGAAGGTAAAGTGGAACAAAACCTAAGAAAGAACGACAACATTGTGTGCGGGGTGCATGATGGGTTTATGTGTATGTGTCTGTGTGTGTTGGAGGAAGGGGGGGGGGGTTGTCCAGACTGGCGCGCAGTCTGCTGCTGCCCTCTGCTGTTGCTTAAAAATCACTACATAGCACTGATGTCATTCATTCACATTTATTTTGGGAGAATCTCATACAATTGACTTAATCATCTTCAGTGATGCTTGTTGGTTGTTCGGGAACCATAATGAAGAACCATTGGTCAATGTCATCTGTGAGTGCTGCAAGTGGGTCCGGTCCTGCATCTTAATATTGGAGTTCGAAAAGAATTATGAGGTGTGCAAGTAATTCATCACTGTAACAGTCTATCAGTGGGTGCAGTGAATGTGAAAAACATCATCCTCTTCAGGGCCCACGTGGAAAATTCTTGGGGGGGGGGGCATGAGGCAGTCATATTCCTATCAGTTCCAGGAGGATGTTGGGGATTGTTTATAGTCAACAGTCAGTGAGATATAATTTAACACTCAGTTGGATGTAAGTTTTTGGTTTCTCACATTTGTAATTGTGATTAGCAGTTTTTGTCTTGACCTTTTTTTTTTTTTTATCATTTTTACACTGGGGTCAAATTTGCCTCCAACTGGTGTGAGTCTTCAAATAGCATGGACCGTAACTGTTAGACAAATTTGTGTTTGATTCTTTTCATATGATTTATGACACCACTTCAGAATTTTCAGAGACAGTGAAGAATACCTGGAGGAGGAAGTGTCCAGGGTGACATAAGCCCAGCTGGGAGTCTGCAGCGCATCAGTCTGTGTGGCCCAGCATGAACAGAAGAAAATGAATGGATGGCTGGCTCAACAGTACCACTCATTGTTCTCCTGGGACAAGTTGGACTTCAACTGGTTTTACTTACACAAAAGATATATGTCGGATGTACAGGTTTCTATAAATAAAGCTGTTATTTTTTTTGCCAACTTTGTTCCACCACGATTTCGTACAAGCACAACAGACTTAATTAATAAACCATTATAATCTCCACTTTGTTTGTCATTGGAAGTCCAGAAGGACTCTTGACCAATCATTGCCGTCATTCGACCCTTTCCTGTGTGTGTGTGTGTGTGGGGGGGGGGTTGCTCAATCCATTGGCAGAACATCATGCCAGTTTTCTGAAGTGAATAAAGTTGTTTTTACACTCGTTTTATTGAGTTGAATGACTTTTCATATTGCAATAATAAGAAAGAATTTGGGCTTGAAGCAGGCAGCCAGCCCTGGCAACCCCATAACCCCATTGAAAAGCACAGTGTTGTATAGGGCTTCACCCGATCGTCACCAGCAGTGGGACTGTTGTTTGACTGGTAATAAATGATTAACAACCCCTCCGAAGCGCGTTTCGAGCCTCCTACATTTCCCACCATCAACGCAACACATCGTCTCCTTTTGATGACGTACGCAGTTTCTGTTTACTGAGGAACTGCAGCTGCACTCGTACTTGAAACTATATCATCCGAATACGCACTTCTTCCCGTCATACAGGTACGACAGCACCCATTGTTGCTTCAGTAAACTACTCAGGCAGACTGCAAGTGTTATCGCCGCACCAGTTGACAGTATCGGTGCTGAAATCGAGCCGTGGTGACCCTGCTGACAGCTTAGCTTGCTGCTCCACACTCTAGCTAACTAGCTAACCAGCTAACCAGCGCCGACGCGGAGCGGTCGGGCTGCGAGCTCGGTAACTGGGTTAACAGGTGATATGACGGCGTAACGACTGTTTTGTGTCCCTTTTTGTGACTTTACGTGCGGCGTGTGGCTGCTGCGAGGCGGTAACAACGCGCCGTGACGTTAACTTGGTAATCGAGGAATCACATGCTGGATTACAACCACCAGTCATGCGAGACATTTTAGGCTGTCGCTGGAGTTCCGGGGCGCTTCATTGCCCGAGGGTTACCCTGGAATTCTTATCCTAACCCGAACCACAAGGGGCGTCTGGTCAGTGGAGCCGCTGGAAGTGCAGCGACTTCGTTCGTTTTCTAAGTCAAGTTAAAAGTGACCCTACCCAAACTCTGGTTATCATATCAGTGGCGTCAGTCATGTAACGGATATCAACATCCCGTCGCCCCAGATGATCGCTCGTAAAGTGATCCACTATATTGGCCGTCGTTAACTATACTTTTACACTGGTTACATTGTTTGGTGTCGACTGAGGTTGTCTTCTCAGTTATGTTATTATTGCACGTGTATTTATTTATACTTGGTTGTATTGTACTCGAGTGTTTGCCATAAACCCCTTTGATTAATGTATTTCGCTCTAAATTATTTCCAAAATAATCAGCTATGATGCACACTTTCATACTGACAGTTTTTGCTTGTGTAATAGAAGTGTTATAATATTTGAAATTCTTTTAATGTAAAGTATCTTTAAACAGCTACAAACTCTCGTTGAGTGTCTCTTTGTGTGTGACCACGGCTTGCATGTTGTGCAGAGCACACAGATGATGATCACAGCAGATAACTGGAGCGCCTCTGGTTGTATGTAACACAGGACAGCGAGTGGCGTTGAACTGAAAGACTGTTGCAATCTGTGGACTTTCTATGATCAGGCTGAGTTGCATCATTGGTCCGGGACGCATCTGCGCTCGTCTGCAGTGCAGTCGGGTGCTCTTGGGAGTTTCTTCTATAAGTGTTTGGGGGTTTCTTGAAACGTTTGTGGTCGCATTTTTGAATGAGGACTAAAAGCTTCACTTTCGAGACGGTGATATGTTATTGCACATGCAGTTTTCCATTTTACATTCTGTTCACTTCAGAATACATCAGAGTTCGAATAGAAAATATAAAAAAAAAGTTATTTTTCAGTTTATACTAAAAAATGCATTAAATGCAAGTGATAAAACACCTTTTTCACATTTTTCTCACAAAACATTTATTGACATTATATTGAAACTTTTCTTCTAAAATACATATTGAGAATGATAGAACAGTGAAACTCCACAAAACGCTTTACTTGCTACTTTTTTCACTTCCATCTGATCATAGCCCGCAAACAGTTTACAGATGAATGTTGGAACACTAAAGTCTGGACATGAGTGGGAGGCCACAGTGTTTACCTATCGTTACTTACTTGATCTAATCAACTAATTTGAGAGACTTTGTAACTGAACAGTTCAGGGAATTCAAGTGAAGTCCCCCCCCCCCCCCCGAAGTCTCTCAAAAGTGTGTGAGGAACCGCGTCTACTGTTATTCACAGTAAAACATCAGCGTGCCAGTGTCCTATTCATGATGAATTTCCTGGAAAGTTTGAAACCATCTTTAAGTAGAAATTTTTTCAACTGTACAATTTTTGGGGTAAACTGAAAAACGGCCATGAATCAAAGTTGTAATATGAGATCATGTCATTTATCCAAATTGTTAAGATAACGATTTTCTTCCAATTGGGACTGTGGTGCATTTGTAGATGTGATGTCAAGGAACTTTCTCGGATGGTGAAAGTAATGTAACGTGTTGACTTCAGGTATTTTTAGATTCAGCCTTTCGTTTCCTGCGAGTTGCTCCTTGAGGCCGAGATCTTGGATGGAGTGAGTGTTGCGGCCCAGTGAGATGACTGACCAGGGCAACAACAACCAGAACATCTCCTGCAACCCCTTCGCTGCCCTCTTCAGCTCAGTGGCCGATGCCAAGCAGTTTGCATCGGGCCAGAAACCACAGCAGCACTGCGCTGAACCACCATGTAAGTGCTCTTATTAAATGTCCAACAATCTGCTTTTTGAACACACGCTCTGCTCATATCAGAGGTGTCAAATCCTGCTCCTGCCAAACAAGTTTTTGGTACTTATTCAAACAGAAGCATTCAGAGAATTCAAAAACAAAGACTCAAAGTGTCAAATAATTAGGACGACTCAAATAATTTTGTCGATGCACATAGTAAAATGAATGAAGTGCTTTTTGTAATAAACGTCTGCTCTCTGGAAACACGACCAGCCCTTCCAATCTCGTGTGATTGTAATATGTGCAAAATCTTGTGTTCTCTGTCACTTCCACTCCTGTGAACTCTCCCGTCAACACAACTGACAGCTTGCAGTGTTTTTTCCTTGCCAGCTTAGAGTCTTCTCGTTCTTGATTTAAGGATTTCCAGTCACTCATTATTACAGATCACAGCACACGCCGAGATATTCTTAGGCCGCCTCACACTCTCAGCTTGTACAGGATCTTCTCACAGATTTACACTGATGTTGAAGTCGGGGAACAGCGAGAGCGTCTCACAGGGTTGAGCGAGTATTTCTATGTGGATCACCGTCCCACTGAAGGACTCTGTCTCACTTCCTCTTCCCGTTGCACGACATTTGCTTCCACAAAGTCCTGACATGGCCGTGGAAACCTTTTGTTGAGATCTGTGCATCAATGTTTACCTTTGGAGCTTTGGCGAAACATAACCTGTGTATAAAGTGGCAGCTTTTTGTTGAACACAAAGATTGGAAATTGTGATTTAATGTTTATATGTGAATAGGAATTATGTTGTAAGTCAACAATTATCCCCTTAAAAACACAAGAATCTTTTTATGTTTAATGTACAGCGGTTGCCTGTATATGGATGCTGACATTTTGAACTGCCATGTTGTCTACAGCAGGGAGTTTTGGAGAGAAAGAACGAAAAACGTTTTGGGAACGTAAGCTTTAACGCGAGGCTTGAAATCCACCTGGAAGGCAGGCGGACAAGAACAGAAAGAGCTGTTGTTATGAATGAAGGAGACAGACAGTGGTAACTGAAGAAGAAGAACAGATAGCATGTGGTTTTACACCAAAGGATTTCAGTTGCTGTTGGATTTTTTGGCTCCACTGGCTTCATTTTGACGTTTTAGGGACAGAGGAGCGCATTCTAAAACGTGACCGCTAGATGTTGCTAAAATTCCCATTTCTGTTCCATGGTTCTTTTGAAGTTCTGAGTCTACAAACACAGGAGGTTGGCTCTAATTTATTACTTTTATGACACCTAAACTAACAATATAGCATCATTAAGAAATGTAATCCGAGAACAGGAAATGCAAACATTTGCTTGAAGTGTGAGGTCAGAGGCACAAGCACCTCTGCTGTTCTCTGTCATGTTAACATGAGTCCTACATCGTGTGTGTGTGTGTGTGTGTGTGTGTGTGTGTGTGTGTGTGTGTGTGTGTGTGTGTGTGTGTGTGTGTGTG
>JASSRZ010000016.1:2850369-2880535 GCA_032164315.1 Malacoctenus gilli
TCTATCTATCTATCTATCTATCTGTCTGTCTGTCTGTCTGTCTGTCTGTCTGTCTGTCTGTCTGTCTGTCTGTCTGTAAATCTGTCTGCATATCTGTCTATCTGTATATCTGTCTACCTGTCTGTCTATCTGTCTGTAAATCTGTCTGTATATCTGTCTATCTGTCTGTCTATCTGTCTATCTGTCTTTCTGTTCAGGGCCATGTTCGAGGTGGACATGCGTGAGCGTGACGATGGCTCCGTGACCCTGGGTAACCAATGTCCAACGTCAGTCACCTCTTTCCTGGACTTTGCCTACTCAGGAGAGGTGCTCATCACCGAGGGCAACGTAGAGATGCTGTTTCAGCTCTCATCTTTTCTGCAGGTACGTTTGCGAGGGTGGGGCTTCATCCTCCATGCTGCCTCCAGATGTGTCAGAGAGACGCTCAGAGAAACACTCCATATTAATGAGTCACGTAAAAAAAGCATAATGGCGTTGACGCGAAAAGTTTCTGAAGAGATTGGGCTGCCGGTGTTAAATGTGCCTCGCTGAGACACTATAGTTGTTCCCATGGAAATTTCTCATCGGAAAGATATTAAACTATAAAACAGATGTGGGTGATCGCCTGCTGAGCGTGATGGATCTGGTGATTCCCACCTCTCATCACGGCGACTTATGAAACATCCAGCTCATCTCCACCCAACCTCCTTCTGAGCAGAGGTCTCATCAAGTGAATTGAGGCAAGTGTGGGCGGATTAGTTGGTGCTCACACAACATACAGAGTAAAGATTACAGTTACATGTGGAATTGCCTTTTAAAGTTAAGCTGAGTTATCTTTCCACTCGGGATGGTTCACTCTCTGTATTTAACCCATCCTATTCATGGTTAGGATCAGGGGGCTGCTGCAGTTCAGCAGCCAGGGGGGGGCTGTGAGGGCGTCTTAGCTTTGCTCAAGGGCCCAAGTGGTGAGTTTGGTTCATTTGATGATACCCACCAGTTCTTACAGTGTCTCATTTTATTTGGAGCTCATCCCTCAGAGTTTTGTCCTTGGCTGTCGTTGCTGTTGCTGTGCTGTCAGGTGTCAGTCCTGTCCAAAGCCTGCAGTGACTTCCTGATAGGAACCATGGATCTGTGCAACTGCCTCTCCCTCCTGTCGCTGGCGGAGGCCTACGGCTCGGCCTCGCTCTGCCTCAGTGCCAATCAGTTTGTGGTCAGCAACTTTTCTGACCTCTCCAAAATGCAAGACTTCATGGACATGCAGGTGATGCCTGAAATCTTTCTGAGTTTTCACAGACACGCACGCACGCACGCACGCGCGCACCAACCTGTCGTGTTCTCTCTCGCTTGCTCAGGTGAGTGTGTTGGAGGCCTGTCTGAGGTCGGACACCCTCAACGTGCCCAGTGAGGAGGCCGTGGTAACGTCACTCCTCAGGTGGGTTCGCCACAGTCTCCCCGAAAGACAGAAGCTCCTCCCACGACTGCTGTCTCGCGTCCGACTTCACCACCTGCCTGCAGCCGCCCTGAAGGTACGAAGCGGCTCCGAGCATTGGCCGCACACTTTTTTAGTGGCATGCGGGTCTGAGGATGGCCTTTGTCTTTTCCCTCGTCTCAGACGCTGGGGGAATCAGACGCTCTCCTCCGCGAGGACGAGGCCTGCGTGGCGCTGATCTCGGAGGCGCAGAGCAAACAGAGTCGGTGCGACGGGCTGCTGACCGACGCCAGACTGGCCACCACGCAGAGCTACATCTACATCCAGAAGACGGAGGAGAACGGCGAGATTCGCCACAGCTTCTGCTACTGCCTGGAAACCGACCGGTGGAAGGAGCTGGGAGCAGCCCGGAGGGAAGCCGCCGCCACGGTGCTGCCAGACCCATCGGGGTCTTACCTCACCAGCTTTGCCGAGAAGGTATGTTTTCAGACAGGATTCGGTCTGCTGCATCTCGTTGCACCAGATAATGATCAGTGTCCACCTGTCCTTCTGTCTACTGCGTTGAAGATGTTTGTCACAGGCGGTTGTCGGGGAAACTGTTGCCGGGCGATACGGCTCCATGTGGCCGAACCTTTCCATGACGCCACCGATGAGGTTTGGTGCTTCTGTCCGGTGACCTCAACCTGCACGCCTGTGCCGGCCATGCTTAAGCCCAGGACCATGCACACGGCGGTCACGTGCCTGGACCGGGTCTACGTCATTGGCGGGCGCACCAAGGGGGCCCGAGGGGGCACTGCCAGTCTGCTGGAGGTAACTGAGTTTCCTCCTTCATTGTTCACTCACAAGTAAAACTCTATTGCTCATTCTCCGACTGTGGCTGCAGGTGGAGTTTTACGACCCTCTCAGCCACACCTGGTGCTCCGTCAGCTCACTCCCCACCGCCACCTTCTACCCGGAGGCCAGCGTTTGTGGCAGCATCATCTATGCTCTGGGGTCGGAGGTGGAGATCACAGATTCCTTCAACCCGTCGCTCGACTGCTTCTTCCGCTATGACGCCCAACAGGACCAGTGGAGCCGCCTGGTGGCAGAGTTTGGACACTTCTTTCATGCTACTCTGGTGAAAGCTGTATCTATCAACGACACACTACACCTCTGTGACCTGTCCACATATAAGGTGAGCCAGCAAATAGACATGGATCAATCAGTTCATTGCTATCGCATGTTTGCAAATTCAGGATGGTTCCTGGGAGAGTCTGAGTCATATTTGCCTTCAGGTGTACAGTTTCTGCCCGGAGACGTGTGTGTGGAAGGGCGAAGGCTCCTTCGAATGCGCCGGCTTCAATGCTGGAGCTGTGGGCACCAAGGACCGGATCTACATCCTGGGTGGAGATTACTCACCGGACGAGATCACAGATGAAGTCCAGGTAGGAGAGACACGTCTTGTTACGCTGTTTCTGTCCACAGCTGCTGCTGTGCAGTGGATATGTCCAACTACTTTTTAAATCTCCATACGGGCAAAGTAGCGAGTTAAAGTTATCTGTTATTCAACAAGTCGGCATTTGTCCTTTTCGATTAATGTCCTTACCCAGATGTTTTTCCATGAGTGTGCGTTGTGCTGCAACCTGTGCAGGTGTTCTACAGTGGGAGGAGTCAGTGGGAGGAAGTCGCGCCAATGCCCCGAGCGCTCACCGAGTTTCACTGCCAGCTCATCAGCTTCAACAGATACAGAGACCCATGGAGGGACACCGCATGACACTCACACACACACACACACACACACACACACACACACACACACACACACACACACACACACACGCACACGCAACTGGCCATATGCATGCTGCAATAAAGTGTCACCCGTGATGGAAAATGAACACAGCTGGAGAAAATGACAATCACTGTACGATATTAGCTGATACCGCATCATCTCTCACAGCTCATCACAACGTCTGAGCCCAAAAATTGTTTGATAGTTGTTTTTTTTTCAAGTGAAATGCTCTAAAGAGGAGCCCTCCCATGGAGGGACTCACCCCAGCTATTTTAGAAATCCTATTTTAGTACCTGAGTTTTGTCTTGCTTTATTCATCTCTGAACGAGACCTCTCTTCAAACATGTGTATTTTGTACAAGTTGATCAGCGACAGATATGAAATATCCATCGTTGTAAAGCCTCCACATAAACGTCTGCATCTTTGTAAAACTGTGAAGCCTGAACGTATTCATGTACTGTTTATCATCAATGTATCATCAGCCATTCAGAAGCCAATGAAGGTTTGTGATGTGAGAGGAGCATAAAAACTTCACCTTGAGTTAATGCTAGAGCCAAAATGACGTACATTGTTTTGTACCTATTTTCTGTCCTTCCATGTTCCGGTCTGTCTGCCTTTGTTCCTCCTGTTTTCTTGTTCCTGGATGGTGTCAGATATGGTGCTGAAACAGGAGCAGAGTTGTCACTGGTTCGCACTTTTAAAACTATACCAGAAGCTAAACTGCAGAACTCCTGGAAAGAACTGCTTCCTGGTTGCCTCTGGCAGCTGCAACATTGCTGTGCGACCCTCCACACAAGCAGATTGGCCCTCATAATGGAAGAGCATGTCATTCCTTACCTGCAGCCTTTGGATATACAATAAATATCTCTCTTGCTGCAGCGTGTGTGAACACCTTCAGTCCGACCAGTGTGGCTGACAGAAAGCTGCTCTCGTGCAGCACTACTCTGTCAGACGGATCCGAACAATGCCTTGTCATCACTTACTTCTACTTGCATCTTGCTTTTCCTGTCTTGCAGTGCATGCCCAGGTTCTACACAGCTGGTTAATGTGTGCACATGTAACTGACCATGGAGGAAACTTAATGGAGACAATCCAAGAACTTCATCTTGAGAAGAAAACTGTGTTTTTCGTGCTGCAAGCAGGGCTGTCAAACATCTCTAATCCTCACTGCATGAGAGTCATGGAACAGTCACATTACATTGTGCATAATGCTGCTCAAACCCTTCAAACTACTCTTTTTCATAATTTGGTTTAAGAGATAAATTTGCTCAGAGAATATCAGGTCGAATAAAGTGTGAAGACAATGTTCAGATAAGCTTAGCATGGTGAACCGAAGTGTAAGGAAAGCCTGCACAACTAAAGAGTAAACGAAACACGTTACACACCTGCTTCAAATTGTCTCGTTTGCACGTGTAACTGAAATGAGCAGTTAACAGGACCACTGCAGCCACACTGCAGTTCGAGATAAGTGAGGAGGAGTTATATCAGGAGAACTATGACAGCTGGTCACGTCACAGCCACTGCTGATTTAGGTAGATGGACTAAGTGGCTAACTGTGTGGTGCCTCAGTCAGGAAAGCTGCGACTAGCTTTCCTAAATGTGGTCAGACACTGATAAATGAGGCCATCGCCCAATTTGCATAATATGCATTTTGCTGAGTCAGGATCAGCAGCAGCTTTATGCGAATCTCCTGGTTGCTCTGACTGCAGCAGGAGTGCACACTCTCACCTTATTTTGTCTTAGTGGTGTTACCATACTTGTCTTTCCATAACGGCGTACTACAAATCAGGTGGTGACAGTGTGCAAGAAAGTCGCCAAGTGTGCGACACTGCCCACAGATCGTTGCCTGCGAGAACTGCTTTTCTAGCAGTGCATGATGTTGGATCATCACAGTGGAGCGGTGGCTCTATTGCAGTGCTCGTACAGCGACACAGGCTTTTATTGTATCGGCGCCATAATATGATAAAAAAAGTCCCTCCTTCATACCACAGTGACAGCGGTAGTCCACGACTGCCCTCTGGTGAGTCAGGCATGTACCAGTGTTAAGCACCAAATGGATCCAACAAACAAAAGACTATTTAATGGCAAGAAGTGAACATAAACACGATGCTTCTGAGAGTGACAATTTGTTTTTTGGCATTCATCACACATTCATCAACATTGCACGAGATAAGACAGTTCAAAGTATCAAAAGTCACACGAATGACACAGTGACGTGGACATGCACATACTAATGGTTATAATGTCACCGCTGTGCTTTCCAACAGCCAATTTTACAGTTTACAGACGACTTCTTTTACTGCCCGAGACCACCCACCCACCCACGCCTGGGTGCCCCTCCACCCATATCCCTCTCCATCCCCACTGCCTCCTCCCTTCACTCTCTCAGTGGTTCAGTCCTGATAGGTTTTCACCAGCAGCCACATGAGGAGCACCGTGATGAGGACGATCATGAAGTTGAGGAACAGCTCCTGCACCGAGCGGTCCATGGCGGTGCCTCGGACGGAGGGGACAGGTCAGGCTGTGGAGGAGCAGAAGGAGGAGGCAAAAAGGGGGGGGAGGGGGCTGGATGTTGGTACAGAGGCGGGCCTCCTTTTTAGGCACTGATCCACCACCTCCGAGACCAAAAGAAGGAGACAAAGTGTTACTGATGTGGTTGACACAAATCCAAACATGAGGGATCTGGACATGTTGGTGTGTGTCAGTGGGGCAGGTTTTGTGTTGCTCTTTGCTAAAATAAGTTCAAGGGCTCAAAGACTTCAGAAGGGTTAGCAAATCTGTTCCCTGCGACCATCCGTCAGCGGACAAAGGGGGCCAGAGGATAGATCCCCTGACATTCACATGGCATGCACAACACAAAGCAGGCACAGCAACCAGGAACAACACTGGAGGCCAGGTTACACCGCTGCTTCGATGCAAGAGGTCACAGTTTTACAATAAGGCACCAATAACTTTGAATGATTCAGGACAAGCAACTTTCTAAGTTTTGTCGATACTCAAAGAGCAGAATGAATGGAATGACTACTGACGAGTTGTACGGAAATGCAACGACTGCTACAAATAAAACTGCTGCTGTTGGTGCAGCTAGAAAAAAATCAAAAGTGCAAAGTATTCTAAGTAGATTCACTAAGAGGTGGGAGAAGTGGAGGGGTAGCACAGTTTTATTCTGGGGTCCTTTACTGGCTCTTCAAGGGGGCACAGATGCAGACCAGCAGGGGCTCTTTGCAGTTTCTGTCCGTGTATTCATAACACATTGCCGGGCATTATCTAAACCCCAAAAGACTAAACAAATGAAGCAATAAAACTTCAAAAACATGTGTAAATTTCAAATCTATGATGATTTAGGAGTAGCTCGGTGACTTGCAAGGTGTAAATTGTGCTTAAGAGTACAATTACAGTCCTGGGGGGAAAAATGAACTGAAAAGTTCAACAGTTACAAAGCACCACCCCACTAACCCACCACCACGTCTCTTCTTGCTTACCTCGCTTCTTCCGCTTCCACCTCAGCACCAACAGGACTGCGAGAAGTGGGATGATGCTCACTCGGCCTTTGGAACCTGCCTTCTTCTCCCGGCGAGCTGTTAGACCGCGTGACTTCGCCTTTGGAGCATCTGCCAGGTTTCTGCTCTGGCCAGCATCGGCGGGGGGTTTCTCCTAAAGTAGCCATCCTCGGCGGACCGCCCATGGCCCCACATGCACGCAGCCTGATGTCACACACCAACCAGACAACCAATCCAGTTGCAAGACTGGCCACGCTCCGATTCAGTGAAGTGTTTATCATCCGTAACCATACAGAGTGTCTCTGCCTCTCACACACGCGCAGCAAGAAGGGACTATTTATAAAGCATTATTGCAGATACTTGGTGGATTAAAGTTGTTCCAAACACAATACTTGTATCATCTGATGGATATAGGAAAGTGTAACAGTATCACTCAGTATCTGGGGAGGAAGCAGGCTCAGAGTCAAGGATGAACTACAGCACTGACCTGCCACAGTCCAACAAACAAGCTGTGTTGGTTCAAAACCAACTGGAACCAACTATTTATGCTGCTCTGTCACCTGTTGCTTTATAATCGTCTCTCCATATCAGACTCTTCAAGTCTCCATGACAACAGTTTCATATTTGCAGATTATTCCAATGAGAGTGCAGCTTTCTCGTCCTCCTAAACCCTCCGAGGAGCAATAAGGAGCCAGAGATGAGGTTGTTCTTGGCAGGTATAGGAGCCCACACCGTCTAACGGGGGAACACTGAAAAAGCAGGAGACGGCAAAAAAGGAATGCTATGCAGTAAGGGCCTGCTTAAGCTGGGGTATGAACACTGGACTCAGGGGGGATATGCTTGTGGTATGCACCCAGTCCGCCGGGACACCGGGACAGGCTTCAAACTCGCCCGGTTTTGGGAAGAGAGCAGCCTGGCTCTATTTTCAGGTCAGCCACGCCCACCTGGGATCACCCACACAGGTCCTGAAGCCTAAAGTCCCTCGGGAGGACAGACGCTATTTAGGTGCTGTGCTCTTTGTTTTCTGACTGCACTCTGATGAATCATCATGAAATTCAGGGATGACGTTCGTACTGGCACCTGAAGGGCTCACTTAGCAGGCCATTCTGTCAGGAACTCATTGGAACTCCATTGACAGTGTTTTTGGGAGATACTTGTGCATTTAAAGAGAATAAAGACACATTTTTTGTAGATGTTTTGTTTCTCAAACTCGAACACAAATGTCAAGGCTTCCTTTTCGCTAATTTTTATGTTTAGTCATAGAAATCTAACCTACAGAATCTATTTTCTAAATTAGATTGAGGGTATTTTATACTTTTGACAGTTCAGCAAATCCATCTCTGTCTTTGCCATCTTTGTAAATTGTTAGTGGGCGAAATAGCTGCTTGTGCTAAATATTGTTCTTGCTAACTTGCTCACACAAAAGCAAAAAGGTTAAAGACACGTCTTACTACGTGTACATGTGAGACGTTGCTTGAAGCAGTAGCAGCAGCAGTAGCAGTGGCAAACTGGGCAACATTGTGTGAGGGGCTTCACATCTATATTAAAGACAAATTGATAAGATGAAAGTATCAGTTATCAGTCAACATAGTACGTTTTTCAGTTGGTGAATTAGCAGTTAGCAAAGCTAACTTTTTGGTTAGCTACCCCCTGCTGGTTTTTGCTATATCTGAGGCCAAAATTTTCCCATTTACAATTTGATTCCAATGAGTGACATACAACTGATGTTTCTTTGATATCAAACCTTTTAAATTAGCCAGTCTTCACTCCAAACCAAACTCGAATTACAGTAGCTTCTGTTGAAAAAAACTGGATCCACAAATGAAGGCTTCTCCTCTGCACTTGTGTGGTTATGCGAGTCCATTGTATTCTTACATGCCTCCTCCCTTATACTTTGTTGGTGCTAAGAAAAGGATTTTGACAGCTCACCGCAGCGAACCTCGCGGCTCATCTCGCACTCGACAGCTGCTAAGAACAGTCTTATCTTTGAACAAGTGCTAAACCCCCTCCATGCACTCACACCTTCTTCTGCACACCCGCAAAAAAAAAGGGGGGGCACGGTAGGACAACACACCAGCTGAGCCGCCCATAACCTTTCCATCACAGGATTCCAAGGTCATTCCCAGGGGATTAGACGGCTCACAGCGGCTGCAGTGTTGTCGCCCTTGTTGCTCTGCCAGTGTCGGGCCAGCAGCTATTTGACCCCGGGACTCCCATTGTCACGGAGATCCTGCGCCCGGGTGATTGAATCAAGCAGGTCGCAGTGTGCGGGCATGTACGCGCACAGTGGAATCGCAGGCCGCGCTGACATTTGTGTGTGTGTGTGTGTGTGTGTGTGTGTGTGTGTGTGTGTGTGTGTGTGTAATTGAAAAGTGCTGGCAGGGTTACCCTCTAAATCAGTGGAGAAACAGAGGGGTGTCATCAAGGCTTCAGACACACCATTCCATTCCTCACATTTAAGGATGCTGCATGAGTGTGTGTACGTGCATCAATGCTCCACTGGAAGTCGACCGCTAATTATAAAGTGCAAGCCAGTGTAGTAACAGTTTCCAGCTGTTTGATGATAAAAATAAAGAAGCAACAACTTGTTATCACAGTTTCAGCATCAAATCAAAAGGCACAGAAGTCCCAAGTCATGCAATAGATGATTAACATCGACTTGTGACTTTTAAATATTGTGAGAAAGTGAATTTTTGTTTCCAGCGTAAACGTGAGAAGTAGCAACTACAGGCACTCTGACAATGGACCTGTTTGTGAATCATTTTCAGTGTCAAGAGAGCAAGTTATGTTGTTTTCATTGAGTCATTTCAGCCCACCTTCATTCCTTTTGATTGGCCATCACTGATGATACTGCTGCAATATTTCATATGGATCCACAAACGTCAGTCTCTGCTCTGGGTGGGGAGTGGTTGGCGGGTGCCTGCTTGTTTTCCCCTCCCTTCACCTTCATCCTGCAATTCCGGCTTATTAAAACACAGAGATAGCATCGTGGCCTCTTTGGCTGATGGCTATCGGCCTGGCATTTCAAGGACTGGTGACATGCGCCAGGGTTAGGGTTCCACTGCACTCCCCGGCCTCGCACTGCTTCGCCGAGCTAGGCTGGATGGTGAGGTGAAGCCGTCCTTGAGCGCTGGCAAGAGGGTTAAGTTCCAGTGGCACAATGTCGTTCACCTCGCAACTATTACATGTGCGTTTCATGCGTACAAGATGTCACCGAGACGCTCCACGCTTGTTTCTCACTCTGGAACAGCATCTGACGGAGGGATCAGCTGTTGTTAAGGTCACGCGGCCTTCATTACCTGACGGATCACTCATGGGTTACCAAAATGGACTTTGTTCTGCCAGGGTTTTTTTTTGTTTTTTGCCTCTGACTCTGTTCCTGAAATGAAACCCAAACCTCAGCTTGGAGGCTCATTCAGGGCCACTCCTCACTCGGGCCAGTGGCCTCGTTTAAAGAGCAACTGTCACCTGGCGATACACCAACAGATCCAACAGTGTGACCTGCCTTGTTTGCAACTTGGCAGTCAAAAACCTTTAAACCCCAAGAAGTAATAACTAAACACTTCTTTTATTGACTGATGCACCGTTTTTTTTTTTGTCCCCTCATGAAACTGAAGCAGACATACTGATGCGAGCTCCGGTGTGATAGGCGAGTGGGGGTTCGAGCGCGACGATCGTGTGGGAGCGGGCCGCTGCGTTCCCCCGCCTTCCCCCTGCCTGACCAGCTGTTGTTTTGTAGACTAAACTGAGCGCTCTGTTAAAATGGCCGAGCGGGTCCCCGCTTGTAGGCGGCTGAGCTCCCTGCTGTAATTACGGAGATGGCTGGAGACAGGTGAAGGCATCATTACACAATGCTAAGTCCAGCACTCACATGTGCATTCAAAGGGGCTGTCAAGTCATTCATCAGGCTGTGGAGAAGGGGGGGGGGATTTGTGTGCAGGCTGAGAGCTAATTGGCTCCACTGCGGATGGAAACACGCAGAGAGCAAAGGATCAAGGCAGAACTGCACCGCAGAGGACGACAGCGCCCATCAAAAATCACAAACTCCTGCAACAATCTGAGTGATTGCTCATGTCTGATCAGAACACATGCTATCGTGCACATTGGAGATGCGGTTCCTGATTGACTATCACCCCCCCCCCCCTTTTTTTTCACCCAGATTTCATCCCTCAGTGTCACGTTAGGCCGCAGGATGATCCGTGGAGTATTTTGTGGTTGATCTTAGTGGGGGGATTAAGGAAGCACGCAGGATGGATTTGCCATTGGAGAGGACATCATGCTTGTACAATGGAGCCAAAGGACAGGACAGGATGCCTGAAAGGCTCAGATATGGGAACAGAAGATCGAAGAAGCACTTGACCGACAGAACAATAGCAAGCTGACCTCGCCGCCCCCCCCCCCAGAACTATGGATACAACCACCTACAGGCACAACACATCACAGCTGGAGTATTATGGTCTATGTGTCACTAGACACAGAGTCTCTGGATCCCTACTTCTACTGAAAGGGATTGGAGCACAAACGCATGCCAGTGACAGCAACTGCTGCTCTGATCAGTGAAAGCTGTGTTCTGCTGTGGATCAACAAATTAGGATGTCATGCTGAGGCCCTGGAACCCTGATGACATCTGTCGCTGCTGCCAGATCAGTATTTGTGATTTTTCGTTTTGAAATCCCAAATTATTCACCTTCTTTGTTCACTGTTGTAGGGTATTTTTCTCAGATTGTGTGCTTTGATAGTTAGTACACAGAAGTACTCAGCTTCTGTACTTGAGTCAAAGTACTGATACTAGATTCAACACACCTGATTGCAATAAGCTGCTTGTCATCAAGCTCCTGCTGCAGAGCTGCATGATGATATCAATGAGATTCAGGTGTGTTGGAGCAGGAACACATTGAAAACATGCAAGGCTGCTTCCCTCCAGGACCAGGATTTCCCAGCCCCTGGAGAAAATGCAGCAATACATTTTGACAAATAATCGCCTGTCCCAAATAAACACCTGGTCTAATTTATCAGTAGAAAGTGTGAGTTACATTGCTACTGATCAATCGCCATAGCTTCGGTTCAGCGAAAAAAAAAGAAAGAAAAAAGATCTCATTCATTCCCAAATTAATTATTTTTTTAATGTACATTTTGTGATATTTCCTGTTAGAAAGACCATGTTATTTAGGTACCATTGTCATTGTTAGTACTGTTCACTTGTATTGTTAGTCGCTAGTGTTTATGACTTGTTTTTCCTTGTCTTATTAAACTTGTATACCAGTATACGTTATGTGTTCTTCTAGTTCCTCACTGGTATTTATGGGATATTTTTGCTGAGCTAGTTTTTCTGATTAAAGGATTTAAACACCTGTCACAAATAAAAGCCTGGTCCCAATATATATACTCCTGGATCTGTTCATGATTGAAACAAACAAAAGCCCCGGCCAATATTTGGTGTTTTGTGGTATTGTACTGTACATGTACTGTAATTTAACATCGGAGCCATCACAGTGATACTTTTACTAAGGAATAAATTTTTCAGCGCGTGAAAGATGAAACCAGAGAAGTAGAACCTCCTACAGGCCTTTCTGTGCAACACAGCAGTGTTGCTCATACCGTCTTATTGGCTCCATACATAGGCAACAGGTCCCGGAGGCTCACAGGAAGCAGGACACGCACTGCAGGACAGAGGAGTGGCTCTCATGGACATTTACAGCCGTGTTATGACCAAATATCAACCCAGTTTTGGCTTTCACACTTGAAAAGAAATGGTTTCTGCTCTGCTGGAAAGTCATGCATTGCTGTGTCAGCGTCACTTGCACGTTGAGACATTGTGGGCCCTCCGTTTCCATGGTGATAATTTTTTGTTTTGTCAACCATTAAAGTGAATGCTCAATTACCCTTACTTTTTATATAATTGTAGTGTAAAAAATTACCACTCTGTTTTTTGCTCCCTTGAATATTTAAAAATTGTTTAAATGAACAGTTACAAAATAACAACAGAGAAGTTTTCAAGTTCAAACTCTTTTCATCAATTATTTCAGAGACTTTCTGGAGTTTTCAACACATTTTATGCACAGAAAAACACATTTGCACACTAAAGTTGACCTTATAAATCAGGCTCCTCTAAATCTGACTGAGTGTTAGCATGGTTTAAGCTAACTAACTTCATGTTAGCATGTCAGCCTGCTGGCATGTTAGCATCCGTTAATGTTTATGCAAGCCGTTAATGTGTCTGTTCAGCAAAAACATGACGGATTACCATAATATCTGACAGCGTCAATTGCCTTAATTCTAGGACTGTTATAAATCAGAGATGCAGAAAAAGGGCAGGAAAAGTTTACTTGCTACCAGCAGGGGCGCTGGCGTCCAGCAGCGGCTCCATCGGTGATCCTCTGCAGTGGATGGTCCCTTGCTGTCCTCTTGCTGTGTTCTTCTGGTGTGTCCTGGATGATCCTTGCTGTAGATGCTCCTCTTTTTCAGTAGACGCTAACAATTTGCTTTCTTTGCTCGCTCTCACGAAAAGTGCCTGCAACCCAGTCTGCGTCTGGAATGCAAGTGATTAACGTAGATGTTGAGCCAATTATTAAAAATCTGTCAACATAATGTCACCATGACAACCTGATTTAAGTTTCCACAATATTTTGGTGATGATGGCTGCAAAATGCACTATGCTTTGCACAGTGAGCTGTGTTTAATTAAAGTCAATGGCTTGTGATGGAGTGCATTAGGGCAGTAGACTCCTTTTTATTCAACACATTAAAATGAACCAAGAAACTTGAAATTTCTGAACTTTGATTCAATTTAAGGGAGAATTTAGTCTTCACCAGGGAGCAATTTGCTAGGAGGGATTGGGGGGATTTACCCCCCTCTGTTTGTGATGCCCCCCCCCCCTCATTCACATTTTATGCCAGGAGGAGATAGGCTTTGCCCCCCCCCCTTTGGTCAGAATGAGTAATTTTATGAATTTTTTTTGGCTTTAAGGTAGGATATTAATATTGATGTATGTTAACTCTCTTGTGATCCTCACGTTTGTTGCTGTTTTTTGTTTGTTTTTTTAAAAAAAGTAATATTACGGTTTCCAGTGGTGGACAAAGTACTCAACTTCTGTACTTGAGTCAAAGTACTGACACTGGTGGTCAAATCTTACTAAACTACAAGTAAAAGTTGCTTGGTCAAAATTTCACTAAGAATTCAAAAGTTCATGTATTAAAAAATACTTAGGTTTTCAAAAGTACAAAGTGTATTTCCTAATATTAGAGCTTTTATCGAACCTTGTAACTCTCTGCATACCACCTAATGATGTACTAACTTACTGTGCATGTAGAACCACTGCCAGGAACACACCCTAACACTTCATTGTATCCTTAGCAAACATTTTCAGGGGCCCCATTATTACGACCCCATGATCAACATAATCTTGCCATAAACATAAAATATATTACCATACTATAAAGTAAACATACTCAGCAGTTTAAATTCTGTCATTAGGTGTATTTTGATGAACAAATATGCAAACCCCTATTCAACTATACACGTATTACTATATATTCTTGTCAAGGACAGCATATTTTACAGCATACAAACACGCATCATGTGCTGCATCCTGATTGGCTGAGGACAGGGGCGGATTGGCCATCGCGAGTACTGAGAGTTTTCCCGGTCAGCCGGTCAGGAATGGGCCAGCAGTGGCTGACACAACAGACCGATTTGGCACAGTTTCTGTGTGGTGGGCCAGTTCGGACCAAAAAATCCAGGGCTGAATTTTTTTGCCAATCCAGCCCTGAGTGATGTAATTGAGATGTCACTATGAGGTCACAATGACATTATCGTGACATCATTGTGACATAGTGATGTCGTTGTGACGCTAATGTTATGTCAATGTGAGGTCTTAGTGAAATACCTGTGACGACATAGTGACGTCATATTGTGATGTCGCAGTATGACAACATAGTGACGTCATTGTGACCTCATAGTGATGTCGCATTGTAACATTATAGTGACGTCATTGGGACTTTATATTGTGACATAATATTGACGTCGCATTGTGATGATATAGTGATGTCATCATGACATCATTGTGACGTCACATTGTGACGTCACATTGTAATGTCATGGTGAAGTCGCATTGTGACATTATGGTGTAGTTATTGGGACATCACAATGATGTCACATTGTGACATTATCGTGACGTCATTGTGACGTCTCATTGCGACCTCATCGTGAGGTTGCAATGTGACATCATAGTGACGTCGTAGTGACATCATTGGGAAGTCATAGTGATGTCACATTGTGACATTATAGTGACATTATTGAGACTTCATAGTGACGTCATTGTTACGTTATTTTGACGTCATTGGGATGTTAAAGTGACATCGCATTGTGACGTCTTGTTGTGACATCATAATGACATCACATTGTGATGTCACAGTGACGTCGCATTGCGACGTTATACTGACGTTGCATTGTGACGTTATAGAGACGTCACAATGTGAATTCACTATGATGTCAGTTTTTCGTCACAATGCGGCATCAGTTTTACGTCACAATGTGACGTCACTATGTCGTCACCATAACATCACAATGTGACATCGTGGCATCACATTGTGACTTAAAAGTGACGTCGCATTGTGACGTCGCATTGTGACGTCGCATTGTGACATGAAAGTGATGTTGTAGTGTCACCGCATTGTGACTTTATTGTGATGTCATAGTAACGTTATTTTAACGTCATAGTGACGCCAAAGTGATGTCGCATTGTGACGTAATAGTGACATTATAGTGACGTCATATTGATGCATAGTGACGTACTTTTGATGTCACAGTGGGACACAGTGATGTCACATTGTGACATTGTAGTCACAATGGGCTGGTCAGGAATGAGTGGCTTTCTCAATGAACCGATTTGACACAGTTTCTGTGTTGGGCCAGTCCAGACCAAAAAATACAAGGCCGGATTTTTTTCCCAGTCCAGCTCTGACTGAGTGACTGTAGGCCAATGACAATCAGTCTCCTCCGTACCTCTTCTCTTACCAGTTCGGAATGCGTTCAGCTCAGCAAATTTACGTGTTTTCTCCACGACAAAACCCACAATGTGGACGAAACGTTCTGCAAAGGTTCTGCTTAAAAGGCAGGAAGATGCTAAGTATGGCAGAAAAAGTTACACTTCTCGATGTGCTATATGAAGAAAGAAGCTACGCGGCTGCAGGGCGCTGTTACAAAGCACTTTACTGTATCATAATTGTAACCTGTTTCCTAGAAATGTAGTGGAGTCAAAAGTACGTTATTTGTCTTTGAAATGTAGTGGAGTGAAAGTCATAAGTTTCCACAAAAGAAACACTCAAGTGAAGTACAAATACTCAAAAATGTACTCAACAATACATTGCCATGATATTGAAACACAAACTGATTGAATGTTGTGTGTCTCCTTGCTGCAGTTGTGCTCAGTCGCACCGTGGCCCCTCTGTATTACTTTCAGTAGCGATGGTCAGTTGCGCAGCCCCAGGAACCATTGGTTCACCCTTGCTGGTTCCGCACGGACACATTACAGCGGCGCACCATGGAGTCTGTTGTGGAGAGCAACGTGAGAGCTGTCAGGAGGAATAAAGACGAGAAGAAGCTTCTCAGGAAGCAATTAAAAGCCAGTCACACTTTACTGAAGCACGAAGGCATCAGCACGGCATCCCAGCCGACCAAGGTACCGCAGAATCCCGCCGTGTGGACTGGAAGCAGGCCGGTCACAGGCACCGGGAGCCACCGAAAAAGGTGGAACGTCTAAAGAGTAAAGGTTTGAGGCTCGTTAGTTATAGTTAAAAGGTAGAGTTTAAGGCTCGTGTTGAGTTAAAATCCTCTTGAGCTGCCGTTGGGAACAAATAGACATGAACGCGTGATGTAGATGCAAAAAACCACAATATTTACAAAACTCTTAGTTATTCCTGACTGAAAGGTTTCGAGTCCTTTTTGCAGCTTTCTCCCCCTCTGGCCAGTGGTTTTAGTTGCTGATGGTTCAGACTTGGAATGAGAATGGGGCAATCCTGGAGTTCAACTCGTTGATCCATTGTGTGTGTGTGTGTGTGTGTGTGTGTGTGTGTGTGTGTGTGTGTGTGTGTGTGTGTGTGATGTCGACAGAGCTTGGTGGTGGCCAACGGTGGTCTGGGGAACGGCGTGAGTCGGGAGGAGCTTTGTGCTGCCCTGAAGGAGACGGGAGAGCTGGAAGCTGTAGTCATGCCCCCTCACAAGCCCTACGCCTTTGTCACGTACAGGTACAGCTCGGACATGGAAGGTGATGTCAGGAACAGTCGTGCATGTTACTGCTGAGAGAGACTTTTTCTTTGGGTTTTATTGTGGAAAATAAGTCAGAGTTTTCATCCTGATTCCAGGTCGGAAGACGGCGCCAGAAAGGCTCACATCCGCCTTAATGGAGAGAAGTTGCAGTGCGGGCAGAACAGCGTCACGCTCTACCTCAGCTTCATTCCCTCCGGTAATGCGCCCGTCCATTCCTAACGCATCCCCGGTTGCCACCTCGCTCTGTGTTGCCAACGTGTCTGTTTGCAGTGGCCGTCATGGAGGAGGAATCCGCCGCTCTGCCGGACGGATTAAAGTTGGTGGAAGATTTTGTGTCTCCAGAGGAAGAAGCAGCACTGCTCGCCGCCATCGACTGGTCGTCTCCAGATGATAATGATGTCACGGGTGAGAGAATGAGTCAATGCAGGTGTTGCTGCATTCAGGCGCCAGGGTCTAACACTGTGGAACTGCCAAGACCTGAGAGGACTTTCAGAAACTGACTCATGCTCTTTAGGGGTGTTGTGTCACAGTCTAGGTTTTCATTTAGAGAGACACCAAGTCCTTTATTATGCTCTGTGTATTTTTCTGTTTCCTTAATGTCATTTTAGACACAGTGTACTCATCTGTTCTCCTCCAAACATCCATCTATGTCCCTCCTGGTGTTTTGTAGCTCAGAAAGCACTGAAGCACAGAAGAGTGAAACATTACGGTTTTGAATTTCGCTACGACAACAACAACGTGGACAAAGACAAACCACTAGCTGCAGGTGAGACAAATGTGATAGGAGTAGGAAGCATAGAAAGGCAAAACGATGTCAACCAAAACGACAAGAATTGAGCACTGCATTGATTTTTCGAGACAAATTGTAGCTTTGTAGAGCTGATGTTTGGTTCTCTTCCGTCAGTTTTTTGGCATTCTGTCTAAACTCGCTTGATCGTGTGAGAAAACCCTGACGGTGGCTTTTGTCGGCAGGCATCCCTGAGCCATGCCTCAACGTGCTGCGGTGCTGCGTCAGCGACGGCCACGTTGACATCATGCCGGACCAGCTGACTGTGAATCAGTACGAGTCGGGACAGGGTGAGTTCCACTCCCACCCCCGGCTCCCGCTGACTGACGTGATCACATGCAGACAACACAAAGACATGAATAATTCACTCACGAATCAGCACCTCGGGCCACAGCAACAGCCGGCACTCAGTCTTGCAGTTTGCATCAGCAGGTGTGCTGCACTGATTCCAAGCACACAGAATAAGAAAAATGAGAGTTACATCAGAAGTTTGTTTTTTTGTCCTTTAGTTCACTTAGAATTGTGAAAATTTGAACAGGCGGAGGCTTGCACTCTTTCAGTGCTTCTCATTGTCCAATCAAGTCATTGTTGCAGTTTTTTCTGCAGAGATTTTTTTGTGAACACACTCCAGACTATAATCTTTAACTGATGTTTTTGATCTTTCACCTGCACATCGGTGCTTGTTAGTGGTTTTGAATGCTTTTCAATAAAAACACTTTGCCGGTGATGACTGATTTTTTTCCACCAGGTGGCAGCAGAGGTATTACAGTATGCAATTTCATTGAACAGTGCAGCTCAACAGCATTTTAAATTTGAGTGATTTTGTGTTTTTTTTTAAACCTTAGTTTGTTTTATTTTTTGAAAATTCCTGAAAAAAAATTCGTATGAATTTTTCCATTTATCAAACTTTCATGCTACTTTTTTTTTTTTTTTAGATCACTTGTTGAAAGTTTGGTGATGGTTTGTTTTTTTGCGCTGTTCTCAGGTATCCCCCCTCATGTGGACACCCACTCCGCCTTTGAGGACGCCATCCTTTCTCTGAGTCTTGGGGCAAAGGTGAGACAGAGGGCCGCCCCTTCTGTGATTTCTTTTTGTGATGCAGCACCCGTGGGTTTCATCAGTCGGCCCTCGCAGCCCAGATGGCATCGAGCGGCAGTCGTCTGGGTGCGCGCGTCAATTATTAAACAGAAAGCTGCACCTTTTAGAGATGGGGGTGAAAAGAATTGGGGGGGCATGAAATAATGAGGTGACAGTAGCAAAGTGAGCTGGAAGGTAAATATGGTGTCATCAGACGTCTTGTCGTTTGACTTTCTTCTATCTCTCTGTCTCAATCCAATTAATTATCGTCACCTCGACCAGTGATTCATCACCGTGAGGCCGCCGTCGCTGTGTGCGTGCGTGCGCGGCAGGACGTTTTGATCTGGCGTCCTTGTGATTCCACCAAGAACATTTTGTTACCATCTTGTTCCGTCTGATTCTCTCCGACCCCGTCTAACACGCCATCACGCTCCCTCGTCCGCCACGATGCTCTCGTCATGCGGAACCGCCGGGAAATGACTTGACAGTTTGAGAGGTCGACGCTGGCTGCCCCCCCCCCCACACACACACCCTTCCTGCGTGTCCTTGACTATAACAGGTGTCTCCTGGTGTCACGACCTGGCGAGGGGGCTGCGGCGCCTCTCTCTGCAGCCTGATTGCTGCAGATGAACTCCCATCTGTCACTGATTGTCTGCAAATCAGGGCTTTATTAGCAATCAGCTGTCATCTGCGACAGCATCTGTCACACACAGTCACACACACACACACACGGAGAGGGATGGCAGACTGCGTGTGTGGTGCATTCATTGTCCTTGGGTTTTTTTGAACCTGGAACACATGACGTTCCTACTGGTAAAGGTGTTCCTGAAGTGCTATACATACAGAGGAATCCATACACTAGTCCACACCTTTTACTTCTAATTTAGTGTCAATGGAAGCTGGAAGCAGTCTGGACAGGTCAGCTGGGTGTCACACGGACACAGACACATACACTTCCACACATCCAAAAAATGCTGCAAATTACACTCACAAAATGTGTCTTTGGGTTTCTCAAAGGAAGCAGGAGTTGCTAAAGAAGACCCAGTCACACGCAGGAACAACATGCAACTCCCCTTTTGATCTGACAAATCAGACAAATAGAGCGCTTGATTCAGTAGTCACTGGATTTACTCGAGTTAGTTACTTGAGTAATCGCGTGCAGTTTCAGCATCCCCAGAGTTGCATTCCACCACTGTCACCGATTGGCTGTTCTTCCTCTCAGGGAAGCTGCACAGTCGTGTCAGCGTTCAGCTGGCGCCCGGGCGAAAAGATCTGACCACTCACCTGGCGCCGTGTGCTCTCCGCCAAACGCGCACCCATATCTGTCGCTCACCCACACGCTTGCACACGCCTCACTCCTTCCCCAAAATCCAATTTCCCTGCTGTCAGGAGTCGCGGCGAAGCGGCTTGAAATTGTCTGGATGTAATTTCCCAGCAGAGCTCAAGCGGCGAGGTGCTGTAAGGAAGCATTAGCATCAGAGCGAGAGAGAGAGCGAGAGAGAGAGAGAGATCCTGTTTTTGTGTGCTAATACAAAGTAAGTCATGCACACCATTGCGCCACCTCCAAAATTTCTGCTGTCAGATGTTTTTCATAATCTTTTCTCTGCATTCCAATAGTTGTTTTTTCTCATTTCTGAAGACTGAACACAAGACTGGGCTGCAGCCTGCTCAGTTGTCATTGGCTCTCGTTTCTGTTGTGCTTCTCTCCTCCATAGCCACCTGGAGGCTTCCCTCGCTGCTTCTATGAGCTTCTTGGTGCCTCCCTTCTCTGACCTTCCTGACATGTCCAGCACTCTGAGGGCTCCGCAGAGTGTCTGGGCTGAGTGTCTGCCCTCCAGCCACTTGACAGTTTGCCCCCAGGTGCTCCACCCCCTCAGGCATTGGCTCCATGATGATGATGTTCTCTGTGCTAGCTGAGACCAGGAGTATATCTGGCCTGAGGGGTGGTGCTAACAACGTGTTGCAGGAGTCCCAACTACCTCTCCAGGGACACGATTAACTACTGGTCCCTCGTGGATGACTGGGTCCCTGCTGTCTTTGCTGCAGACACTGACGACGTCCCAGGATGCAAGAGAACTGTCGTGTACATGCATAAATTGTTGTGATGTTCCTTCTTCCTGAGTCGGCACTCTTGCTTGTTTTTTCAGACTGTGATGGATTTCCGACACCCTGACGGTCGTGCTGTCCCTGTGGTGTTACCTGGAAGGAGTCTGCTGGTGATGAAGGGAGAGAGCAGATACTTGTGGACCCATGGGTGAGCTGTGCCAGGGCACACCCGTCAGCCACTCTGGAGGAGTGACAATGATTCAACGGGTGGTTCTTGGGCTGGTGTTTCTGCACAGTCAGTTCACTTCATTTTGGGAACGATTGCCCTCTTTAACTCTGCCCTCCCCCCCAGGATCACACCTCGTAAGTTCGACATGGTGCCAGCCTGTGAGCCTCCATCACCCACTCCTCTAGCGTCTGATCCTGGCCCCCACAGTCACCTCACCTTGAGCAGGAGGGGCACCCGCACTTCTTTCACTTTCCGCAAGATCAGATTTGGGACCTGCCGCTGTGGTGAGGAAACACTCATCATCCGTTACTCTTCAGGGAGAATTCTGCTCGCCGCCTATAGGGCGCATATGGTGCGCCACCTGATGGACACGCCGAACAAAAAAACCCCCACATTGCTGCACTTTGAGATTATTTATAGTCAACGTGATTCTGCCACATGGTTTTCATGGAGTTCTGCCCAGTGGGCTGCACAGAAGGCTGCGCTGCTTCAGTGAGTCTTTGCATCATAGCAGTTACATGGGTGAACCCCACGGACCCCACTGACTCACCATCACAGCAACACACAGCCTGAGAGACTGAAAACATGAAGCAATGAGGCAGCTGTTTTCCTTTCTGGTAATGTACCACAATTAAGCGTGCAGTAACCCCCTGACCTACAAACGGCATGCAACACCTCTAACTGAACAGACAGTGGAGCAAGGCTTCAGCGGACTACATAAACTGCAGGGCTTGGTCAAAGTATAGATAAACAAAAGCAAGAGAAGTTAACAAACGCCATAGCGACGTGGATAGCAGCAGACCACCATTGTAGCCCCCTGTAAGGGAAGTCCCAGCAGTGAAGGCTTTTGTGCTTCACTCTTTCTTTTCTTTCTCCTTCGTAAGACAGAAAAGTTTTTGCTGTTACTTCAGAAATGGTCTGTTTCATTGTTATGACTGTGGCTCAGGATTTTGTATGGAGATTGTGTTTATTTTTTACAAAAATCAGAGTAACTTAATTTTACTTATTTTGCATATACAGTGCAGTTAATTGTGAATAATCAAGGGATCATGCGATTCATTTTACCAAATCGTTTAATCGTTGCCCATTAATAATAGAAAATAATGATTCATAATGGAACATTCCAAAATACAAATTATTTTGAAGATGACGTGTTCCTGAAGAAGTTTGATTAGTTAGTTCCACAAACGGCTTTCCATTGGGACTATACAGAAACACTGTAGAAGTGTGAACTAAAGGGACTTTTTCAATAATGTGTTTGGAACCAGCAGAGGTGTTTATGATGGATGTGAAGGACGTGTTTGTTCCCCCTCTCACCGCAGCCTTCCCCTCTGCCTGTGACGATCAGCGAGCTCCAGCCGTGCTCTCGCCGTCTCCCCCTGCACTTCCCAGTTGCCATAGCGACGCAGCCCGTCTGGAGGAGGAGTACGTGCACTGGGTGTACGAGGCCATTGCCCCCCACTTCAGCAGCACCCGCCACTCCCCCTGGCCCCGCGTCTGCCACTTCCTGCGCTCGCTCCCAGCGGGCAGCGTGCTGGCGGACGTGGGCTGCGGCAACGGGAAGTACCTGGGTGTGAACCCGCAGGTGTTTGCGGTGAGTGTCGTCACGCTCCGTGACAACGCGTGTAACCGTCTGATGCACCCCGCTGCCTGCGGGGAAGGTTCCTGTGTGGCTCCCATTGAGCGAGCGTGACAAACTGCTCCTTCTTAACTCATCAGTGCCTCGAAAGGAGCCGTCATGAGCAGAAACCCTCCCAGCTACCTCACGTGCAGCCAGCACAGTTGAAAGGAACCCAAACTCTTCCCATTCACTGTATTATAGTGTTAACACTGGAACCCAGATTCCCAGACCGTGAGGACTCGGAAACCTAAAGAAAGATAGCTTTTTGGATCAAATCTCAAGCACCCACATTTTTCCAATTGAATACTAACCACAAAAAAACTAAGAAATTTCACCTTTTTAATGGAAAATCTTTCGAACCATCAACAGGTGTCAAAAAAAAGTTGCAACTAAAGGTTATAAAACAGCTCACAGGACATAAATGACTTGGAAGTTAACAGATCAGAGTTTATACCTCTGGATTTGTCAGAGAAGCAGAATCTGATAGTATTAGAGGTGATCGTATGTTCCTCTCCTCAAAAAGAGACACAGCATCAATACTTGAACTTTGAGGCTGAGCCCAACGCAGAGCTGAACCTCTTCCAGCCCCACTGCTGCACTGATCAGTCACAATATACGTCTGCTTGTCATATATCTAAGCAATGAGAAGTTACAAAGCATCACTCCAACGAGAAAAAGCATCTTTGTTACAACTGGTCCAAAATCTTACTTTCCACCTTGAGTGGGCGGAGTGCAGGCTGAATTCAGAGGTTCAGCATCTATGCATTGTTGCAGCACTGCGCCCGCAATCAATGAAGCCCGAAAAAGTACAGCAACGGACTCGCGCACTCTGCAGAGGTCTGAGTCTGACTGCTTATTAATCCAGAGCTGCCACTTCCCTCGGCCAGGCCTCGGTGCAGCACAAACGCACCAGCTTTGCCTCGTCACCCCACCCCTGCTCCTCTTCCTCTGGAGGCACTGATTCAACACAATGTGCATCTGACTTTTTTGTCTGTCTGAAGCTGTTTTGTTTTTCGGGCCGAGGCGCTAAACGGTGGATGCGCATGGAGGGAGGGGAGATGTTCACTTCCACACCAGCTTCCTCTGCCAGTTTCCATGGCGATATCCTAAATTTTCTGTTTATGTATGCACACCAGGATATTCATGGGGAGGGGGGGGGAGGTTTGGAGGTGTGTGTAAGCAGCTTATCTTGACTCAGTGTGCGTCGCAGTGATAAATCATCACTGTGAACACGATGATTGTGGAGGTCACATGCGAACTTCCAGTCTTTTCCTCAACTTGCTCACTTCCTGTTCTTGCTTTTCTTCTTTTTGTGAATATCTCTGTGCCCGAAGCTTTCTGGTTTGTATGTTGTGAGTGTTGACGCTACTGATTCCTTCAGGCGTGTTCCCCTTAAACACTGCCAACAGTCCATGTTCGAAATGAAACGAGGAGCACTAACCTCTGAGTGTTTACAGAGGCTTCACAGGTCGACTGCGTGTGAATGCTGAGTGGTTTCTTCTGTTTCCTCTCACCTCCGTGTCTGCTGGGATGTCGTCACGAGGTTCCAGTGATTGATTATAAACATGTCAGAGGAGAATCAGCTTCCTCCTCCTCCTATTGCCTTTTTACTTAAATTCTTTCTTGGTTTGCTGCTTTTGGGTCCTTTCTATTTTTGACCTTGTGCACTCGAACTGCTACCACCTTGTTTTCATGTTACACTCATCAGCACACTTATTATTATAATACATGCAAACTGTTTCAGCTGGTTTCTATGTGATTCTCAGCGATTTTGAACGATTGAGAATTTTTTTTCCCACCCTACTCTTGTTTGTACATACATTTCATCCTGCGTCTGTTTGTCTTGTCCCCTCCCAGGTGGGTTGTGACCGCAGCAGTGCCCTGGTGCAGATCTGCATGGAGAGGGGTTTCCACGTGTTTGTGTCGGATGCTCTGAGTGTCTCGCTGCGGACGGCCTCGTGTGA
This sequence comes from Malacoctenus gilli, assembly GCA_032164315.1. Lineage (NCBI taxonomy): Eukaryota > Metazoa > Chordata > Actinopteri > Blenniiformes > Labrisomidae > Malacoctenus > Malacoctenus gilli. The sequence goes on from JASSRZ010000016.1 coordinate 2,875,039, forward strand.
CGCTTGCATCTCCATCGCCGTCATTCACCACTTTTCCACAGAGGTACGCAGCCCACGTCACGGGGTGTTCAGCAAAAGGCCAGGGGGCCAAAACGAGGCCAACCCAGACATGTCGGAAATATGCGCGTGTGTGTTTTTGCAGGAGCGACGGCTGGAGGCAGTCAAAGAGCTGGTGAGACTTTTGAAGCCTGGGGGTCGAGCGCTCATTTATGTTTGGGCGTTTGAGCAGGAGTACAACAAACAGAAGTCCAAATACCTCAAAGACTGCAACAAAGAGCATCATGGGACACCAAGCCCCACCGAGAACCCACTGGAGGAGAGCCAGGAGCCTCATGGGAAAACAGTGAGTCATGCCAGCGCATGCCTCGAAGGTGCCAGCAAGCCTCCCGGTGGCATGCAAGCGACCGGTGGCAAGCTCAGCGTGCACGTCAACCGCACAGCGTTTAACACGCAGGACCTGTTGGTGCCCTGGCACATGAAAGACGGGAAAAAAACAGAGGGACTATCAGGAGACGGCGAGAAGAAAGGACACAGTAAGGACGCGTCCAAAAAGGTGTCAGACAACTCTCGTCCTGCTTCCAGTTTGTGTGACGAAAGTGGTGCCAAACCCAGCCCGACCTGCAGCCCTGTGGAGCCGCAGAGAAGCGCGGCGCCGGTCTTCCACCGCTTTTACCACGTGTTCCAGCAGGGGGAGCTGGAGCAGCTGTGTGGTCAGGTGGCCGGAGTCCAAGTGCTAAGCAGCTTCCATGATCAGGGAAACTGGTGTGTTATATTACAGAGGGACTGAGAGCCGAACACAGGTGCGTTATTCATAACAGAATAAGAAATGTTATGAAATATTTAAAGTTTCTGCCAAAATCCAAATGGCCAATTAAAGAATTTTCCATATTGCTCAGTTAATGCCTGTTTTTTAAAACCTTCTCAAGTTAAATTGCAACATTGTAAAGCAATTACTTCTTGTTGAATTTCTTACTCTTTGCTGGTATTACTTATCAGCTGGAGCAGAGAGATCCATTAGCAAAGAAAGGCAGAACTTTGTGTCTTTTTCCATAGCAGTCAGCATTATCTGAAGCGCTCTCCACCACTCGTCATTTGGCCCTCAGCAGCTGGCACTGCCACGTGATTTAGGGTGGGGGATTGAACTGCCAACCTCTCATCTAGAGCCCATCTCAGTCTCCCAGCTGAGCCACAATCACTCTCTTTATGTTTTGTTTTTTCGTCACAATCGCTTTTCAAGAATGAAAAAAGACGGCGTCCTCCTGATCCTCCAACGTGTCCCGCTGCACCCACGGGCACCTGGTCCCACTTTTTGTCATGATCTGCTAATTTTATGAAAAGAAGAAGCTGCAGGCTTCTAACTTTGATTACATCTCATGCTCATTGAAATCACTTTTGAAAAAGGAATAATAACTGTGTAATTTGACCAAGTTTAGAGAAATAAAACTCATTCTTTGCATGGAAGCATCACCTGATTGTCATTGTTTGTTTAAATCATTGGTCGCAAGTGTAAAGTGGGACATCCCTATTTCAGACTGGTTGAAACAATGGAAGAAATTCGACATGAAGTCCCTTGATCAACAAATCTGTATCAGAGTCGGGAGAGCAGGAGAATTCTGACTGAGGAGTGCGATCTTTAAAATGATGGGGTTTATTTTAATGTGGGCAAACATTGACAAAATGTATTGCTGCTATTGTGCAGTAACCCTGATTTATGACTTTATAACCTCCTTTTCTCGCCGCAGCTGTTCACACAATTACAGTTTGCTGGATATGTTTTTTACCAAGCGGCTCAAAGACAAGAGTGAATGGTAGGATAATGGAGTATTGATGTCGGTGGAGTGAAGCATGGTTATTTGTTGTGGCTCCTCTGTGGCAGGTGGTTATTGATCGGCCGCTCTTCGGTCCTCCGGGACCCGCAGAGACAAACACATTACGGAGCCTGGGTGGGGCGGGGAGAGAGAGTGAGTGACAAAAAAAAAAAAGAGAGATATTAAGCGTTGCTCAGTCTGCCAGCAGTGTGTTAATTAAAATATAAAGAGATCCTCTCCCCCAGGTAAAGCCGATTGATTCCACAGTGGACGTGATATCAGTAGGAGTCAAATGACATCCAGTGTGAAAAAAGCTACAGGTCCCTGGTGTGTCCGCCGGCAGACTGTCACCGTGCCATCAGTGCCACGATGCCAGTGGCTCTTCCCAGGCCTGGAATAGGCTCATTATGTGAACACGAACGAGTTTGGAGCCAGCTAAATCCAGAGGGGGGGGGGGGGGGGCTTGTGGTCTCTGAGAAGAGTCCAAATCCCTCCGGCATCCCAGAAGCTTTTGATGAAAGCCTCCGACTTCGCCCCGAGAGATGTTGCAGAGGTTCACAGCCCGACTTGTAATGAGCCGAAAGCCCAGCCGTCAGCCCGGGGGGATAGGTGAGGACATCCGGACTGGAGGGAGAGTCATCAGCACGGCATCCTGACAAGACTGCTTTGCCAAATATGATTGCCCCAGCCGTGTATAAGTGCCTCCCACCTCTACTGTTTATTTGATGAGACTGATCCAACAGAGTCAAAGCACCTCAGATCCAATAGCCAAGACAGTATTAGAAGTCAAACATACTGCAGCATAGAAATGTAGGCTTGTCAAACACTGTGAAAATGGCAGCATGTTATACAACTGTGATTGGAAAAAAAAACAGAGAGAACCAAAAAAAAGGATCACAGAGGGAAAGATAATCCACCTGCCACAGAATCGTGAACTTCCTGTTCGAGCATGACACCCTGCAGGAAAGTAAAGGGGTGCTTTGGGAGCCACATATTTGGCAGGGATGATAACAGATCTTCAAATTGAGCCTGGCAAATAAGAGCGTACCTTATGGGAAGATTCTACTGAAAAAAACGTAAGTAAATGTGAAGAATTCAGCTTTCCTTTAACCTGTGGGAGGTATTGTTTCCCTGCTAAATGAAAGCAGATTGTAAAAAAATAAGGGATTCTATCGGGAAACACATATGAAGTAAACAAAACATTTTAGGGAACAATACGCAGACCAAACCAGCATTTCAAACAGATATTTTTTGTCAGTGTTTTTTTCAACAAACGGATCTGTTTGTTTAAAGAAGAAAAGAGGACAAAGTTTCTTCATAATAAAGAAAAATGCTATCAATTTGTATCAGGCTTTTTGTTATATTAATTTCAAAACCCTTTTTCTCACAACCTAGAATTTACAACTGTTCTCAAATCCCCCTTTGCCGTCACACATAGACACACTTCATTTCCCACAAACCAACGCGTGACGTTGCCGCTTCGTATTACGACGTTTAACGAAAATATTGACGGCAGTGTCATGGCAGCGTACGGAGGCAGTTTTGAGAGTTCAAGCAGCATTGATGAAAGAAAAGCAAATAAACGACAGGCACGTCAAGAGGCGGTCGAGAAGGTACGAGCAGTTCTCTGCGGAAGCACCCATAGTGTCTGTGGCTTCGAGGTGCTTTTACTCCCCTCTGTCGGTGTGGGAATCGTCACTGTTTTATCTAAATGCAAGCTAACAAGCTAAGTAGGCTAACGCCGTCAGGCTAACGTTTTGGAGCTGAACGGCGCCTGTTTCACAGAGTTTTGTCTTTCCCCGCGTTGGATAAGGGCATCTTTGCGTCTCTGCAGCCTGACGTGTATCTGTGTCCGCACCTGATATTCGTTATGTCTGAACAAACTGTGACTGCAGGCAGGTAATTACATCGCAAACACTGAGCGAGGCAGATAGTCCCTGCGCCTGGTTGTCCAACATGCTGTCTGTCACAAACGCGGTCGGAAGTCCCGCCGGGGCCACCTAGCTGTTGTTACGGTGGACACACACAGTGCGTTATCTTTAATCTGCAGCTCTGTTGACACTGTATCTCGGAGAGCAAGCAGCCGATGCCTCCTCCGAGCACCGAGGCTAAATCGCCCTTATCTGTATAGCTCACCTGTGTTTCATTTGGCCAAAGCAAAGAGTGTGGTTGGGTCTGATCTGTCCTTCTTCGTCTGAAGCGGAGTTGGCGTCTCATTAGAGCTCAGGAACTCACCTGTCTGTCATTGGAGGGCAGGAATGCCCTTTGCAAGTCAAATATTTAAAAGTCATAACTCTTATCCTCGCTATCAGGCTGATTCGAGCCCTGCCGATCTGTTCAGATTTACTTTATTGTCCCTCTTATGAAATCAGCCCATCAGGGTTTTTTAATGTGTTGTTTGTTTTTGTCTTTGTCTTGCAGGCCAAGCAGCAGTATGAGAGGGAAGAGAGGAGGAAGGAGCTGAAGAGGCAGAGAGGGGAGGACACCTGGATGCTGCCTGAAGTCAACCAGAGGCTGCAGCAGTTAGAGGAGGTGAGAGACTCGATGAGAAGAAACTGAACTGAGGATGTTTTGCTTATTTTTTTTTTTTTTTTACCCCTGACGGTATTTTTTCAGAGGAAACAACATATTGCAGTCCTTGAGTTTCACTCATCGCATTTGATGGGAACAATCGGTGTTTTACAATGTGTTTCTTTCAATGTGCCAACGACCATCGCAACAGAAACCTTTGGGGAAAAAAATAAAGACATAAAAATCTGAAGTGTGGTGCTCAAAGAAGGCACATAAATGTATGCAATCACATTGTTGCATATTACATAGTCTTCTACAAACAAGCTATGGTTTTTATTTTCTCATTTGTCTTGCCTTAATCCGAATTTCTTGCAGGAGGGTTCGACAAAAAGCAAGAAAAAGAAAGAGAAGAAGTCCAAAAAGAAAAAGGAGAAGAAGAAGAAGGCGAAGAAGGAGAAGAAAACAACCGAGACAGGGGATGGATCAGATGACAGCTCAGAGGTGACTGAGAGTCTCCGAACATCGAAACCGAGAACCTGTAGCAAAGGCGTGAGCGAGCGCATTTTGTGCTGTAAAGTTTTTTGCTGAACTTGAAGTGCTTTATGCAGTTTTCCCCTTCGCTGTTTTTTCTATTGTCCTGTCAGGACTCAGAGGATGAGTGGGTTGAAGCTCAACCTCAGACAAAAGCACCTAAAGCCTGGCAGGTTCCCGACAAGTCCACACTGTCTGAGAGCAATGCCAGTCCAGCCAAGGACAGCCAGGTAATGCCAATGCTGCAGTAACTCGACAATAGGTCGAGCACTTGTGTCAGTGAAATTAAACAAGACGAAGGCAAACCCTGTCGCTCTTTCATTGGGTTTAATTTGAAGATTTTAAACCAAGTTTCAGATTTCAAATGCTTGAATTGTTGGATGGCTGCTGGTCTGACTTCTGCTGTGTTCCGTCTGCCTTTCTTCTGAAGAGAGACGAGTGGATGACTTTTGACTTCTTGGCAATGAAAACCGTTTCCACTGCAGACAGAAGAGCCGAGAAAGAACGGCAGAAGGAGGAGGAGAGAGCCAAAGCTCAAGCCATTGAACAGGTGTGTGTGTGAGTGTGTGAGTGTGTGAGTGTGTGTGTGTGTGTGTGTGAGTGTGTGTGTGTGTGTGTGTGTGTGTGTGTGTGTGTGTGTGTGTGTG
>JASSRZ010000016.1:2904515-2917174 GCA_032164315.1 Malacoctenus gilli
TAATAAAACTCAATGAATAATACAAAAACTTTATTTTGGTATAATGATCATTATCTAGAGGGCTTTGCCTGTCATAAAAGCCATTCCTGATTCCAATAGATCAATTACAAGTCAAGTTTTTTTCTTTTTGTTCCTTCAACTTGGATAAGTGACAAGACTTTTGTCACGGACTGTGCTTTTTGTGGTTCCATAAGAAAGATAGACAGAAATAATTTCACTTCCCTGGTTTGTACAGATGTTCTTGCTAAGAACGTGTGCGGCCGTTGGGATCAGTCTCCATGTTTTATGTAGTTGTGTAGTCTGGTGGGAATGTAGAAGTGTGTGAGACCACTGAAAAGATTTGTGTTTGTGTTTGTACGACTCGACAACAACCGTGACAGCCTGTGGATTCTCTGATGTGTTTACATGATAGGATTGAAGTCTGAATCAGTTCCAGTCTGCCAGAGACAATCCATCAGTGGATGTGGTGGGTCTGGTTCTTTATGGGGGATACTTGGCGGTCTGATAGACAGGAAGGCTGACCTGCGAAATCATTGCGATGGTTGACAAACATTGACAATAAAAGGCCATCGACATTATTTGCTGAACGATCCAGAGTGACAAAATGCGATGAAACGGCACCACGGCTCTGCAGCCAAAGCCAGATGGTGTGCTGAGATGTCGGGGCGCAGCATGTTTACCTCGCTCGTGGCAGTGCTGTTTGCAATGGTCTCTGGCCCTGGCACAGAAACAGGAGCTGCAGACGAGCTTGCACCCTCGTACAGCAGCGCCCGGCATTTCCAAACAAATCCTGAACGGGAAGTGTTGACAGATGATGTCGTTTTGTTGTATTCCCTGCACGTGGAGAGTCTTGTGTCACAGCGTTTGTCTCTGACGGAAGACAGGAGCATCAGGTGATGCTGGTTCCTGCTCAGGCCTCGTAAATGGATTCAGTGCATCCATGTCTACCAAAGGCAGCAACCCCTCAGCAATGCACGTTTTTCTCTCCGTAATCAGAAATCACTGTGATGTCCGCCTTCCCACCTGCCCGCAGAAGAAACAGCCCCCTCCCCTCCCCCTCCCCCCAGTCAAAGTCAGATCTGGAGTACCACTCCAGCTCATGTACAGCTTTCATCTTCTCTCTGTCAGAGTCTCTTAATTCTGGTTCACTGTCTACCGCTCACAAGAGGCCTTTCCGGTCACAGAGTCTGGCTCCCTTCCTCCCTTCTTTCCTTCCTTCCATCACTCTTTTTCAGATCCTCACAATAAGAGATGATTTAACACAGTTTCTAAAGAATCAGAAGGAAGCTGTGCTGAGACGTGAATGGCAGTCCGATAGGATTCACGATTCTGTCTAAATTATTGATTTGATATTGATTTACCGTATTTTCTGCATGATAAGGCCCACCAGATTATAAGGTGCACCTTCAATAAATGGCTTATTTTAAAACTTTGTTCATATGTAAGGCTCACCGCATTGTAAGGCGCATAGGATCGTGAATGTTAAATTCTCTCGCTGCTGCTCTATCTCCGTGTTCTACAGCGTGAATGATCGCCTTGAGTTTAAACTGCTCAGTCCCCGGCTGGCCACGAGTGGCTGTAGCTCCTTGCCGGCGTCCCCGCTGCAGACGAGCGACCCGCTCTCCATCGTCGCCGCCGCTGTTCTCACGCTGGTGCTGCTCGGTCACCACCGCCTCGCACAGTCATATATCCTAGCATTAACCACACACTTGAAGTTGGCGGCTGTTGCCCGTAGTTGTGAGAGCTGTTGTGGCTCAGTATTGGTCCGTATATAAGGCGCTCTGGATTATAAGGCACACTGTCAGCTTTTGAAAAAATTGGAGGTTTTTAGGTGTGCCTTATAGTGCGGAAAATACGGTAATTGAGTTTTTCACTGACTTATTTGGTCTCTAAAATACCAGAAAGTGAGAAAAAGCATTGCTTTATTTTGGAAAGAGGTGGAAAGGAGGAGGGGGGGTCCACCTGGGGGTCAATTTATTGGCCATATAGACCATTCTGATGTCTCACATGGCCAGAGGACAAAGCCTTTTGATTCTGGTACAATTCCATTGATTAGTCTATCGATTCTTAAGCCAGTCGGGACCTTTGCTGTGTAAATGGCTGGAGTGCCATTAACAATGCCTGCTTATCTTTAGAGCACTTGATAATTACAGGAGATAACCGGATAACCAGAGCTCCCCTGATGAACACCGGTGTTGATTGAATCGTGTCCTGTCGGCGATACATCTATATTAAGTACATCTCTGTGCTGGCCTGCGATCTTCGTTATGCTTTGGCGTAATTATCTGAACACCTTCTGCTACATGTGAACAGTGTGTTTGAGTAGCAGGCTGTACATGCAGCTCTTGGCTTAAGTCCTTCCCAGTTAATTGTGTGTCACCTGAGGAAGAGGGGCAGAGAAAGCCCACCAAGGGAGCACAGGAGGGCTGGGATGACATTTTCACAGGAAAGGTCAGCGAGGGAAGGCGACAGGCCAAGAGGTAAAGAGGCCACACTGTCCGTGCTACTGCTGCACGTGTGTGTGTGTGTGTGTGTGTGTGCGCGCCCATGGAGGATATGCGAAGTGCAAGAAAAATTCAGAGACTCCCTGGAAAGGTCAAATCACAGCTTTCCTACTGTTTTTACATGAACACTGGTTAAAACAGGTGAATGGTCACAGGCTCCTGCCCAGCAGCACACCATGTAACTCATGTTTTCCTGGTTGTCTGATATGATTTTTGTCACAAATTAGCACGCAAGCGCAAATTTAACATGTGCTGGATTTACTCCTGGCGGCTCAGGGGAGAAGTCAGAAGAACACGGTTTATACTTGAACCTTTTGTGTTGGCTTTAGTTTGCATGTTCTTCCTGCACCTTCAGCCAAAATGAAATGCATGCAACGCATTTGGGAGAAACTTCGTGTTGCCCTCAGTTCACTATGTTCAGGTGTGCAGCGTTGCACCGTGGCTACTGGATTAGTTGAGGGAGCCGGGCGCTTGCATTTGTGTGCGCATCACCTTTGCACCTGCATGTTGGAGTACAAAAGAAGCCTTGACGTTAGCGTCATGTTTGATCTGAGGCTGATAAATTTCCAGCGCGGGCGCTGGTTTGGAAAAAATCTCGACTCATGTCATCCGTCTGTCTGTCAGCCATGAAGGAGGACAGAAAGGAAAACAAAAAAGAGACAGACGTGAAGGAAACGTCGGAAGTAACACACAAGTAAAGATGACAATAAATGTGATCTTTGGCTGCTGATTTTTAACACTCAGACAGGATTAACGAGCCGTCGTGAAGAAGTCCTCATGCTCTTTTATGCAATAGTTTGACTTTGGCCGAGTGTGAAACACGACTGCAGCGAACATTACTCACCGTCGTATCTCTGTCACTGGTTTTTCAGAGAGATTCACTGTGGTGAACTGACAGCGCGGGCTGTGCCAAAGTATTACCATCTTAAAGAGCTGTTATTTTTTTCTCTGTCATTAGGTCAAGATAGAGCAAAATCCATCACAGAAGTCAAACATCATGATTCGTGCATGAGTAATAATTTGCATGGAGGGCTTTGGATGAAACAAGAAAAATGCACAATAATCTCAACAACTTGCCAAATAATGGCACCACATACACGGGCGTGATAGCTGCGTATCAGACTTCAGGGCAGTAATCAAGCTTGCTTATGTTCTGACAGACCGTTCAGGGGTCGGGTCTTGTCCATGTCAGGCAGAAAGGAGCTTTTGGGTCACTACAAGACTGTGGACTGGGCTCACAAGTCAGGTAATCCCAAGTTCATTAGAATTAGTTGTGTTTTTTAGACTTGTATAATGTCATCCAGCTCTCTTACTTCAGAGTACTAAACATTGTTTCTACGTATAATGCGTATTGAAACAGCAGAGTGTGACAGGGTTCTGTCCCTGTGTGTGTGTGACACTGAGAGTGTGGCCACGCAAAATGTAGCCTGTGTCCTCCAAGAACAGTGTGGCTGGAGATTCTGGTGTGTGTCCTTGCATGTGTGCAAGAGTGTGTGTTTGTGTATGTGTGTGTGTGTGTGTGTGTGTGTGTGTGTGTGTGTGTGTGTGAGAGAGAGAGAGAGAGAGAGAGAGAGGTTGACTCACTGACTCTGCTGCTGAGTGACTTTTCATGCAAATGAGAGTCTGTTGACAAGCCTGAGTCTGCTCACAAAAGACAATCCATTAGCTGTCTGTTCCACCTTGCCGTCGCTCTTCCTCTCTCAGACCACTTTTCCATTTTTCAAATCCAGTGCTCCTCATTCTCCCTCTGGTCCACCCCCATCCCCCATCCCTACCCCCCCCCTTCCATTTCTGTCTTTGGCCCCTTAAGCTGTTTTTCTTTCCTTTAATCTACCTTCAGTTCCTTGTTGCCTGTGGCGATGGCAACCTGAATCAGTACATTTCAATAAGCTTAATTTATTAAATGTCAACATCGCCATGCGCTCCTGGCCTTTACGTGGCAATGCTCTCCATAAAAACTCCAAATCCATAAATAAGCACTCAGAGTGAGACTGGAGTGAGGCGGGGGTTTGGGGGCGGGCTCAGTGGCAAATCACAATGCTAATAACGCTCCTCAGGTTTGATCAGAATGCTAAACGCTGCAGTATGATTCTGGAGTCCCCCCAGATCTGTTGGGTTTGTTCTCCCACTGACCTGTTGAAGCTTGCTGCATTATCCTGCCCGCTAACGCTGAAACGTTACACCGTAGCCTGACGTATCATCAGCTGCAGACGCCGCCCATAGGAGATGTTGGACTTGAGGCCTCGTCTCCGAACAGCCGACATGCTCCCCCTCGTTCAGCATCGTCCCTTGCTTATTCCAGGCCGCCTTCTCCCCCCTGCAGGGTGGCACTGATGACTTCACTGTGAGCGTATCAATTAAACTGCAGCTCATCACCTGATGGGGCTGTTGTCCCAAACGAAAGGCCTATTAACGGAAACAGAAATCCGACAAAAATCTGCGAGAACAGATTGAAGTTCAAAGTGTTCCAGGACAGTAAATCTTCCTTCAATCTCCCACAATATGGATCGAACATTTCACTTAATGTTTTCCATGAATATCGGGACCTTATTCACACCTAAATAATGTAATGCAGTATTGCAGCATCACTGTGTTAAAGAGCGGAGGTGAGAAATCATAAAGACTTCCGTTTTCCTTCTCCCCCACATGTGATCACCACCTCTGGCTCCATCCGTTGTTGCTCTTCAGTTCCACACGCTCTGCAGTCCTACATCTCGCTCCACTTGTGTTTCCCTGTCTGCTGTTGGTTGCCCTCCCCCCCTCGCCCGTCCTGCCTCATTGTCCCCGGAATCCGTCCCTGTTTTTCCTCTCTCACCGCCGCGTCGCTTTTTAGCTTCCCCTCCTCACAGCTGGCTCACCTCTGCTTTCTCTGCGCGCTGACAGCAGCAATGCAGGCAAGAGCAGAAAAGAGTGCTGAGTTAAACAGAGACGCACAACTAGGCCAACACAAGTGCCTCCAGGGATGTGGTGCGTGTGTGTGTGTGTGTGTGTGTGTGCATGTGTGTGTGTGTGTGTGTGTGTCTGTGTGTGTCTGTGTGTGTGTGGTACAAAGTAAGACAGAAACTGGGAGTGACAGCGATAGACAGTGAGAGCGAGGTGGTGAGACGGTGGTATAATTAGACCTACTGTACATAAGAAGCAACATTAGGTGCAAGAGGGAGGATTTGAGCCTCGGTTGTGTAACAGCAAAGTACCAAAACAGCGAACCCATCAGCAGACTGGCCAATGAGAGGAGAACAGACGCCAGCTGCAGACGTCCTGCAGTCGGTGCAGATGGAGGTTTTGCGGTTTGTGCCGATGATGTGTGCTGGCGACCGGGGCTGTCTGCCTCCTGATGCCGCGCAGCATGGCAGACCACGTTCCAATCTCACATGCTGTCTGGCCATCACAGCATCAAGCTTCCGTTCTCCGAGCTTTGATCTGGCCTCCTCTCAGCGCTGGCTTCGGCGTTACGCAGGCTTGCAGTTCCCCCAGCGGTGAAGCATGGGTCTGAGTATTTTTCCTGGTAACATTCAAGGCAAATGTTTAGCTTTGCAGGGATTCCCCTTCTGGAGATTTGAGCTCGCTGCACGTCAGAGGGCCTTTCTCAACCCATCCTGCATCCCCATCTGTGCTCCACTACTTCTTTTTTGGCTAGTATTTATAGGAAATACTGATGACATCATTTTCTCGAGATTTTAAAAAGGAGAAAGGCAAAATTTACCTTCTCTGTTCAAAAAGGCCAAATTATTGTCCAAATGCAACACAGTTGTTTAACTTCTTTCTTCCCTACATGACACTGGAAAACAAGTGTGTGTTGACAAGAGGTTAGCAGAATAAAAAAGGACATACTTGCTGGGGGGGCTGGGAAAAGAGTGGGACTGGAGTTTCATGCACTGGTTCCATTGGTTGACCTGTGGCTAGAGATTTTTCAGCCGCTGTATGACAACTATTGTCGTTTTGCTTGCCTGGAGTAAAAAATTCACACTCGATCCTTTGTGTGTGTGTGTGTGTGTGTGTGTGTGTGTGTGTGTGTGTGTGTGTGTCCTTCCTTGTATTAGAAGCTAACTCTTGCCCAGCAACAAGCAGAGCACAGAAAACTAACGAGCCAAAAATCCCTCTCGGAGCGTCGTCTCCTGGCTGCAGGTGGACTCTGCAGCATTGCATGTTATTTGTGCTGCAACAACAATAATCCAATTGTCCTTATCACAGACCAAAAACATGTCATCAGTACATTCTGATGAAGCAGAATGAGATGTACAGCCCGCACAACTCATGCACAGTGTGTCTTCGTCCATCTCTGGGCCAAGAAACAGCGAACAGGAGGCTTGATCAGAGACTGAACAGCAAACTCTCCAAACTGAAAATACTCCAAGACCACAATCACTGTGTCGTGACTCAGACCTAAAGTCCCTGATAATTGTCTGAGAAGTGTGACGCTGTGACACGTCGCAAAACTTCACAAATCGTTTTTTAAGCCATGACGAATGGTCCCGAGGAGCATTTTGGTCGCAGCGTGTTCCTACGAGCAGCATCAGCGTCGGCTGTTTATCGTATATTTGGCTTCTTTCACAGTCTCCGTGGCAATGTTTTTTAGTAGGTCAGGCATGTAGGCCCTCCAACCTGGCCAGACGCAGCTTTGGTAAACAGCAGCCCGTGCTGACATATGCTCACAGTAGCATATATATACATAAATCTCTACTCTTTGGTGTGCCTGCTTTGCAGTGCTGTGCAAGTGGGTATCCTCACGTTCGCTGTTTCTTAAACTCTCCATGTGATGCTGTTATGGCCAGATGCACCGGCGTGCGCAGCTGTGCACTTTGCACTAGCGTAGAATCGCCGTGTCTCCCGTTAATTAGCTGTCCATGTTCGCTGAGTCCCAAGCAGGGATGGGTGTGCCTTCAACTGAGACCCTGTGGATTCTGGGACGCATATGTGCTTATATGTCTGCACGCATGTTCATATGTGCGGCCGAGGAACAGACCGTCGAAGGCAGCATGCGCGTCTCCCTGTTGGATGTGTGTGTGTAGGGGAAACACTGTGAGTGTGTGTGTGTAGATGTAGACTGTATGTATTATGCAGACCAAGGAGAGCCTTGTGCTATAAATAAAACAGGGCTGCAGTGTGTTCACTGGCGGAATAATCTATCTGACACTATGGAGAAAGGGATGGAGAGAGGAGGAAGCGAAGAGACAGAGGGAAGAGCAGAGAAGGAGGGAGCGAGAACAGCAGGAAGTAAAGACAGGTGAAAAGGGAGAGGAGGAAACGGGGGCAGCAGACGAAGAGAGAGTGGCTCGATCCACAGTGCCTCCTCGCCTGAGCAGCGGGAAAAAAGCCGCGTTCAAAAGGGCAAAAAATATCTTCTCTCAATGACTCCAAACCAGGGATCTGCTGCAGAATCTCTCCAGCATATCCGAAGGGGAGCCAATTGAGGTCCCTCTTTGTCTGCTCACGGATGTAACATGTATGTCACCTCCACACACACTCTGTGTGACCACGGATATTGCAATAAATGTCAGCCAAATATGAGTTGTTCTAGGTCAGGCTGTCTGAGTCAACGCGGTGACATGATGAGAGTGGCGGGATCACATCCTCACGATGTAGGTCAGAAGTTGATCGCATGTTTGCAGACTTTTGAACACAGGTCAGCCTGCATTGGAGGTGGAACCACAATCTGTTGTATATACTGTATTAGCATAAACACACTCATTTCTATATTCGCAGGTAGACATTACTGCATTCTTTGGATGGAGTTGTAGAACGCTCTATGGACTCTTAACTGATCCTTTTGACATTTCACGTGCTCAGAAAGACTGTTACTCACTGTTCCCAGAGTAAGAACCAAACAAGGTGAAGCAGCTTTCAGTCACCATGCTCCATCTTTGGAACCAAATTCCAGATCATCTCAGGATCTGGAAGCAAACTCAGTCACTTCTTTTAAATCAGGCCTCAAAACTATTTTATTTACTCAGGCTTTTCACTACATTTAATTGCAGGTTGTCTTAAAGCAGACTCGCTCTAAATTTTTTTACAATTTTACGATTTTATTTGCTTTTGAATGTGATTTTATCTGCCTTCTCTGTAAAGCACTTTGAATTGTTTTCTGTACGAATTGTGCAATATATATAAACTTGACTTGACCTGACTTGACATTGGTGCTGGTTTGAGGGTGAAGTCTGTTGCTTTTGAATGAGTTCTGCTCATCAGTCTAGTAACTAGTGAGCTATTCATTTACCTTTAGGTAAATCACTGTTGACACAAACACATGTCCGCGTGCAAAATACTTTGATCAACACTCATTCCTTCGACCTGGAGACCATTTTTGCCGTCAGCAGTCAATTCAGTTGGTGCAAAAAAACCCTCTGTCGGATGTTTTAATGACCTGAGGCTTACCGAGGGTTTTTTACTGCATTCCCTTGTATTAAACCACATCCACTCGCCACACATGGTCACATGTTTTCATAAGCTTTGTTGATGTTGTGTTTCGTCTGATGCCATCATTGCATCTCCTTGACGTCGCTGGGTTGCAAATTTTGACCTTTTCTATTGTTGAAATACACCTGCCCTCCAAAACTGAAAAAAATGCGCAGATTCAACTAGTACAAGAAAAACAATGTGTCGTCCCAAACTATCTTCATCCTTTCTTAACAAACACGATGTCTCTCCATTTTCTTCCCGGCAGGTGATGGAGTTGAAGGGGCAGATGATCCACGTGCCCGAGTCCTGCTCTCTCATGTTCCTGGGCTCCCCTCGCGTCGATAAGCTGGAGGAGCTGATGGGGCGGGGCCTCCACTTGTCGGATATCCCCATCCACGACGCCACGCGCGATGTCATCCTGGTGGGAGAGCAGGCCAAAGCTCAGGACGGCCTCAAGAAAAGGATGGACAAACTCAAGGTAACACGCCGGCTCCTGAGTTGTCCACCTACCTTGTTCCAAATGCGAAGGCAGCTTCAGTGGGTGGTGACAGCACCCGTTAGATGACAGCAGATTGAGTCCCGCTCGACAACCCTTCCTACACTTCCCTTCCTACCAGGGAGACCGCCGGCATTGACACGTCACAGCTGCAGCTGGTGTGGAAATTACCAACATTTGGCCTTGATTAGCCCTTTAATACCACAGCTGCTGACAGAGTCCGATGGTCTTCTTAAGGACGTGATCACTTAACTCAGCGCCGCATTCTTATTGGCTGCTGCCTGACAATGATAGCATGTAATCATGGTGTGGGAGTCAATTTAAAGTCACATTCTGGATATTTACCATTCCACCTTTCAGGTTTGCAATCGTTCCATCGCATCACCTGCTGCAGCATCTCCATGTTGAGCATATCAATTGCTGCCAGGACGTTGCTCCTGGGACTCGCTCTGATGTTTTCCAAAGCACCCTTGAGCAAGGCACTGAGTCTTGACCCAATCCTGCGCATTTGCTTGTTGCAGCAACCCCCCCCCCCCCTCAGGCCCCAGCTATAAATAGCCACATCATAGTCAACGTGCCTGCGTGAATAATGGTATAGCCCCGCCGCCGCCGTACACAGACTCAGCATCAGGAAGCTCAGACACAAAACCAGGACCGAGTCGGGAAATGAAGTACGAGTCGGAATACGTTCATACGTTTACCATCAGTGTTGATTTGGCGCAGTCCTCCCACATCTGAGCACTGCCAAACAAACCCCCCATCCCCCTTCTAATCTTCCCCACCCCGCTGTCCTCTCCCAGGCCACGTTAGAGCGCACACACCAGGCGCTGGAAGAGGAGAAGAGGAGAACCGTGGACCTCCTGTACTCCATCTTCCCGGGTGATGTGGCGCAGAAGCTGTGGCAGGGCCAGCACGTGCCCGCTCGCAAGTTCGACGACGTCACCATGCTGTTCTCGGACATCGTGGGCTTCACCGCTGTGTGCGCCCAGTGCACGCCCATGCAGGTCATCTCCATGCTGAACGAACTGTACACGCGCTTCGACTACCAGTGCGGCATCCTGGACGTCTATAAGGTCAGTGCGCGGTCTGGCGGTGTGCGCGCCATCCTCGTGTGACTTGCTTTGTTCCCCACGGGGGACACGATGAGGGCGCAAAGCTTGAGAAATAATTGTGAAAAGAAAAAAAAAGCACTGTTTGGATGAATAAAGCAGTTTGTTCATGGGTAGGGAGCAGAGACCTTAATGGCTTTACTGGGTAATGTGTACTTCTGTGTGTGGGATGAGTTCATCCTGATTGTTTCCCAGAAAGTTACAGACCTCATTTCTTAGAGCTGCCAAAGTGTTACCACTGCCTCTGTGTGTATGTGTGTGCGTGTGTGTGTGCATGTGAGTTTACTTGTGTTGTGGAAAAAGTAACTGATTAATGGCCAGTCTGTGAGAGCTTAACGAAGATGTGTCAATATTGTCCAGCTGACAGGGTGAGGCTTTGGGCCTTGTTACAGTTGAATCTGCTGCTCTCTCTCTCTCTCTCTCTCTCTCTCTCTCTCTCTCTCTCTCTCTCTCTCTCTCTCTCTCTCTCTCTCTCTCTCGCTCGCTCTTTCTCTCTCTCCCTCTCTCTCTCTCTCCTTCCCCATGTCATCCTCCCTTTTCTGCTCAGGGAGCAGCTATTTTTATCTTCTCCAAGGAGGATATGTTCTTTTGCCGGCGCTGGTTTGTCCGTCCGTCTGTCCGTCCGTCTGTTTTTCTGCTTGCAAAATGATCCGAAAAGTGTCCAGACTTATTTGGTTGAAATGTGTTGGACGTGTGAGGGGCTGTATGAGCAACACGTGATCAAAGTCTGGTCGGGATCTGGTGATCCTAAAGGGCGAATAAAGACAAGCAGGAAAGGTCAACGTGCGTCTGGGTGCAGGTTTGCGCTCTCAGAGTGTTTGTGGTTGTCCTTTTTTTTTTAACCCTTTATAAACCCATCAGTTCTCTCTTTCCTTATCAAGGGAGTCATCTTTCCTCTCTGCCCCGTCGCCGCTGTCAGTGTGACGACAACATACAATTTACTGGCTTCCCCATAAAACGGGACTTTTCCTGTCATCTCCTCGAGATGACGCTCTGCACACAGAGCGAGTGGAGGAGAGACGACGAGCGCGGAGCGCTGGAACGGTCTGTGCATCCACGAGGCGGACATGGTGGGGGAGATTAAATCACCCATATGTCGCCATTGTCATGGTTACTGTTGAAATGATTTAGCCAGTGGCGGCCTGTAATGAGAGTCGTTTGTCCCTCCGGTGACATGTGTCCCCTGACTGTATCAGCTGTAGGGATACCTCACTCCCTCCTCGATTCACACACATAATGTGGAAAGAAGCTTTATGTACACGTGCTAATTCCTGAACAGGACTTGTTACGACTGTACGCAGTGTCGATTTGGAAATGCAGCTGTTGGCACCATTTTATAAGTTTGCATTTTACCCCGTCATTACAATCAAAACACTTGGGAAAAGATGCTGCCACAGCATCACAGCCAAGAGTGGAAAGCCCAATTAGAAGGAACAACGCAACAGAAGCTGCTGAAAGCTGCACAGTGATGCACCAATCAAGTCTCAAGTTCTAACTGCTTTGGTTCCCCTCCCCCAGATCGAGACGATTGGCGATGCCTACTGCGTGGCGGGGGGACTCCACAAGAAGGTGGACAGTCATGCGAAGCCCATTGCGCACATGGCTCTGAAGATGATGGAACTCTCCGAGGAGGTGCTGACGCCGGACGGGAAACCCATCAAGGTGAGCGGGTGGTCGCGGCGACGTCGTCCCCTGGGTGAGGCCGCGATCCGTCAGTGTGTCATTACACGTGTTGTCTTGTCAGCTATGGCTGACAAATGGTAAGATTAAAACGTGACACTCACACTCACTGAAGAAAAGGAGTTCATTGCATTGCCTCTGTCCAGTTCGCTGGTAGCTTTGTGCTTTGAAGCCGTTTTGGATGGAGGACATGCTAAACCGACTGCAGATTGTTGGAAGCAGTGTCATCGTTCACCCTCCAAGCTATGTTTACGGCACGAACGTGCCATCCCAAGCAACGCTTTGTGAATCTCTGGTGGTGAACGAAGGCGAAAAATAAATAAAAAAAGGAACTTAATGAGTCTGTGACACTTTTCATCACCAACCAGCAGTGGAAATCAACAGTGCTGTCAACCAGAGCATGCTGTGTGTGTGTGTGTGTGTGTGTGTGTGTGTGTGTGTGTGTGTGTGTGTGTGTGTGTGTGTGTGTGTGTG
>JASSRZ010000016.1:2947215-2962521 GCA_032164315.1 Malacoctenus gilli
ACACACGTGTCTATGACTCTGTGTGTGTGTGTTTGTGTGTGTGTGTGTGTGTGTGTGTGTGTGTGTGTGTGTGTGTGTGTGTGGTGGTGGGGTGGGGTGGGGTGGGGTGGGGTGGGGGAGCTCCCCTTGAAGACATTTAAAAAGCAGCTGAGCTATTAATTTGAAGTCTGGCTGTGATTCCGATTTTCTGCCTTGTTAAATCCAACAGCTACAGAAAACGGTCAACTTTGTGCTCGAGTCGTCTCGGAATTTCCGCCTGGATGTCACTCTTAGCCATGTTGGCATTTAGCTCACAGTTGTGCTGCCAAACGCTACAAGTGCAAATGAAGCTCCAACACACACACAGACCATGAAGATATTTGATTGTTTTTGGATGGTTCAGACATATTTTCCTTAACTCTTGAACGCCTCCCCTTTTTGGGAGAGAAAATTGTGAGTCACTATTTATACATTTTAAAAAGGAGATACTTATCCTGTAAAGTTGGATGAACAGCTCTTCCACAGCAGACCAGGCGGGCTGATACAGTGGACCTGGTCTCGCTCTACAGGGAGTTACTTTACATGCACACTAAGCAGCATTTGGGATTCAAATGATTAGTGGTTAATGAGCTGTTATCTTTAATTAGCATACTGTTTCCACTCTAACTCTGTTAGATTTAAGGGTTCGGGGTGCATGGAGGTGCTTACTCTGGCTGAAGAACACTCTGCAACAAGATGAAGCATTGAATGTACATAACCTTTGCAAAACTCAGAGTTTTATTTGATTTAAACCCATCTGGATGTCTGCTGAGGAGGTTATTTTTCTGTAGCATTGGTTGGCTGATTGCTTGGTTAGCAATTATACAAATAGTGAGAATTGGATCACTCAAATGTTTACTATCGCTGTGTCTCAAGAAACAACCGAATGATTCAGAATTAAAAGGCCACTTGGCGGAGGTTTGCGCTCGCTAAGTGCCTGTGGGTTCAGGCTGGATTTGAACTGGTACTCGTCTAGACTTACCTGGACTTTATCAATGGACAGAATCCATTTCAGACTGGATTTAAACTTTTTGTTTGCATCACTGTGCATACTGACAAGCTTGTCCAGCTTTCAGACTCCTACAGTATTTACACCCATGTCCAACAAGAAATAAATCTGGGTTTGTGGTCTATTTTCACCATGCTTTCACCTGTGTTGGTGAAGTGGAAACAAGGGGAAGCCTTCAATCCAACAGAACCCATTGCATCTCTTTCATAGCGTGGCCGTAAGTGAGTCATGTAGGCTGCTTGTGATCAGCACATCAGTGGAGAAATAATCACAGGGAGAGGCAGCAGATTCAGCATTGATGTTTTACTAGAAAAAAAAGAAGAAAAACAACGAATGGAAAAAAACGAGAGAAAGAAACAGGGTGTTGACAGCCCGACAGTCAGCGACTTTGCTGCCTGCGTATCAAATCCTACACGCTGGAAATCATGTGAGTAAAATGACAAAAACAGTGAGGTGTATAGTCTGACTGCCTGATGTGTTTGTCGGCTCCGGTGATAACTCTTTACAAAATGTCCCCCCTCCCCCCAACCCCCTGTAGGAACCCTCTGGTGGTGTCTCGTGCTGGATCAGTGCGGTGCTGCAGTGCCGACCCTTGGAGCTCATAAATATCTGAGGGGAGCTCGACTCATTCTCAACATCACTTCTTCCTCTCTTGGTTTAACACTGTTGAGTCTGGCTGGAATCCTTTTGGATCCATGGTGCGTTCACTGCTTGCTGGGAAGCAGTGAAAAGTGGCTTTTGAGATGGAAAAATGACCTTGAAACATCTTGGAGAAGTCGGAACTATTGGAGAACTCAACACAGGGAGTTTGACAGGTCTCGAAAGGCATTTTTTTGCATTTACATGAGATAATAAGTCCGTTGCTCAATCAAGAGCAGTCAATGTGAAATTAGCCAGAAATGGTTCATCTCGCTGATATCATTTGCTTGCTACAAAAACAGCATTTCCAAACATTTAGATATTCATTGGTCATAGTTATGTTTACATGAATGTCAAATTTTTGTGGTACAACAATGTTCCTTGTTTTTTTGTGAATGCTTCCAACTTATATGCGGAAATTTCCCAGCAGGTAACGTTCAGAACTCCCAGCTCCTAAAAAACACAATGTTAGGAGCTGTGAAGAAACTCAGATTTTCAGTGAATGTGTTGGGATACCAGCTTTTCCTATCGTTTTGCGGTTTCCCATAAATGTTGGAATTGGGCGTTGCCGAGACACAGGGAAGAAACCAGATGAGAAGAGAGGGACGAAAGACGAGGAGGAGGAGGAGGAAGGGAGCCTCGGATGGCGGGAGGTAGGAGGGATCTCAAAGAAGACGTGAGCCAAAGAGTGAGGAGGTGACAGAGACAGGAAGGTGAAACACGGGCAGAAATCACAAGTATTCACGCTCACACATACAGCAGCACAGCATCCCTACGGAAGCATCCCCGCCATGCTCAAGTTGTATTACAAGAAAAGGACCTCACTCATGTAAATCCATAAAAATAGACTTTTTTTTCTTCACCTAATAATTCTTTAGTTACTATCGTGATGTGTCATTTTTTCTGCACCCAAGGCTGGCAGTTATGAACATGCAACAAAAAACACAACCCCGTGCTGAGTACAACAAATTGAAAAAAAAACCCCAAACAAAACAAAAACAAACCTCAAAAAACAACATGACATCGAATGTAATGGAAACCCTGTTCAGTTTGAACCCTCACCGGGTTTTTCCTCATTTTGCAGTGGTTTTTCTCTTGCGAGCCGAGGGGGGACGTAGGACAGAAATGCACCGAGGCGCCGCGGCAATGCTACACTCTTCAAATGTCAGACTGCGTGTCCCCCCCCCCCCGGCGGCACAGCTCCGTGACGATCTGCCAGGGGGGTTGGGGGGGGGGGGGCAATAATGAAATGTATTCTCATTTATGTGGGCCTCGGGTACCGCAGAGAGACCAGCACTTTGTTTTATTTTAATCAACGCTTCAAATCCAGTGGACAACGAATAATGATGGAGTGATCACTATGAGCCGACCCTGTGTATGCAACAATATGCGTGAGAGGGTGTGTGTGTGTGTGTGGTTTTTTTAATGTGTATGTGTGTCCGTGTGGACATTCAGTGTGGAGGAGGAAACACAAAGACTGTGGCCTACCGACAATGATGATCTTATCAAAAAAAACAGCCATATAACAGGATGTATGCCATGGCCTCTGACAATCAGTGATCAATGTCTTCTATAGCTCTCTATAGACGTATAGATATATATTCATTTGTATTATATATATATAATATGTAGATTTATAAAAAAGATTTCATTGTAATTACAAGTAGTGGCATTTTTTCTCTTATATTCATTATTGCAATGAATTGTTATCTAAGATGACTTTTATAAAAGACAGGTGAGTTCTGTTTTGCTACGCGGTTATTTACAATGGGTTTTAAAAAGCGAGCTCTCTTCAGCACCCCTACCCCACCCTGCTGCTCCGAGGACACCGAAATGTCTCCAATGACCACTGGAACTGGGTGTGGGGGGGGAGATTGGAAGAAAAAAGAGAAACGTACCAGGAGGCCTTTCAGAGTGTGGCTCAGACGAGTGGTTCTCAACCTTTCTTTTGTCTTTTGTTGTATTTTTACAGTTTGTCAAGGGAGTCATCGAGCTCAGACTGGGAGGGGGGGGCTGCTGGTTTTTTCTGGCCTTTTTCATTCCCCCTTTTCAGTTCCCGTGTAGAGGTTGAGCAGCACTTTGTTGGGGGGAGGGGGGGGGCATTTACGATTTTAGATCATCCCACCTGTGTTTTTATTTTGTTTGTTTCCCCCCTCATTTCATTGCTGGATATGCAAACGGCCGTTTCTTCACCTTCACCACAACGACATTAAAAAAAACAAAAAAAACAGGAAGGACTCGCATGGCTGTTGTAGCGTCTCTACTGCCAAGGTGAAGGAGGCTGTTGATGGAGGACTTCGGTAGTTACTGGTGTGTTTCTTTGACAGACCCCTGTGTTTTTGTTTTTTTAATTTTTTCCTGCGGCGCGCATTGGCCGTATGTTCAGAGGTTACTTCTTGTTTTAAACTGGCCGATCTCAGCTCGCCAAGCTGGGTGGCGAGAAAAAAACCCCCATTCTACAGATGCGTAGTAAGAAAAAAGCGATATATATATATTTATATATATTTTTTTGTTCTTTTTTTGTTCGCTTCATTCATTTGGAAACAGTCCATGGCAAAGTAGTAGCAGGTTTTTGCACAGTCCCAACGTTTTTTTTTCAAGCTTACAGTTTTCTGGTCTTCTAAGGGTTATAACACCTGGCACTCAGTCTTTGCAGGCAAGTTAGGATGATGGCGACCATGATGATGACCGTGATGAAAACAATTTTTGTAGTCTTAGTAAGGCGTTGGCAGGGGGGCTGTGGGGCAGGTCGGGGGTGGGGCTTATTTGCTGATGTTGTCCAATGAAGACAGCAGGAGCGGAGATGCTTGTTTTTTTTCTTTTTCTTCCAACATCAACTGTAACCATCATCTTCATCACTATCGTCATCATGATCAGTTTCAGAGTTCGTTTCGCATGGTTCTGTGCTGGCTCCCCCCTCTTGGTGTGAGACTGCGCCGTCCTCCCCAGACCGTCGGGGGAGGGGGGGGGGATGAAAATGATGCTGCAGGCAAGTGTGACGTCGTCTGTTGTTGTTTGTCTGACAGCATTTTCACGCTACAGCTGAAGTTTCTGTTTGTTTCTTGTAAAAAGAAGTCAGTGGCAGCAGGAACGTGAGATGATGATGATGGCGATGTAAAGTTTTTGTTTGTCTATTCAAGTGTGTAAAACTATGTTTTTATATTGGAGTTTCTGTGACTGTGTATGAGGATGGTATGTTTGTTGCAAGCCTGTGTGTGTGAGTGTGTGTGTGCGTGTGTGTGTGTGTGTGTGTGTGTGTGTGCGTGCGTGCGTGCGTGTGTTGTGGTCAGAGTCAGCATCATGTTTGTAAGTGTTTTTTAAGGCACAGCAGGTGTTTTTGGTTTTCAGGGCAGTCCAGAGGAGACCACTGCAAGGCCGGGGTGTCGGAGGGGGGCGTGGCCAGCATGCACAGCTTTGGGGCAGTCTGGCGTCAGGACGCGTCCGTTCTCCCCCACACTTCCTGTGATGGATAGACGGGCCTTGTTCCGCATGGCTTCAGAAAACGACAGCTGTGCAAGCAGAAACGGACGGACGGGGGGGGGGGGGGGGCAAAGATAGCAGAGGGCAGAGATTTGAAATAAAACCATCTTATGAATGTGGAAAGCTGCAATTAAAAGGCAAGCAAATACTTAAGGACTCAAAAACTCCTCACACACATGCATGGCAGGCACAGATGCATGCATGGACCTGCGCACACAGAGACAAGTTACAGAGTCAACCACTGAGGGTGCAGTCACACAACTGGCAGCCTACTGATTTGTTTTCATCATAAGTATCTTCAACTTAATTTATTGTTGTTAATAAAGTTTAGATATCAGGGCAGAACTCTTCAACCACCCGATGGTTCGATTGGATTCTGCTTATTGATGCGTCTTGATGAACAGCTTTTATTTTATTTTCAGTCCATCATTTTTCAGTACACCACAGTATGATGAAGACCTGTTTCTTTCAAAATAAAGTGCTTTGAAATGATTTATAATGAAAGAAAAAGATGACTTTGTTGATATTATGTATGGAATGAATATAAAATAATTTTGGACTTTTGTACATTGATGCATAAACTTCATTGTTTGCTTCATGGCTCCACGAATCAAACTAGTTTTTCCAGCTGTGAAATTGATGTGTGTCAAAGTTTTCATCGCAGCTTTTAATGTAATATCATTTATTTGTGTTCTTCTTCTTTACGTATGAAAACAAGTAAATGAATTAACAATGACAATAGGAAAGGTTTTTCGTTACTAATTGTAGAGTTGAAGCAGGGGTCGTCTAATTGATGTTAAAAGAAAGACTCAGTTGTGTCAGCATTGATTCAATTGGATTCCAAATGTAAAT
This sequence comes from Malacoctenus gilli, assembly GCA_032164315.1. NCBI lineage: Eukaryota > Metazoa > Chordata > Actinopteri > Blenniiformes > Labrisomidae > Malacoctenus > Malacoctenus gilli. Next base: position 2,953,214 of record JASSRZ010000016.1, read on the forward strand.
TATGTGTTGCAAAACTACACAGTAGAGTGTGAATGCACCCAAAACTGAGACATCTCTTCTTCATACACATTGAGTCCAATGGACACGAGAGACCAAGCAGCCAACAGTCAACAAACCAACACGTACGCAGTCGACAGGAGGGTTTGGGTTGTAGACATCTGCATTTCAAAAAGGTGACCATGCATCTTTGGGTTTTGGGTCAGAGGACTCTGAGAGATTGAGGTGTGGATTTAAAAAGACAAGGTTTGGGGGAAGGGGAGGAATTTGCAAAGACAGAAGGAAAACACAAAGGAGTGATTCGTCTTTCCAGGGGGGTTCAGATTTTTATAGAGAGGGAGTTACCGACTACATACTGCTCAGAGCCGGGCCACACTTCACACAGAAAGGCTGCCCGTTGAAAGCTCCGCCTTTGGACTACTGTGCAAACTTAGTGAGTTGCATCACTAACATCCTGCTATATTTCCCTTTAGCTCACAACAAGCTTAATTTCAATCCTTTACGCAAGTGGTGAGGTAGCTAGCTTGAACCAATCTATTGTATGATGGTGTTGCTGCCACCTGCTATTCAGTTAGGGCTTTATTATGGCAACTTTGACTGAAAATGACAAAGTCCACCAGTGTAAATTCGCAACTTAAGTGCAGTAGTATTTCCACACTGTCTTGGAATCGTCTCACGACACTGGTCTGTGTCTGAGCTCCAGTGGACAAGGTAGAAACTGCATTTACTGTTAGAGAAAATACACTGTTAATGTCTCTTTACTCTCGTTACTTTTATAGCCAAGGGGCCAGAAAGCGAGATGCAGTTTGCTCTTTTAAAGACTGCCGTCACGCTGAAGTTATAAAAAATAACCTCAAAGCACCCAGGGTGTAAGTTTCAGGTGCAACGTGTTACCACAGTGGGATCACAGAGCTGCTGTTTTATGTGAATGCATCCTTAAAAGAACTCCACTCACACGTTGCGCTCTGATTAAAACGATACATAAGATCGGCAAAAGTTTATGGAGCTGCATTCAGCCCGGGGCTGTCTGCTATCCCGGGGGCAATCATCAGGTAGGACTTTATAAAGGCTCCCAGTTGCTTATGGAGCAGAACAATAAAACAGAGTTCAGTGTTTTTTTCCCCACTCTCACTACAGTTAATTGCTGTTGCACATTAGTCCACACGAGCCGGGCTCTTACAAACATCGCTAAGTCGCCGTTCTCTATGAAGTGTTTGCTTCATCAATTATTCCTCTGCATTACCGCTAAGTGAGTAACGGGGCTGCTTTCGGGTTGGCTCGGAATAAGTCAGAGTGCCTGTTTTGGACCATCTGCAGCAGGGGGGTGCACAGCTCCACTTTATGGATGACACAATAAAGGCACGCGGCCGATGGACGATAAACCGCCTGAGCTACGGGGCTGCTTGAGCTTCGGAAAGGTCAATTCAGAGGAAATACTGTAACTACAGCGACTGCGCACAGATCATCTTTACACTTAGACTTTTTGTTAGGAATTATAGTCACATAAAGGATAAACATCTGCTTTTTTAATGTTTAAGCTTGGATGTTAAAACATTTTACATTCCAAAGATGAATCAGGTCCGTACAGGTTGTTTGTTTGTTCCACTCGGAGCCCTGCTGGTTGTCTCTAATCAAGGCTGTTGACCCCAAAAACTTAACGGTGTACCACTACATAAAAGCATGAGCCTTCAAAGTAAAAGTCAATCTCCGAGTCTGCGTTGCTTTCTTCGACATATTCAAATCTATTGTTGATCTCAGGTGGACAAACCGAAAGGGTTCTTTGAGTTTCCCTGATGTAGCTTGATCAAAACAGGTGATAAAAGTCCTGCACACTAGCGGTCTGTCACTTCCTGTTTTATTGAGAAGCTCTCATCATTTCTCGCTCTCAACCTCCTGTGCCATCACCTGCTTCTCCTCTCCCTCTCACCTGCGGCCTGATGGTTACATCATCTGTGTTTGTCCCTCATTTAGACTTAGTTATATGCAAATGAGGCACTGAGCCACAATTGAAGCACTCCATCTAATTGAAAACTGGTTCATTAATTCAGAGCTTCCTTTCAGCGACATCGAGTGGACAACGCAGCCCAACAATGCCTAAAAATAATCAGGAACTGAGGTTCATACAAGCGATGCAAAGGCATTCTTGTGAGGCTGCGAGTGAACCGAACGAATCTGTTCTTCGGGGTTTTGCTGGGCTCGCTCGCTAAGACAACCAGTCAGCCTGCGCTGACCTAAACAAACGATGCGCACGCTGCCTGCCTCACCCGTTATGTTTTCCTGGCGCTGCGCCGGTGGCCGGAAGGCTCACTGAAAGGACTAGTTAGGAGAAATCGTGGTGAAGGATCGCACGTCCGCCAATTTAAAAATATCTTCATGTTGTTCTTTGTGCGATTTATCACATTCTAGATTTAAAAAATAAATAAAAAAACTTCACTGAGACCCAAATCCATGATAATTGGCGTCCACACTGTAGCTAATTAATTTGTAGCTTGAAGCGGACACGGCTTTTTAATGAGGAACACCACGCTAACAAACTTTAGCTCTCAGGGTATTGAAATACCCAATTAGCCTATCTCCACAAGCTTATTGTGGCTAAACTAAGAAGACAGTTACATTGTGGAAAAAAAAGTTAGGCTTTAATTAAGTTTAAACTTTTATAAAGTACGATTTTATTGTATACTGCTAGACCTTGATTGAGTGGGACTAGAGTAACACTTGATGCTTTACCAGCACCTAGAAATTTCTGCTTTGCACCATATGGATGAATGATTCCAATGTATACAAAATGAACACTAATATGATGCTATAACTGACATTTAGATGCTCTTTAGAGATGGTCAGGCGCCGATGAATGAAAGTGACGCTTCAAATGAATGCTCAGCATGTATCGGTGGAGTTGTGCACCGCTACGTCAACATCCAGTTGTCAGCAGACGTCAGAGATTACAATGCAGGTGCCTCGCCAAGTCGTTAGCCAAGAGCATCACCATCACTGTCATCACCATCATTATTACCACCATCATCGCCATCATCATCTGCAGTCAAAGACGATGGAACCAAATGAGTCGTTGTCGCTAATGTAAGGGGGAACCCCCCCCCAAATTTAACCCTCCCCACCCGCAAAAAGATTCAGCATGAATCATCCCCCCTCACCCTGCGCCAATAAGTGAACAAATCAGCCTGAACAGGCGAAAGATGCGCAAATTGGTTCCACAATGCTTGACCACATCCTCATGACCACATGAAGAACAAGACGGTAGCGGGGAGCTGCAGCAGCAGCCTCCACAATACAAAAGTCTACAGCACCACCACCATGATCAACACCACCATTACCCCACCTATATGGGAGCCTCTAAATCCTACCCCTATATCTTGACCCCCTCGGAGCCGTACACGTTGTACCCCTCCCTATAAGTGGCTAGATTCTGGGTGCTGGGGGAGGGGCTGGGGCAGTGGGGGGGGCTAAGGTCCACCTTCATGCGCTTGGCTTCGGCCCGTGACTTGTAGCAGAACTCAACCAGGGCCACCAGCATCGCCAGGCCCAGGCCGCCCACCAGGATGTAGAAGACCCCGGCCACATTGGACAGGCTCAGGGCCTGGGAGGACTTGTCCTGGAGATAGGGGGAGGGTGGAGGCGAAAAGGGTGGAGAGGAGCGGGGGGGTGGCAGTCAGGGAATGATCAGGCGGTGTGGAGTCAGCGAAGGAACAGAGCAGGGACGGATGACAGTGAGGGTGGGTCAAGTTCGATGCATGATGGAGAGAGGAATGCGATGAGGAGGGAGGGAATGGGGGAAGGAGGGAAGAGGTTCAGGTGGAGAGCAATGGTGGTAAGATGGAGGAAAACATTGGAGGAAGCACATAGAGACAAACGGGAAAAAGAAGTCAGACACTATAAATGGAAATTGTCAAAGAAGAAAATAGAAAACTCCAAGTCAATTTCTGCTTGCAAGTCATTATTACAGCTCTAATCAATTCTACAGATAAGGTGTTCTTCCTATATTAACACATCACATCAATCTAATTCTACAAAACAGAGACAAGTTTGACTAAATAACTTAAATTAACAACAAAACAGCTACAACACATAAACTACAAATCTGTAACAGTCAATACAGCTATGAGTAAACATCCTGCATTTCTACAAATGGCAACAATTGCAAGTACACAAGAATGTAAGGTTATCAGAGTGACTGAGGGAACTGTGGGGGAGGGAGGGGGAGTTAACGCTCAGTGCTGATGAGATTGGGTTCTGATCAATGCTCCAGTAGCACATCCTAAAACTGTTGGTGACAAACTGCCATTCAGCTTTATTTTTCTTTTTACACTAAGAAGTTATACGGTATGAAATTGTGTCATGTTGTGTGAAATGTGATGCTTCATCCCAAACGTCCGCCATGTTGTTCAAATTGAAACGGTTTGGTTCCAGTTGTGTAGGAAAACAGGCGAGAGGGTGTCTGTGGTGGTACCTTGAAGTTTTTCTTGAAGTAGGAGAAAAAATCATCAACTTTCTGCTCACCTGTTGACAAACTCGACTCTAACTAACACTGGTTACCTGCTATGTTCCATCTAGTTATGAGACCACTGACGGTGGATTGTAAAGCGGTTGAAATGTGGAAAGTTTAAAGAAGGAAAAAGCAACAAAACACAAAATAAACAATAATACTTACTAATACTAGACTTTCTTGAGTGAAGTAGCTTTAAGGATTTATGGCAAACAAAGATAAATAGACCATAAATGGAGCAATCCTGACTGCAGCCTTTCGGGCACTATCGAAGGCCAGTGTGTCAGAAATCAATGACGCCGTTTCAGTGACGATTAATCGGCCAAAATGGTCACTGGCTTGACCTCAGACGATCCCCTGGTATGCAGCAAATCTTCGATGACGATCAAATCTTTGCCATTGAATGAAGCACTCTGTTCTCACATGTAAGTGTGACCAAACCTGCAGGAAGGAACTGTTTGTTTAAGACATTTTTGGACGTGTAAAATGAAGCATCACGAAAAATTAACAGATTTCTTGAAATGAAAAGTAAAAAAAATATAGCAGCCTGTCTTTGATACAGTTTCTCATATAACAAGTTCTGTGTGTGACTAAGGATTGCTCCTATCTGAATGGACTACACCTATATGAAGGAGTTATACTCATTTATTTCTACCTGGTAAATGAGTATCGGGTGTCTCCAAATGTCAAACACAAAAGTGAGCGTTGGTTGATGGGGGGGTTCAAATGTTTCTTAGCGAACCTTCGTGAAGATGGAATTGCCACAGATTGCTACAGAAACTGAGCAAGAAATCCAAAATAATCACTATTGCAGCTCGTCATCTGCAGGGATTCACAAGATTGAGGGAGTTAACTCTTAAGTGGAGCACACTGTTAAAAAAACAGGACATGTTTGGGGGGGCTAATTGAGGGGGGAGTGGGGGTGTTTTTGGATTGCTAAAGGTAAGACAGTAGTTGCAGTAATCTGGAGCGTATTCAGGATGAGACTTTTCAGGCTAGCGTTTGTTTTTTTGTTTGTTTTTTTGCGGGCCGCAGCAGCGTGAGACTGACCTTACTTCCAGAGTCCTTGGGTCCACACTCTCCCTTGTCATACCACCATTTGTTTTTCAGTTTGTCTAAGACGCCTGCTTCGCTCAGTTTCAAAACTGCAAGGTTTACCGGGGTTCTTCGCGTGTAAAAATAACATAAATAACATCATAGGTCATGTTATTTTATGTTATTGGGGTATTTCACATTTGCATTGCAGAGAAAAAAAAATCACTTCATCAACGATGAGAGTGACCGAGCGTGGGTCCCACTGAGTACATGTGTGTATGCTCGTTGAGGAGGGGCTCGGGGGGAGCAAGAGGAGCTAAGGCGAGCTACAGACATATGAGTGGGACCCACCTTTGTCACACAAGGTAACGCACCCATGCTGCCCTGGCCCGTCCCGCCGCTGGACGAAAGAGGGTCCACTGTGGAGCCACGACTATTGGCGTCGGGCTGTGCTCAGTGCTAATACTGGGAGGGGGTGTGGAGGGTGTAAGGGGGGCTACGCTGACGACGAAGCACAGAAATAGAGAGCGAGTGGTGGTTCGATATAGATTGGGCTTCACTGTGGTGAGCGATTTCACCACATAAGGAGATACTTTGAATAAAGATGTTGCGCTCCGGTCCATACACGAGCGGTGTTGTGTGAGTGTTGTTTGGATCTGAGCAACAGATCACATCAACACAACCTGTCCAGTTCCGAGAGGATGAACGATAAAGACTGTCTGATCTTACATCATCACTTGGTTAAACATCCTTTTGGTCTCAATCGGAATTTAGAGGCTAATAAAAAGAAATTAAAGCTGCCCAACCAACTATTGCCCAAACGTTGCTAAAACATGCAGAAGGCAACGGGGGGAGAAAAAAACAAAACAAGGGAGCACCATGAATGTTTGATAAAGAGGACCGAAGTGAGGAGGAATTGTGCAGGAGTGTCGAAATCAGACGTCGATGTTGGAAACTTCATCCTGTAATTGTATTCGAGCCGCATCAATTATTCATCCCGTCCCATCTGCCTGAAGTCAACCTGAGCCCTCCAAACGACGCCGGCGCGTTTGCTTTTGCTCGACTTCTGTCTGAGCTGCCCCTGTCTCTGCTGGGCACGAGCAGCGAGCGCTCTTCAGTCCTCACGCTTCGGTGCCGCCCCCCCCCCCACCTCTCCCAAGAGCAGCCACCAGGGGGCAAATATTCCTGTCTCCACAGTAATTTCTCTCAGCTTTTTCCGTCACTCCTACCTCTTTTCCAGTGTGGAAGTGAGGAGCATCAGAGGGCTTCTGGTGATTTCACAGCCAATTTGACGATCATGGTTTTGGTGGGCGAGAAAGTAATGTTTTCAAAGGGCTGCTTTCAGCATTAACTAAACCTGTGTCTAATGCTCCGTCGGAGAAGCTGCTACGTCAGCTTGTCTTCATGATTTATGCAAGAAACAGACAGAGATGCCTTTTTTCCACCTGAAGGGAAAGTGTCACTGTGACCCTCCAGCTGCACACAGCTGGGCTGCTTGGCCAGGGCAGATGCATGCGTTACGCTCCAAGGACGGGGGGCCGTCGCCAGCCGCTCGGTTGGTGAGCGGCCCCCGTCACCCAGTGGTGGGGGGGGGCAGACAGAGAGGGCTAACCTTGGAATCCCCTCCCCCGCTGCCACATTCTCCTTTGTCATACCACCACTTGTTTTTCAATTTGTCCAACAGGCCCTGCTCGTTGAGTTTTAGCACGGCCAGGTTGACCGCGTTTCTTTAGGTGAAAACAACAAAAAAAAGGGGAGGGGGGCAGATAAGATAGTTTGGTCAGAGCAGAGGATGGAGGGACAGACAGATGCACGGGGACGGGTGGGGGGAAAAAACAGCTGGGGGGGAGGGTGAGAGGGAGGAAAAACAGGGCGGGTTGGAGGCAAGACGTGAGTTAGAAGGGGGGGAGACCCACCCCAGACAACACTCTCCATCCCTATTTCTCTTCCGCCCATCCAAACGCCATAATGTTGATATTCTGGGCCTTTTGTGTGTACTTTTTTTGGGTGACTGTCCTGTGACAGTGGGGGCTGCACAGTCAGTGTCAGATTGCAGGCATTGATTGAGTTAAGCGGGGTCTCTGCAGCCTGCTGATGAGTGTCTTATCACCTCCTGCAGCACAACTGCCTCCCATACGGCCTGTGTGTGTGTGTGTGTGTGTGTGTGTGTGTGTGTGTGTGTGTGTGTGTGTGTGTGTGTGTGTGCGCGCGTGTGTGTGTGCGGCTGCAGCTCCTTACTGCCCCCTGCTTCTCCTGCTGAAGAGATTGACCTCTAGATCACGCTCCAGGGACACAGGGCTAAATATAATTACATTAAGCCCAATTTGAAGGTACTTAAAGTCATACAAATATATTTATTAGGAAAATCTTTATTTTTAGACCAACTTCCTGGTTTTTGGGTTTTATGCAACGTGTGCATAGAAGTGAGGAAGGTCCACTGACATTTAAAAAAAAGGTTTCTTGAGCTGCTGGAGAGAGCAATTGAAAAAAAGAGATGAAAGACTGAATTAAACCCCTCAAAATTTCAATTGATTATTGAGTCTGATCGTTTAAAATGATGCTTTCACTGCTTTTAAATTTCCTAACTTCTCACAAGCATCAGCAGATGCATGAGCGTGTCTCCCCCTGCGCAGCCTCGATGAATGACATGCGTCTTTTTGTGGCTCTCTGTCTTTCCTTCCCTGCTGACCACGCTTTCGTCCCGCATGTCGCTCAAATCAGCCGGGCCCATCTCGACGGAGAAAGGTCACAGCAGTCCCTATCCACTTGTTTATTAGTCCTCCCTCCTTGTCAGTACACTTAACTGGAAATCATCTTCGCGCCGAATGCCAAGCGGCAGGGAGGAGACGGGGCCTCTCTGTCTGTGTCACTTCGCTGTTGCGTTTTGTTCCAAACAAAGCCCCAAAAAACAACAACAAACGGGATGTGCCTGCCCGCTCGCTTGGAAATTGCTGTTCTCTGAGCAATGATAATGAAGAGATGGAAGGAGAGAGAGAGATAGGGAGATAGAGAGTGTCCTCTGGAGTGATCTAATCTACAGGTCATGGCTAATTCAATCAACAAAAGAGGTGTGAATGAAAACAGTTCAAACAGATCTGCAAATCAGGGTAACAGTCAGATATCATCAGTCATGTTGAGAGAGAGAGAGAGAAGAAAAACCCCAAACAGCCACACTTCAGACAGCAAACAACACTCTCAATATTCATTTGGGGTGATCAGAGCATTCATGCGTCCCTTCAACATCACCAAGTCAGATTAGCACTGCGATCCAGCACGCCGGGAGGAGAGGCAGGGTTCTCTCTGAACGTGCACGCTCGCAACCACGTGGGTGCGGCTGGAAGACGGCCACGTTTTCCCCCGCCGGTTTGAGAGAAGCCAGAGACAACCGTGGATAGTCCCAGAAATGTGTTGTTGGGGGAGGAGTGGGGGGGGCAGCAGGGGGGGCCTGCTGAGGAACCTATCCACATGCTGTCTGTCACTTTTCCCTCCTAAACGGGGAAAACTTGTTTGTTTGTTTGTTTTTTTCTTCTCTGGCAGGTGAACTACAGGGTGAACGGGGTGTTGAGAAACAACTTCGCACCGCGCGCAGGGGAAAGTTATAGGACAGGATGTGAGTCTGATTGGCTGTGTTTGTGGTGCCTTTCATATGGCAGCTCTAAAACGCTGACGGAAAGAAAGAGAGAAGAGAGAAATGAGAGGGGGGGGAGGGAGAGAGAGAGAGAGAGAGAGAGAGAGAGAGAGAGAGAGAGAGAGAGAGAGAGAGAGAGAGAGAGAG
>JASSRZ010000016.1:2977318-2987318 GCA_032164315.1 Malacoctenus gilli
CACACACACACACACACACACACACACACACACACACACACACACACACACACACACACACACACACACACAGTGCATAATAAACCTGAGTTGACGCCACTTGAGCGACAGATGTCCATAAAGCTTATAGGGAAATGAATAAAATCGTCAGGACGCGTGGTTTTAAAAGAAAACCTCAACTCGTGTCACATGCGGCCAATCAGGAAGCAGGCTGATGTGTGCGTTCAGAGGCAAACTCGTATGGCAGACGGAGACGCTTTCGACACAGTCAGAGCGGAAATGTCCCCCCATCGAAGCTGCCGCCTCCTCTCTATTCCCAGTGCCACAGCAAATGTCAACCCCAATACTCTGATCCCCCCACTGACTGCCCGAGCACCACCAGAGCGCCGGGATGAAGCAGGGGGAGGCGGGGATTGCAAGCTTCACAAACAGTAAGTATCCTGTGATCAGAGTGGACACACAGGTGATGGGAAACGTAATGATATGCGGGCAGATCTCCGCTGTTTCTTGGGTCGTGGCTTGAATGAGAAACACAGAGAAATTGGAAAACAGTCAGGGAATAATGGAGATATAGTAATTACAGTGTTGATGATTGGACACTTCAAATTCCAACGCAAAAAAACACAGTTTGAATTTGCATATTTTGTTGTATGTTACTGTATTCGGTATAGTTGAATATGCAGGAGCAGCAAGAAAAAGGCCACAGCCTCAGGGCCCAACACAACCTTCATGCGATCATCATGGAAATTACACATTACAAGAAAAAATCAAATGCAACTGCTCTGAACGCAAAAAAAAAAGGAAAATCTCCCTTTTTTCACAATATCTGGCGTTACGTCTTGTAAGTGATGATATTGAAGTGTATTTTTATACGTATATAACCACTAAAGGCCAGTAAGAAAACTTCAACTGCACCAGAGGGAAGGGCGAGCTGAGAGGCTTCCGCAGTGACAGCAAACATGTTGCTGACTCACAGGCCTGCCAGGCTGAACCACTGTGCTCAGGGCTTCTCCTCGTTATCTGGCTCCACCTGTAGACAGTCGGGAATGTAAAGCAGGTTCTGAGACTTGGTCCTTCAACCCAGGGTGCTTTGTGCGTGTTCATATAAAGTGGGACCACACACCAGTCGGAGCCAGACAGATGCCACGTAGAGCTGCTCTCGTCACCAGAGCAGACCGTTTAATAGCGACTAAATTGGAAACGTGCACTGAAATGAATCTGGAACTGCAACTGCTGAAGCCACAAAGATATATTTGCAAAGTGCACGTTCAATGCCAGTTTCCAGAGGTCTGATTGGTCTGTTCACGCGGACCAAGCTTGCGATAAGTTAGGCATTCAGCAGAAGTCGCCGTGGCAACGTGCATCAGTGAAAATGAAACCACCATCGTCTTTAAAAGGGGAAACCCGAGATTTAACCGTGAAGTGACCCCTGCTGGGAGGAAATCCAGCCTTGCCACGGAGCCCGAAGAGACAAAGTAATTAGGAAGCATCGAGGTGAGGCCCCAGCGATGGTCCGAGAGGGCTTCACAGCTTCAGGGGGCCCGACAGCTTTCAGGCATTGATTTAGGCAATTCCACTTCAAATCAAAGAGAGCTCGAAGCTAATGTGAGGCAATCTGTCTGACAGCCCAACTGAGAGCAGACCTTTCAGCAGAGTGATGAGCCAGAGCACACTTTCATGTCTAACAGGGAAATGGGCTGGCGGAGGAAGAAATAGTGGGCTATGAAAGGGCTGTGTCAGGACAAGACATAAAGCTAATGTGATTAAGTCTCACCGACGTGAGGAGGAGAAATAGGGAAAGCCTGCAACTGGAAACAGGGAACGAAAACGGGCAGCAAACTTCCCGTGATGTTCAAGAAAGAAGCAAAAAGAACATCAGAATAAGGCAGGATACAACGAATAGGGGAACGGCAACAAAACTAGCAAACGAACACACAAAACGACGCTAACGGGTCAGCGATTGCCAACTGAGCCCTTTCGTTTGGCTGGGAGGGTTGATCAAAATCGCTTATAAATGTTGGAAATGATTACCACGGCAATTCGAAGAGACAGGAAACGCCATCTCGAGACCCCCAATGACGAAAATAGAACGACACATTTCGACAGCAACTCAACCCAAATGACTCAGACACAAAGCGTAGTAAACCATTTTTGATGCAAAATAAGATAAGTTTTTTGAGGCTTCTTGAAGTGTCGTTTAGATCTCAACGTTTTGAACGAAAGCAGAGAGATGGGGACAGTCTCCAGTCCCTCTGGAATAGATTTTAATCAATATTTCCCAGTGGTGGACAGCTATACAGAGAGTTGAGGTGTGTACTTGTGTATAAAACTGCTGCCGATACTGAACATTAAATATATTGAGACTTTTAGCGGGAAGGAAACCTGCTGGAGCAGGGCAGCGCGAGGACAATGAGGATATTATAACAGCATGTCTCGGCTGCAGCACACCGCCGCTGTCAGGTGCGACTCTGGCCGTCATTAGGATTTTGCTGGTTTGTGAGGGGAGGGGGACAAGACAAAAAAAAAGAAAGATAAAGGGGAAATGAATAGAGGGGGATCGAAAAATGATAGGACAATATGATTTGCCTGACACGTATTTCTTTTTCCTCCCCGGGACATGATCTCGTTCTTCGCGGTGTCACTCGGGCTCATCAATCATGCGCTTTTATGGCGAGAAGCCCAGCGGGCAGGCCTACATCTCCCTTTATTAGTGGATCCAGTCCATGTTCAGCTTCCTGGTTGTTATTTCTTTATGTTTTTTTTTTAATACTTCTCACGGAACTCCCTGCATAATAAAAAAAGTTTGAGTGAGCCAGGGCGGAGTCGTAAACGACGAGGGCTGGACTGAAGATCTGACGTCTAATGCGCAACAGGCCTGCGAGTGTCCCACTCGAGGCGGGGAAAACCGGCTCCTCGGATCGTAGGCACTCAGCACAAAACAGGGAAAAAGATGGACATAAAGAAGAGGACGCACATAGGAAAGCCTCTCCGTTCCCTGCAGCGGGAACACAAGCCCATGTCAAGACAGATAAGCGGTGGTGACAGTATGCCTCTCCTCCTTCAGAAGGCTGCTCACAATCTGCACTGAGGACGAAGAGTCGTCGTCGTCGTCGGAGGTTCGAATAAGGAAGGGAGGTGGGAAGGAGGAAGACGAAATGTGAGATGGGAGGGGGGGGGCACAGCGATGTGCGATTTCTTGGCAGCTGCAACAAAGGAGTGAGCAGAGGCATGACGGATTAAAACGGCGAACAAAGATTGGAGTCGCACAAGAGCCTTGACATCAGCTGACCGACAAATGGGTTATAATTTCAAATGTATTCAACAAAAGTACTTGAACGTACAATTTTTCTTTCCAGGTCTTTACTTTATGTGTACACGCAAGTACTGTATATTTGAGCTGTTTGAGGGTAAAATGTGTTGAATTTCTATGAGCTTTTTTTATTCACCATAATATTTTTGTAATAATAAATATATTTTTTCAAAGTTATAAGGTGTGTGAACACATAACCAAAAGTAGGGCCCTGTCATAAAATGAATAAACGACATTTGATTGCTCGCTTTGCTTTTACGTCTTTTCGTCTTTTCCCCCCACGTCTTGCGTGAAGCCTCCACTGACGCATGCTGTTAGCATGCTAACGCACAGGCTCCCCTCTGCTTTCTCCAACTTTCATGTGACAGTAGCATCCAGTATGTTCCCATACTGTCACCATCCCGACGCCACGCGCTCTGCTCTTTAAAGGCTGCAGATTTACCTTCTTTTGTTGCATTTAATTGCTCCACATCTGTCCTGAACGCATCCGAAGGCGGCAGCAGCCGCTGCTAAGTGGTCTGGCTGATGGCATGACAGGCACAGCCCCCTCCCACACACACAATTTTTCCCAGGCTTCCTTTTTCTTCCTTGTGAATCGTCACCCTTCAGACATTGGTCTTACAAGGCAAATCGCACCGGAGAAAAAACTCTGAGAGTGACAGTCGCTCCCGTTGTGAGAAAATAATGTGAAGTTTGTGAGTGCGCAATAGCGGCCTATGGAGGAGTTGCGGCGGATCGGAAGTGACAGGAGGCCTGTGATTTATATGACGAACACTGGTGTCATGTTAAGCATCACATTATTGTCGTGACAGCGGCAGCTTATGCGTCGGAGCCTGCAAGTGACAGGAAGTCAGCGTTTGTGTTGGATTGTTGTGAAGCTGCCCAGTAGGCGTTTTGTTTTCCTGCGTGTGTGTGTGTGTGTATGAGTCCGCTGAGTCTATTCGCGTGCACATGCTGCGTGGCGGCGCGCTTCGGAGCGTGCGCGAGTGCAGCTGGCGTGAGCCTTTTTTTCCATTTTGTGTATTGGGGCCAAAATTGGCCTGTCAGTCATTGCAAAGTGGGGAGGAGAGTGAGAGGACAGGTGTCTGGAAGGGGGCAGAAGAAAAAGGAGAGTGTGAAAGAGATGGATGGAGGAGCGCAGGAGAGAGGGCAGAGGGAGAAAGTGAAGTTTCACTGTGAAGTTCAAGCTGATGGAAAACTTGGGATCGTTCCCCTTAAGAGGGACACACAAAGGGACACACAAAGGGACACTTGAGCAATATTTGATACAAACTACTCCAGAAAACTACTGAATGATGAGTTTTAAGGCGTCATTCACGGGGAGAGACGAGGAGAAAATACCCGTCTGTGGTGTCAGAGTCAGTATTCAGAGTTACACTCTGTTTATCACTCTTTTCTCTCAGTTCTTTCTTGAAAATGTTGAAAAAACAGGACAAGTGGTTAAACGTTGCCTCACTTGACCACCCACCCTGCTGGGAGCATCGGCTCCTTCTGGTTTTTCTCACAAGTTCTGCACAAATTCTGCATGTCTGTGTTATTCTTCTCAGGTGAAAAAAAGGATCCAGATATTAAAAAAAAAAACAGCAAAAGGATTTACAACACTAATAAAACAAACATGTTTTCTCCTTTGTTCAGATTATAAAACACTCATAACCGGCCCAAACTATTCTGTGTCTCTAATTCATTTGAGAGTCTTGTTTACTGAGGTGACATGTTGTAAACGTTCTGTTCGGATGCGCTGCTGCTCCTCGGTGACGCGTCTCTCTCTCTCCAGTTCTCCGTGTTGCCGTGGCACTCTCCCTGCTGCCCCCCTCTTCTCTTTAGATTCACTCCCCAAAGGTCTTGAGGATGCCGGCTATGAATATTTCACTAAACTGCATTCTGAGGTTATCAATAATAAAATGCCATATTCTTATAAATATTCTAAAAATACAGCTGGACTCTGCCTCTTCGCTGGCATTAAAGATTCATGCACACCTAGCAAACTGCTAAATCCTCCACAATAACAGACCCCCCCCACCCCCTGTGCGGACACGACTGCTGGACCGTGTGAAGGTGTTTCTCTCCTCGCTTTTATGCTGGAGTGTTTGCACGTGTTTGTCATCCTTTTGTGAAGCGCATCACGGAAAGGCCATGGTTTTACCGGCGCATTGAGAAAAAAAAAGTGCCATGAGAGTGCTGATTCACTCTGAATCACTCCAGCTGAATACTACAGAACATCAGACGGACTCACCGGTGGTCCCTGAGCCCACGCACGCACGCACGCACACAAGCACGCACGCGCGCGCACGCGCACACACATGCGCGCGCGCGCACACACACACACACACACACACACACACACACACACGCACACACGCACACACACATCCGCCACACTGCTGCGAACGCCATCCGCTCCCTCTCTCACTGAAGCACGGCCCAAGTCTCGTTTGGCACACTTTCTGTCCCTCCCTCCCTCACCGTGGCGAAATGTCGCAGCCCTGTTGCATGAAGGCGCCCAGCGAGAACCACAGGGAGTTGAAGATGCCGAACTCGTTGGGGGGCTGGTCGGTGGGGCCTTGCTCGGTGGCGCCCTCCTCCGGTTCTTCGGCGTGCCATTCGTACGGACTGAAGCGGCTCACCTAGGACGGCGGTGGAAGGGGGATAGAGAAAGGGGGGCGGGGGGTCAAGTCAGATTAGCGTTCGGTGCGTAAGGAGATTGAAAATCGCACAGCAGAAACTTCTGCTCATTTATTTATTATTGAAGGGTTTTTTTTCCACAAGAGACCTTAAAAACTCTCTGGAAAAAAAAAGTAAAAAACGACACGGCGAGTCTGAAACCAATGTGAGTCACCAAGATGTCACTTCTGGAGCCGCATGGTAACGTCAACCTTTGTATGCTTGGAAAAGCTCATCTTCATAACTCATGTTATCAGGTAACTCACTTGTGCGGCAGCATCATGTTGCAATCTGCTGCCTCGTTCTGGGTCTGAGTGTTTAGTAATGGCAGGTGAAATGACTGGAAGAAGTGTGCCCCCCCCCCACCCCCCAGTGTGAATGATCACAGCCACTCCTGCAGCGGCACTTTAGGACAACGCTTCTTGGTGGGTTGGTGGAGGGCTTTGCCAGCCAGTGAAAGTACCCAGTGCTTTTATTTTGAAGTGCCATGCTTTTTAAGGGTGTGGGTGTCTCCAGCGGTCTTCACTGCAAAGTTTAGACGAATCAGACGTGGAATGGGAACACTGGAAATCTGACAATACAAAGTACTCTGTGATTCCAGCCCTGACCGTCAATACACTCTTATCCCATTCTTGCAGTTGACCCATGCGCTGACCCAACCACTCACCAGAAACAGCACCACGCTGACGCCGATGTAGGCAAACACGATGCACATCCAGATCTCGTAGGCCAGCGGGTCCAGGAAGGAGAAGACGCCTGGTTTGGACTTCTGAGGCTTCTTGATCATGATGGAGATCCCCAGCGACATGAAGGGCTTCGAGAAGTCAATCACCTCCTCTCTCACTAGGGTGATGGTGAGTGGTGCCACCGCAATTTCCGCTTTCTGCACAGAGAGGAGACCGGGGGGAGTGAGGGGGTGGAGGAGGTCAGATTTCCGCTGAGTCATAAACGGGAGTGATTTCAGAGGAACTTTAACGAGAGCGGGCAGGTGAGATGAAGATGAAAATGACCTGTCCGTGGGCGAGGCAGGACAAGCGCGGGGATTCATTATTTTCAGGGAGAATTTGAGGGGAAGTGAAGGCAAAGCAGAATAACGGGGGAGTAATTCACACAGTATGCAGGCACCAAGGGGACGCGCACCGAATTCTAATTGGACGGCGAGGCCTCGCACATATTCACATGGCTGAGCATGCTGCATGCTCTGTGGATTTAGCACAGACGGTGGGGAGACCATTGACGCTGCGGACCGACTTACAACCTGCTTACATTGTACTCATTAGGTGTTAAAAAGTACGAGAACATGAGTGATATTACATGCAGGTATGTAGCACATGTACTCCAGGATGACAGTAATGTACTTTGTACTTTCAACTTTGTTTAGCTTACAGACTCTCTGGCTGTTATTACCTGCTTATATTTGAGCACCATCTGCAGTGTGTCATCAACTAAAAATACCAATAAACACAAAAATCCCACCCCTTTTTGTTTTCTGAACCAATTGGAAGCAGCACTCCTTAAATCTCCAAAAGTCACCCTGGCAACACCTTGATTGACAGCTTCTCAATCTTTAGCAAGTTGCACAAAATCATGTGATGCGTTCACAGGATTTGGAAACCACAGCTTTGGAGCCCTATCCTCCTGAAATTGAACTAAAAGTCACTGAATTGAAACTAACTGCAATTAACTGAATTATGTCTTTAAAAAAATGACAAATCTGAGAGTTTTAAAACCTCGTCCTGCAGTCTGAACTGATCAAAAGCTACAAAAGCAACAGATCAAAAGCTTAATGTTACTTTGTGACTTGTGAAATGCTGCAACACAGAGAAAAACAGAACAAAAGAAAGAGAAGGTAACCAGAGGTGATGTTGTATTTCAAACAGAGAGAGGATGCAAAAAGAGGCGACAGCACAACTCAGCTCACAAAACAAACCCAGCCCATGAACACACAGAACTTGGCCCATTTGTTTATTTCTTCTCATTACAGGAGAGTCATCAGACAGGACTGGCAGAGTCTGGCGCAAACCAGAGCCGATCGGTCGATGCCGCGGTTCTGCCGCGTCGCCTCCCCGCCGCGCTTTATGCGAGCTAATCGATTCTGTCGCTGCTCAGCGGCGATGTCTCCGCTCTCCCTCTCCCCCCCGAGTGACGACCGACAACGTCCTTCTGCGCGAGTGATGGAAGGGTTTTTTTTGCGCTCGGGTGCTGACGCCGACTTTGCGTGGGGGAAGTCGATGGCATAATTAGCCCGCTTGGAGAAAATTGTCAGGAAAATAAATGAACCCCTCACGACGCTGCGTCTCTGCTGCAGACTGACACCGCAAGCGAGGACATGCAGAGCTGCGGGCAGGGAGATGTACAGCACGGATATGGATTGTAAGCACTTGTGTGAGGAACTTTCGCTGAACTGAAAGAGGCCGTGTTGTTTAACTCTTAGCAAAGTTGTTCAGAGCAGAACCTCTTATTGTTCAACTTCACAGGAAGTTAAGAAGTCGGCCAAAAGAGTGCTAGCCGGTCGGAGGTGAGAGCAATTCGGGAGGGCGGTGGTTGGCAGCTCAGCTTCGCTTGGTCTTTCAGGACA
Organism: Malacoctenus gilli; assembly: GCA_032164315.1. NCBI lineage: Eukaryota > Metazoa > Chordata > Actinopteri > Blenniiformes > Labrisomidae > Malacoctenus > Malacoctenus gilli. The sequence goes on from JASSRZ010000016.1 coordinate 2,985,868, forward strand.
CCTTTATTGTTGTCTCAGGTCCAATCTGCTGCTGAAGCAGCTTTAATTTTCAGTGAGAGGGAAATAGATTTTAATTCCTCCCGCAACAGGAACAACGCAACAGGAAAGGGAGTCAGAAACAAGAAACGAGAAAGGAGAAGGAAAATGTGAAGAATAGAAAACAGTAAATGATAAAAGGAAATCAGAAGCAAAAGATGAATGAAGACAAGGAAAAAAAAAAAAGTTGGTGCCGTTGTCTCTAAATACACTTCAAAATGATATTGTGGAGGCCCGTCGTCAGTAAACAATCATGCTGAATACACCTCAAGTGGTGAATGAGGCTTGCGCTGGTGCATCCTTACCCCATACACGAGCTCGCCGACCATGCCATTCCAGATCTTGGTCTCGGGGTCTCTGGCCCCATACTTGCCGTCCGGGACGATGGAGATTTTGTACTTGATCCCAATGTGCTTGGCAATCTCGGAGGCCAGGTCCACACAGTAGCCCTCGTACTGGTCGTTGCCCTCGTACAGCTCCCAGTTCTTTTTCAGCATCACATAAGGACCCTCCTACAGGAGCCAGCAGAAGGGGAGGAGGAGGGGGGGCAGACAGACAGCAGCGATCAAGAGAAACCAGCAGTGAGGGAATGAGCGCATGAGGGAGGTAAATGCAAATAAAAAGTGGGACGTGAGGGTAAATACAGTTTGTTTGTTGAAAAACTAACTTTTTCCTGATATCCAGAGGGGCCTGGCGCTATCAAACACAATCTGCTTCAGGCAGTCACAGTACATTTGGGGAGGAAAGAGGCAATATAACACTAACAAGTGCACTTGTCATTTAAGGACTTGAACGTTACAGCTCCGGTAGGGATGAAGCATTTCACGAAGATTCACAAACAACCCATCAAGCATGCAGCGAATCCTGATCGAACCATATCACCATCTCGATTGAAACGAGGACTGAGATATGGTTTTAAAAGGGGGGAGTCGGCGTTTTCTGTCTGCTGCTTCTGACTCTCAGTGCCTCGTTTTATGCCTCCGCATGACTCCGCCGGGACCTTCACCTGCCTCGGCGCAACAGTAATGGGGGAGAGGAGGGGAGAGACATCAGAAAAAAAAATATACTGAGAGCCAAAGAGGAGGAAAAAAAATTAAAAAAAGACGGAGGGAGGAAGAAGAGTGTGGCTTTCATAGTGCGCCATTGGAGGCAGCGTGATTTCTGTGCATGCAGTTAACGAAGATGAAAGCAGGAGAAGAAAAAGGAGAGGAGCGTTTTAGCGTCTACTGAGAAGGGCGGGTGTGTATTAGGAGGGGTGCGCGCACTCACACACACACGGAAGCACGCAGGCAGCCCTCTGACTGACAGGAGCACTGAGTTATGGCATTACGCCTGAGGCTGCTCACCCTGTAATCCAACTGAAACCAAGCCTATTAAAATGTTATCAAACCCTGTTAATCAAACACTAATCTCAT
>JASSRZ010000016.1:2988924-3002656 GCA_032164315.1 Malacoctenus gilli
ACACACACACACACACACACACACACACACACACACACACACACACACACACACACACACACACACACACAATGAATATTCCTCTACAGTGGAAAAAAGCAAGAGAAGACATGGGGAAGGAGGGGGCTACAAAACAGAACACTGGATACAAACTTGGAATGAAACAAGCATTTTATTCAAGGCCTTGTAAGAAACCGTCCTGCACGTACCGCCCACGTCTGCCTGACGTTTCTCCTTAGACGCTCCCATGTTTGGCTCTGAAACGATGCGCTGAAGCTCATGCTAATGCGAGAGGTTTACGTTGCTCATGAGACACTTGGCATTGGTCGGGAAAAAAATTCCCCCTCAGAACAATACCAAAAAGCAAACAACATCCAGCTCTATGGATTTTTCTCGTTTCTGCAGTGCAGACTTGCAGCGTGGACTCACCTCGTCTGGCAGATAAACACGTTGACACACCAAGAAGCTACAAGCTGACGAGTCAGCGCCTATTTCTAATTTGTGCATCAAGCGCTGAAAGTATATGAAGGATGCTCTTTTCTGGTGGGCTCCCGTCATGTCCAAATGAGTCTGGAGCCCAAACAAGGCTCCCCGTATTGATTACCTGCTCCCGGTCGCTGAGCAGAGTCCCGCGGCGGCCAGCTAAGCATAGCTGCGTCAGGGACCGTCCTTCACGAACTGTTAACTTCGGTGCTTTTCTGCTTTGTTTCCCCCCTGCTGAAATAATTGGCTCCCCGGGGGAAGGGGGGTGCACCTAATTTGTGTTAAGGAGAATACATTCATCTAAGTCACATGGTCAGGTGAAATCACCACAGGGCGACTCCGGTAACCTTCCGGGGGCCAAACGCGTTGCAAACACAGGCGGGACGCCGTGCCAGCGCCGGAGAGACGTCACCTTACTGCCTCCTCAGGGCTTGTTATCGGTTTGCACCAGACACTTTTGTCATGGTGAGTGTGTGTGTGTGTGTGGGGGGGGGGGGGGGCGTAGGGGTGGCGGCGCCCGGCGGGGGGGCGAGGCCAGCGCCGTGAGTGAGCGTTCGCCACATTCGTGTATGTCGACACAGCTGGTGAGGAAAGCCTGGGTGTCTGGGGTAGTGCCTAATGTGGCACTGTGGGTGAGACATTGGCAATATATAGGGGGAGAAGAAGTGGAGGGGGGGCACAGGGGTAGGAGGTTGAAAGAAAAGAAAGGAAGATAGGAGAGTAATAAAAAAAAAAAAAGAACATTAGGATATGGGGTGACCTGGCAGGGGAGAGATGAAGAAGATCAGAGTACAAACAGAGATCCCTACAAGGAGAAAAACGAAAACTGAAAAAGAGAAAAAAAGGGAGGAAGAGAAAAAAGATTAAAAGTCAGGGAAATTGTAGGAAAGGGGAAAAAAAATGAAGGAGGGAGAAGACAGTCATGAAGAGGCTGGGTGAAAGAAGGAGGCCGGCTTTGTAGCAGCAAATGGTCGGCGCTGATAAGACATGAAACGCTCGGCGCTGGAGCCAGAGAGGCTGACAGGACCCGCTATGTAAGCCAGTTTGCCAGCCAGTTAAAAAAAAAGAAAAAAGGCAGACACCAAAACTAGACGATCACCTCGCTGTCCGGTCATCGCTCCAACCTGCCAGCCGCTGCCGGCGCGATTGCTCCGGCCGTTCGATGAGCCGCACCGTCACGCCGCGAGTCAGGCGGCCGCCGAGACCCTTGGTTCGGCCCGCGGGTTACCCTTCAGGCGGTCGAGCCGGCCAGGCAGACGGTTAGTCACCGCGCCGCTCGAGCCAGTCCATTGGTCGGTCGGTTCATTTATTAAGCAATTACTGCAATTACAGTACATAATCATCTGCCTCGTCACATATTTGGCTGGTGAGCCAGAGTGATTATCTCCCAGCTATTTAGCCATAAAGGGAGCAGGGTGGGGGTGAGAGGCTGGGGTTGGGGGGGCACTTCAGCAGTTTAGTCAGAGTCGGGCACTCAAGCGGTCAAAAAGTGACCGACGGGCGCAGCTGCTCACCCCACTTTGTTTGTTCCTGTGTCAGTGTGTCCGCGACTGAATCAAGGGTCTGTGGTCCACCGTCACCGGTCATGCCGCTCCTTCGTTGCCACAGGACACAGATCGCAACTCCGCAGCCTCCCCTCACAGGAAAAGAAAAAGCCTCCTCCTCCCTTTTCGAATTTGGCTGATTAATCCCCACAGTTCCTGTCCCATCAAGATTCGCTTGCGTTCAGTGTCTGAGGGAACATCTGTCTTTTTTAGAGACATCGAAGGATAGGATCCTGATTAGTATCCGAGCGCTGCAGCGTCTGGACGTGCTGTACCTTTCTGTCCATCTCTGAGAACACCTTAAAAGCCAGTTTTAAGCTCGTCACAAGTCGTATTTTGTACATGTCCGTTTTCTTAGAAAGGTTTCTCTGGGACAAAGAAAATCAAAGCAAAACGGGCATTGTGGCGTGACTAAAGGTTACACCTGGTGTGCACAGAAGTGAAGGCTTACTGAAAGAGACTGAACAATGATTCTCCACCCCAGCACATTGCCGATAAAGGTTGTGATGCTGAGACTCGTGTGTGCGTGTGTGTGCCCCTTATTGAGTGGGAACGTAAAAGCCTGCGCGGCAGCGTCTTGGTGTTGGTGTGAGCGGATGTGTGACTTTTCGCCACCACACTCTGGCGAGACTGACGCCGCGGTGAACATCTTTGACTCTCTGCACCTTTTTTACGGCCAAAATGTCACGATGTCACTCCAGCGCGAAGCTAAAGTGGGATGATGAATAACGACGACGTGTCAGGGTCGGGCGACTTTTGTGCCCCCCCACCGCACCCCCAAGTGGATGTGTACGTTCAGTAACTCCCGCATGTGTACAGGAGGAGCTGAGAGATGACCATGAGGATGCGTAGATTAGCAGAGTGACGGCAGACAAGGACATAGAAAACCTTCGTATTTAGTGTTAACATTTCATAGGAGGTATTTTTTTGTTATTGTTTTTTTTTCCCCCTTCGAGTGCACGAGCCTGGGAGGTTGTGGCGACTGTCGTGTTCTCAGAAAGAGTGAAAAGAATTGAGAGCTCCGCTCCACTGTCCGCTTATTCTGCGCAGCCCAAATGGCAAACTTTGACAGGTTAAAGGATCCCTCGAAGAGCTCTTGTTCAGACGTAGCTTCTCTCCAGGGGAGGGGGTCAGTGGAGGGCTGAAACCGAACAGCACGGTGGCCCTCCTCATCCTGTACGTGACTGCAGCTGCAACCGTCCTCCAAGCAAAAGCCATGACGTCGGAAACCAAAAGAATATGTTTGGAACAGAGAAGTCTTGCTGGAGGGGGAGGAGGGGGGGCTTTAGAGGAGCTCAGCCTGTCTGTTCTGAGAGCCTCCCGAGGGTCTGCTGCTCAGGTGAGTCTGTGTTTCAAGTCCCCCCCGCCCCCACCTGCTCTGCCGGCAGACTCGGCATCAGTGTCGCAGCAGAGGCCTCCTCGTCACCAGAGGCTGCAAAGAGGAGGAGGCAGCTGAGCTAACATTAGTCAAGGCCTGCTGAGGTCACCATCCACAGAGAAATATGCCAGGAGTGCAGACGAGAAAAAAAACAACAACGGGGACGGTTGGACGGGAGCATCGAGGTAAGATGGGGGAGGGAAGGGGGAGAAATGAGGGGGGAACAAACTGATGACAGATGGACATCGAAGGAGAGAAACACAGACACTGGCACGGCATATACAGTAACACTATAATCTATTATTCATGCTCATTTCTTCCACTATGACACAATTACACACACAGGCATTAAAGCCATAAAAACAACCATGTTATGACAAGATTGTGATGTATTCCACCAGTAATGGCACATTAGCATAATACAGCCATATACTTAATAGGAATTTCCCACAGTAACATGTTGTCCCCTCTATCTGAAGGCTGCCGGTGTGCTTTGTTTGGGCGTGTCTCCGTTCTGACTTCAGGCATGAAACTTCCCCGAGCTTTAATACACTGCCGGCCAAAGTGTCCATGTCTGAAGGTAAAGCTATCACAGGGGACATGTAATCCAGCTCAACGGTTTCTCTCGCTTTCTTTCTTTTTTTTTGATCTCTCTCCACTGCAGTGCGCGCGTGGCTGCTTTCTCCCAGGCCGCCCCGGCTGCGTTACTAATCCTCGCCGCCACCGGAGGCACTGCAGACTTTTTCCCACTACCTTATCGATTCCGCATCTCAGGCAAAAAGGGGGTCCATTTATAGGTACTGGCGCGAGCGCCACGGTGAAGTACAGTTTATTTCGGTCACATTTCGGAGTTTTTTTCTTTTGCTGGATGTAGCAACGCGCTTTGGTGGGGAAAAAAGCTGAATTACCAAAAGCTCAAGCATCTGTAGTGCGTTTTTTTTTTTTTTTTTTAATCTCTTGGCTGAAATTAGTCTTTTTGAGTTGCTTTCACTTGCATCACTTTGCATGCCCAATTGAATTAGACTGATTGCATTTACAGGAAGAGGATGGCCACCATAGAAAGGCTGCAGATGGGTGAAGTGAAATCAGATGTAAGCAGAGGATGTGCACAAATCCACCGATTAGCCCTCTCTTTTAGCCTTGTTTGTGGAAAGAAAAGGGGGAGCAATTAAAGCGGGTTTGCCGAGTTGCATCTATGTGGAAGCCATTTGGGGGAAGGCCGGACTGAGGTCAGTTCTAAATGCCGGTCCGTGGGTCAGTTTCAGATTCGCCTACTAATGAGACATTAGCGTAATCTTCCAGCTGGACTGGTGCCACTCCCTGCCGGCTGGGCTGCGAGCACTCCTCGCAAACACGGCTGGCCCCGCGCTCGACCTCGCATTGCGCTCGACCTCGCATTGCCCGACGGTGGCAGAACCCAGTCTGACCGCTTTCCAGCACTTCACCTGACTATGATTCTGAAGGGTTGGTAAAAGGCCCCTTCGGCACGGCTAACCTTCGGGGTAATGTTATTACGCTTCGTCATGCACTTCAATGGAGCGCCATCCTGCCTTACCAGGACAGACAGACCCTCCGTTATGACAATTAGCTGATCCTGCACAGGAAGTTGATGAAGAAGGAAAATTCCGGCTGGGAATTTGACTCCATCCCAGCCTGTCATGACAGCATTAACCCTGTATGCTAATGCTTTCTATCGATGCACCACGCTTGCTCTGAAGTTATTTACTTGTTTAAGAGGAAAGCAGACGAACAAAAGATCCATCTGAAAACTGAGTCATTTTTTTATATTTAAACACATTATAAGTGTGTATTAAAAAATGACCAACAATGGAAATGTAAGAATTATCGAGAAGTCTAAAGCGTCTTCTGGTGCCGTTTGATTTCAATGTTTACTTGCTCGTGTCCATAAAGCAAACAGCACAAAGTTGAATAAAGGAATGAAAACCATCCATGAAGCTGAAGGCTAGCTTCATAGCTGCAGGTGAAATAAGGTCCCTGAACGTGGTTTTGAATGGGACCTTAAGGGGCCTTCACCACCAGGTGAGTCCTTTTTTTGTCGGTCATCGCTGTCTTAAATGTCACAGGCAGACGATGGTAAACAGTAGCGTTTCGGTGTCCTTTCGAGACATCATGATGGGCCCCCTCTGACTCTCACCGTGTACTGGACACACAACCTCAACGCGTGGTGTCTTTGGACAAGCATTCAATTAAGGGGTCTGTGATTGTAGTAACTCCTGCTTCTGCGCTAATTTAAGTTTTGGCTGAAAAATCAGACTGTTGCAAATAACAACCAGGGCATCCCCAAGTGCAAACAGGGCTCTGAACAGTAACCTAATGTAATCAGAGGGTGCATTACCATGATGGTCGTCACGACCACCGTGCGGTTCTCCATCGGCGAGCTTTCATTGGACAGCGTGTTCTCATTCTGGACCAGCACGAGTTTATCAATGTCATTCCAGTAGCCAATCTGAGGAGGAGGAGGAGAAGAAAGAGGAGAATAGAATCTATTGAATTTTCAATCAGCTTTTACTCTTGCACAATTATGAGAACAATAAAATGCAAGATGCTTGCAGTAAAATTGAAATGATAAAACAGAAATGCAGAAAGAAACAAACTGAATGGAGACAGGAGGGAAAAAGAAAGAGAAAGTGAGAAGCCAAAAGTCACCTCAGCAGATTTCCCTTTGGAACCATAGCAGATATTGAGCGATATTGAGTGCAAGGCAAGAACCTTCAATAAACACACATTGCTGTCGAAGGAGAAATTCAAATCCTGGATCTTGGTGTCATTTCGACATATATGTTTTATCTCCGAGAAAAAGAAAAAGGCAGCGACGACTGTTGCCTCAGAACCCAGGATTCATCTTCCAACTTTTTGACGGGATCACCTTCAAAACTTTTTCTCATTTGCGTCGAGCCGGATTTCCCGCGCTCCCCCGAGGTTGGCGCCGCTCTCTAACGCACACTCCAAGAAGCCATCAAGAAGCGTGATGTGATTTCTCGTTTGATGGCGCGTATCGGAAGTTATTTATCATGGCAAATAGATTTGCCATTAATTAAGGATCATGCAGACGATTAAGGAGGAAACGAATATTTCACTGATGAGGTCAAAATAAGAAAATTGCTCAGCTGACACGCACAACAACAAAAAGATGCTGTTATTTTTAGCAATAAAAAGTGAACTGAGAGAACATTTGCTGATTAAATGTTTCACAGTGGGAGAGTAACACTCGATGAAGACATACGAATGAGACACAGGTGGGTGTCTCTGTGGGCTTAAACCCAGAGGAGAGCCTACCTTGCGCGGCCCATTGCTCTTCAGCTCAAACACGTCCATGGTGTAATTGACCCTCCGGCCGTAGTGGTCAAACTGAATGTTTCCCGTCAGGCCCTGAATGCGCACCTGGGAAAAACAGTGCCAACGATATTATAAACAGGAACAACAAATGCACAGAAATGTTGTCGAAATATCGGTGAGAACGTACGTGTGATTTTCCCGCAATTTTTACAACAGAGCTTCAAACTAAATCTTACTAAATTCAAAAACTGATTTTAGTTCATTAGAAAACACCCCAAAAAACCAATGGCAGCCATCGCAGTCAACAAGTGGTTCATGTTTAACAGGAATTTCCACACTTGAAAGTGGAACAGATACCTTTTTTCAGTGAATGTCAGAAGAGGTTTCGGAGAAATGAAAGGAAGTCAGAAAAATTGGTCCTTCGAGTTCAGCGTGACGCAGACGTAAAAGAAAAAACCTCCAGAACATCAGCGTGGATTTGTGCCACGTTCTCACACCACCTGTTTGGGCGATCGCGACTGTGTAGGTTTGTGCAAACATCTGCTTAAGCCCTTTGCCAATCTGCTGGTGGCCAAGCATACACGCTGACACCCAGCATCTCGCTGACCTGCTTCAGCGCCCGCTCCATGTCGATGCCCTGGTTCCAGGGCGCGGCGGGATTTGCCAGGCAGTCGCCGGCGTTGCCGCGCCGGCTGATGTCGATCTTCTGGCGGCGGAGGGTGCGGAAGGCCTCGGCCATGACGAGAACGCCGTCGTAGGTCAGAGACGAGGTGTACTGTGAAGGGGGAGAGAGAGAGGACTGTTTCGTCAAACACGGATTACAGAGTTAAACAAATTGATACGATGATACTTTGACATTCTTCAATCTATTTGCATTTAGTCCGTAAAAGCAGTGAACGAAGCAAGCATATTAAAACATTGCTGTTACATGATTTATGAGACACTATTGGGGAAAAACGAGACAGACTTTTTTCAGCAAAAATCTTCAGCTTGCAGCAGATGAATGTCCAGTCTGATATCTATCACAGCGTACATCTCCATCAATAGTGTTTACTCGTTCGGCGTCAAGGCTTATACTAATCAGCACGCCGCAAAGACGTCAAACCCCTAAAAATAAACGCCCCGTGGTTGATTTGAACCGACGCGCTGCGATTTCGATGCTCTGAGCTGTCACTAATGAATTGAAGCGATCCGGAAGTCAGAAAGATTTCAAAGTCAGGCAGTGATTGGTCAGTCAGCTCGTTCCTGGCAGAGGCAGAACATGTCAAGATATGGGGGTTGGGGGGGGGGCGATGACTGGGACCCACATTGCAAAGTCTCAACAAGTCCTAACTTATCTCAAGATTAACAAATCTTCCTTCCTCATTTGGTGTGGTGCCTGTTGGTGCGTGATCTCTCCTGCGACCACGTGGTGTTGCGAGCTGTTTTGTTTTTTTTCTCCCAGATCGATTGGAAGAGTCACTCCGCAATACAGTGGGTTCCTTCCCTTCTGTGTCTTGATACTTTCACACAGAGAACTGTGGGCTGTGGGCTGGAGCCCTGTTTCTTTGTAAAATATACTGGGACGTGACAGGGGAGGGCAACCTCGTTCTCATTATGAGGAGGTCCCAATGGGGTGACAAGGTGAGCCGATGTCCCAAATGAATGGGTGGGCCGGGACAGCGACAATGTTATGACAAAAGTGACAAGTGCCGGGAGGTTTCAAAGCTCATGAGACAACGGACCGTTATTACATCACATCAGCTGAGAGAAGCAGCCAGGGGAAGGTGTGAGAGCTGCTTGCCCTTAGAGCAGATGAAGAAAACCAACCGACGCAGCTGGAAAGTGCTGATTTTCTACCTCCTACTGAATCCAGCTGGCAGTTTGAACCCAGGACCACCGCGCTGTGAGGCCAGAACCTGACCATCACCATCAATGAGTTTCTGTCATTGGAACGTCAGGGAGCTAAGAGTTAAAGGATGAAGATGTTATACTGGGTCTGATTCCTTAACTAGCTCATCATTGAAATTGTGAAATGACAAAAGGTCTTGCTTTGATGGGTCTAAATGACATGACAGCAGGTGAGAGAGTTGGTAGGGAATGATCAACACCCCCACCACCCCTTCAATGAAACTCCTAAAAGTGGCAGAGTTCTTGGTGGATTGTTTGACAAATTCATTAGAGGTAAAACACGACGCTGCAGGGAACAGTAACGCACGCTGGCAAGAAAAAAAAACAAAACACCCCCTCCCCCCACCCCCCTCCCCACCCAGGACTCACGCAGACAGAGGCAGTCAAGCACGCAGCGGGCTGCCTTTCACATCACGGCGGAAATAAGTGGGGGGGGATGATAACGGGAGGTAAAGAGGGAAGTGGGGGTAAGACTTCACTGTGCTGACGCTCCCCCACGCCTCCGCAGGTACTCTTTCTCTCTCTCTCTCTCCTGATTTGTCTCCCACTATGTGTGTGTGTGTTTTTTGGAAGGCTGCGCAGCCATGTCATCCCCTTTTCATCTCTCCCCCTTTGAAACTAAAGAAGCCTTTAGGCGCGCGACTGACGGATGACGGCTGCGGCTTCCAAATCAGCCAGCAAACAACAACAACAAAAAAAACCCCGAGCCAACCACCAAACTGCTTCTTTTCTGCTGCTGTCGAGCGTGGGACAGAAACACCTTCAGGACACGCAGCAGTCACTCTTACAGAAGAAAAGAAAAAAAACCTGAATGGATCTTGATCATGTTTCTTTGATCTTTTTTCCTCCATTAGACCCCAAACCCCATGATGGGAATTCTGTAGACTGTGAGAACGCGTCCGGGATGGAGGAGACGTTTGCTCAGACTCAAACCCCTGCCGTTCCATATCAGGCTGAGCAGCAGATGTATAAATCATTCACACGGGAAGCAAGTGCCACTTTTCACACTCAAACTTCTAAAAGATGAATGTTGCCCACTTGGTCCTTTTACATATTGATTGTATCTACTTTGGACTTGTGATTGTTTTGTGTCCTTAGAGATTTTCTTGTGAACGCGCTACAGACTCTTACTGTGTAGTGATAATCGTACAGTTCCAGTCAGAAAGCGGGTCAGAAAACGAGACCTGGTCATTTTTAGAATTCTTTTAGCTAGTCAGCTAACTATTGATCTAACTGGGTAAGTTTGTGTGTGAATGATGCTAGATGAGTTCTGGGGGAGTTGGGTCGGGTCCAGCTGACTGTTGGGTGGGGTGGAGAAGACAATTCCAGTATGATACAAATAGCAGTGGTCAAAACAGCACCGAACACAACAATTGAAATAGAGTAATCAGCTGACCAGGACTAAAACCTAAGGCCAATTGAGATGGCCAATTCAAGACATTTTCTACATGTCTCGAGCCACTAAGGACTTGGTCTGGACTTCAGTCACCTCTCCGCTCAAAACAAAGGCTGAAAATATCAAACGTCCCCCCCAAAATTTTGAAGCGTTTAAAAGATTTTGATTGATGGCCAAAAGCAGCCAGCCTGAAATTGAGTCTCCAGCGTGGAGGGGACCAGTCCCCAATGCGCTTCCCGTGCTGCACATTATCAGACCACATTTCTATTTGGCCCGAGGCGACCGCTTGGCCCAAGGAAAAAAACTGGAGCTCAGTTTTTACACTTGCACAAATTAGCCCGGAGCCATTCTGAAGCATCTGTTGTCAGTAGAAGTATTCGATTTTCTACTATTGTGCTAAATCATTAAGAGCTTCTTGTCTGTTTGCGGAAGGGAGAAGCCAGCACATTGGTTTAAGGGCTGGGACATAAAAAAAACAGAGGAATGATGTTCCAGTTGTTGAGCTGTGCTGTGAGTACCACATGTACCTCAAAGGACACTGTGTATTTAACTGTGTAGCAAATTATTAGGTAACATCTGTTCATGAGGACTTATCGAGCAAATTTGTAAACAACGGTAAACTGATGAGGACTAACATCGTGTTGAATTCATTAAGGAAGGAAAAAGACCCTCAGAGTGCTTATGAATCGTGGCAAAAACACTAAAAATCGGTGTTTGTGTGTTTTGTCGAGAATTACTCGATATGAGAAGAATGTTCTCTGGCCAAGAAGAGAATCACTGAAAGTCACAGCAGGATTTTAATGGGCGCGTGGACATTTTTTTCTCTACCGTAATATATGCAACTGCAATTGGCTACAGGTCAGTTCTCCTGTAAGGGACTCACAGTAAGTAAGATAACAAGACACAGACAAGGAACGCAGAGGCGAAAGTGCAAACAGAACCGGAGGAGAGATGGAGGGAGAGGCTCGGTGTGACGGAGGTGTGGAGGGCTGAAAAATCATAGAAGAGTATCGTGTAACAGGGGTGACAAAGGAGTCTTTAGTCTGAATAATCGCTTTGCATCACATCAGCCTCGATGCTAAATCACACATTAGTTTATTTCAGTCTTCTAGTATCCAGGAGTCACGCTTTGATTGCCTGAGAAAGGTGGACCAAATGCAGCCTGAATGGCTCGAATGCAGCACATCAGCCTGTGACTGGATACCTGATCGAAAACCCTCTATATGTGTCACTTATGGTGAATTGAGGCACAAAGAGCCATTTTCACATTATTGCTGCCTCGAACTCTGTGTGTGCATTTGTGCGTGTGTGTGTGTGTGTGTGTGTGTGTGTGTTTGTGTCCATGCACGCTGCATAGAGGATGCTATAATGTATGTGGATTAGGAAGAATTGCTTGCTGCACACCTGCTGATCTTGCAGGTGAAGCTGGCAGTGTTGAGTGACTATGGTTGCATGTGTGAGGGTGCGGAACACTCGGTTACCTTCGGGGGACTCTCAGATCCGGGATATTCTCGCTGATCCAGTTTATTCCAGCGCTGCATCAGTTTGATGACAATGGGCTTGCTGAAGTCAACCAGCTGGAAACCAGTCACATTGGCGCCGCCGTGCATGAATCTCTCCAGAGATATGTCCTTAAAGCCCTGAGGGAGGGAGGGAGGGAAGGAAGGAAGGAAGGAAGGAAGGAAGGAAGGAAGGAAGGAAGGAAGGAAAGAAGGAAGAAAGGGAAATTGAAAAAAATAGGAATTGAACAAAGTTTAGGAAAAATAGGAAGTGGAAGAATTGATGAGCAAAAAATGAAAGTAACAGCCAGATACAAGTAAAACCAACAAGAAAGAGAGAAGGACACAGAGGATGAAAGAAAGTAAACAAACAACAGGAAAAAATGAATAAAAACAGACCAAAAAGAGAGAAAAAAAATTGGAAAAACAACATGAGAAAGCAAGAACAAATTAAAGATACAGAGAGAAACAGATGAATAAATGAACCAGAAAAAAGGAAGAATCAGAGAAAAAAAAAGGAGAAAGCAAAAAAATCAATGAATGACAGAAGATAATATATAAAAACAGGGCAGCAGGAAAGAAATATACCATCAAGAAAGAACGAAAGAGAGAAAAAATGTCAAGAGGAAATGTTTGAAAACAACCACAAACAAAAAAAGGAAAAAAAAAGTGAATCAAGAAAGAAAAATGATAGAGAAACAATGAATTGATGAAGGAAGCAAGAAAACAAAAGTGAGCAATGCAATTGAAGAAAGTGAGTAAAAAAAGAGAAAGAGATACAAAAGACAAGAAAAGACATAAAACTCAGAAGGGAGGAAGAAGCAACATAAGCCAGTGATGTGACAGATGTGACTGCAGAAATGTCCACACTCAGAGCGGCACTTCCACTGACGCATGATCTCAACATGCTACAATGGCAGGCGATCACAGTCCATGCAGCTCTGCTTCACGTAGAAACGGCTCCCAACACAGCCAGTGTGACTTTATGCAGAGTGACACTTCATTGCCGAGTGGCGGTGAAGAGGGATCAATTTGGGATTGGGCCAGCAACTGAGGGACAGGGACTGGGTAAAGACGTGTGAGGGTTATCTTGGGTTGATGGATGCTAATTGCTAAAAGCTCTGAGAGCCCGTCTTGCCTGACCTGCGCTCACTGGCCCCTTTTTCAACCACCCCGGAGAGAACCACCGTCGAACAGATTTTAGGGATTAAAGTGGAGGCAATACTTCATTCATCGACGGCGGATCCAGCGGCCTTCCAGCAGCCGTGACTTTGCCAAGGAGAAACAAATGGTGATGCCAGAGCAGAGACGGAACAGCTGTCTCTGGGTGGGAATCGTAAAGGACGGATGTGGGACTGGTGGATGAGAATTGGATGCCAATAAGTGCAGTAGAGCCACATCTCTGGAACCAACTGAGAAATCTTTTTCTTACTAGTAATGCAGAGAAACAAATCTCTTGCCAGGATGTGTTTTTTCTGCCACAACACAAACAGCTGCACAAAATAGCAGACAAAATTCAAAATAAAAGTCGAGCCCTTTATTTTAACATGGAGCTTACCAAGTTTGCAATGATGTAATGGTAACCTTTGACATGTTTCCCAACGCTGACAGCCTGCAAACAGAGAGACAGAGAGAGAGAGTTAATATTACTGTCTCCAAATTACCGTATTCACAGGTAGAAAAGCGCATGCACGCACGGACGCATGCACGGACGCACGCGCACACACTTCTTGGGAAACATTACAACTACAGTTATTCAAATACGCTGAAAAAAAAAAAGCATCTGACTCTTGCATGTGTTGAATAAGGTTGGTGGGAAAACAAAAAGCTGGGGAAACTGCGCGCAAGTGCGCGTGCGCTTGTGTGTGTGTGTGTGTGTGTGTGTGTGTGTGTGTGTCAGACAAACATTTCGAACATTGGTGAAATAAACAAATCTAAGTTGTGTCAACGTCATTTCTGAATTCGAGGGACAGAAAGAAATGTGGTTCATGTGACAAAGAATGAATATGGATATCACATTTAACATGCTGCTTCAAACGAATTAATAAACTGTTCACATTTCTCCCTTTGTTTTTCTCACCCACACATATCAACAGCTCTACTGACAGACAGACAGACAGACACACACACACACACACACACACACAGACACACACACACACACACACACACAGACACAGACACACAGACACACAGACACACAGACACACAGACACACACACACACACACACACACACACACACA
>JASSRZ010000016.1:3003370-3017269 GCA_032164315.1 Malacoctenus gilli
CACACACACACACACACACACACACACACACACACACACACACACACACACACACACACACACACACACACGTGTGCCACCTGTCAGCAGACTGTAAAGACTCAAACAGGAGGCAAGGCAGAGAGTATAATGAAGTCAGACAAGCATAAGGTGTCAGAGTGTATGCCTCTGATGGTCCATATGCATTAATGGACGAGCGTGTTCATGGCGAATCCGTGTGTGAGTGGACAGTATCATCCCCCTCCCGCCATGCCATCCTCATGCAGTTGAGCTTGGTCTCATTTTTCATTCCTCAGGACAAACTCCACGAAAAGACTCAAACGCTATTTCCTCTGCAAGATGTCAGGAAGCATCAGGAGCCAGAGCAAGGCGGGTGGCTCGGACCACTGGCAGACAGACGGCAGACGGTCGGCAAAAGAGAAAAAAAGAATACAACTTTTTGCTCGACTACAATAATTAACAACATAATACCGACCGTACTTCTTTCCAATTTTCCCTCAGACAGTCTCATTTTCATTACTCACCACAGCCCCCCTTCTGTGGTTTGAGGCCGCAATAATATGTCATGGCGGCGTGGTTGTACCTCATTATTCGGAGTTAAGTGCTGTTAAGTCTGGGTCAGTGATGTAATCTCTGCCCTCTCTCTAGTAATCCCGCGGAAAGATACAGAGCGTGAAGCCACCGCTGCCGAAGCTTCTGTCTGCCGATGCAAGCTCCTTCAGGACTCCTGCAGGAGTCAAAGGTCATCAAATGCCTGCAGCTATGTCGTCGTGCTTTTGGAGAGACCCGGTACGACCAGGGACTTCATGCGACACTTACGCACATATAATTTAAGTGTTTAGCTAGCGCTATGTGTGAGTTCATCAAGGTAAACACAACTGTTTTGTGCAAAACGTGTTTCAAACTAACGAATTAACTTGCTCATTTTCCAAACTAATCGGGTGTTGCGCGATAAATCTGAAGCCACATTCGCGTCACGTTCGGCCCCCTATATTAAAGTAGTTGCCGGGTTATGGCTGAGGTCATGTGTCGGGGGCGGGGGTGCTTGCTGGCGATAACGTTACCTGCTCCAGGATGATCTGCAGCCGCTCCGGCTCCAGGTCAATGACGTACTTTCTCTCCTGCCGCCGGTCCAGGTCCTCCAGCAGCCGGCGGTACGCAGCCTCGTTGAAGCTCTCCACGCAGATCGCACTCACCTGTTCCCATGTGCCAAGGGCAAACATGCACGCGAGTCACACACACACACACACACACACACACACACACACACACACACACACACACACACACACACACACACACACACACAGCAGGGACGGGAAAGGTCAGGCACACACACCACCAGCTAGTT
Source organism: Malacoctenus gilli (assembly GCA_032164315.1). Lineage (NCBI taxonomy): Eukaryota > Metazoa > Chordata > Actinopteri > Blenniiformes > Labrisomidae > Malacoctenus > Malacoctenus gilli. The sequence continues at coordinate 3,004,722 of JASSRZ010000016.1, forward strand.
AATAAGGGTTTTTGAAGAATTAATGATGGGAAATATATGAATTACTGTGTGTATGTGTATGTGTTTGTGTATGTGTATGTGCGTGTGTGTGTGTGTGTGTGTGTGTGTGTGTGTGTATGGGGGGGTTAATTACACATGTGATGCATGAGAACATGAGTGTTGCTGTTGTGCATTCTTTTTTTTTGGCATGTTTCCAGGAGTGAGTGAGTGAGTGTGAGTGTGTGTGTGTGTATTTTTTGTGTGTGTGTGTGTGCGCGCGTGGCTACTGACCTGCCATCCGTTCTGCCCTGCTCTCTCCATAATTGCTTGCAGTATTGCATAACCTGAAACAACAGAGAGTAAAGGAGGAACAACAGCAGAATGAATGAACGAACGGCATACTGGCTGGGACAGGAAATAATGACAGTGCACAAAATTCTGTCATTGTTTGTATTTTATCTGAATTTATTCCGGAAAAAAGACGACAAAAGACGACAAAAGTCGTCTTTTTAGGAGATGCGCGCCTTTAGTGCCGATTTATCTGCTGATCACATTGACGGGAGCGGGGCGAAAGCATCGCGTCTCTCCCAAATGTCAGACCCAAAGAACTCGTCAAGTTAAGGAATCGCGGGGCAAAACAATAATAAATCAGTTTCACTGTGAGCGACGTTATTGATGGAGACACTCGGCTGATATTGAAAGCAGCTCCTGCTTGGTTATTTTCCAGCAGTGAACTTCAAATGAAATGCAACTCATCTGGGACCTGCCTGCCACTTATTACTGTTATCGCCCCAAACCAAAACACAGACTGACTCCTGCTCGGTGAGACGGCGGAACAAAGTCGTGAACGCTTGTAAAATGTTGAACGGCTTTCGATTTTATATATGATCCTACATGCAACTGGTGGCAGCGCTTTGTAGACTACAGAAATCAGCCACAACATTATGACCACCTGGCAGCTCCCTCTTTTGCTCTCCCTATACTACGACATGTTGTGACCTCTGCCAGCAGACAGGCAGCAGCTGGACCTGCAGTAGGTGGTGTGTTGGGTTGTACCATGCAGATCAGCCTCCCAGTTGAAAGGCTCAGCTCGAATCGTCTATCCAGGGAGGGACCCAATGGTGTGCAACATGTGCACCAGTGCACCTGTCCATTGTCATTAACTTTAACACCAGTTCCCGTTAGCTTCACTCGCCACGCGCATCGTGGGGCTGTTCAGACGCCGTCATTGGTTCCCTGCTCTTCTCTGTTATCCCCGTGACATGTACTGACCACAGCAGACTGGTGACGACCAAAAACGTTACACTGCCAACCGTCACCTTGGTAACATTTTGAATGGCAGCCATCAGCAATGCACGTAACAACTTTTGATTGACCACAGGACTTTTGTAATCACAACTTTAAAGAATTACCTGCAAAAATAAGCATCAGTGTGAATTGGCTGAGAATGCCACCAAAAAAACTTTTCAACAGAACTGAACTCACATCCACCGAGTGGTGGCAGAGCACAGACACATCAAACCCTCGTTCATACCGAGTGGAATGACGCAGACGTTGGCTTGACCTTTGTAGTCACTCCAGTGATGTTTAAACAAGCCTTTTTTTGTGCCTCCACTCATGCGGGCGTCTGAGATGGATTATGCTTTTTTTTTCTTTCTTGCTTGATAAATGCGTGTGTTTTTTGCGATTCACACCCAATTGTGGAGGTATGTTGGACATACCTTAGTTCGGTGCGTGAGTGTGTGTCAGCAGGCTGTCTGTGGAGCCGAGAGGGGCAGGCGGCATAAAATAGATCACGGCGTTACTGCCCATTTTCCAGCACATTACCGGCAGCAGGGCCTGATGGGAGCCTATAATGAAGGGCCCTGCCTTGGCCAAGTCACGGGTGAGTACAGCCCAAACTCTACGCATCAATTCTCCGCTCCATTTCTCCCTCCATCCCCACCCTCTCCTCCTAAGTCCCATCCTTCCCCCCCTCCCTCCCTTCCCCCCTGTCCTGCTGCTTCATGCTTTACATCCCCAGAGGGTTTGTGATCCCCGTCTGTCCTCCAGCTCCTCCTCTCTGCCCTTTCGGTAATCTCCTGCCCTGCCACCCTCCACTACCACCCATCTACTCCCACCTTGCTTTTTTGTTTTTTTCTCCCCTTACCCCTGTCACCTTGTTTGTCTCGCCTCCTCGCTGGACTCACACCTTCCATCTGCCTCTTTGGTTGCTGTGCTGCTCCACCACCTCAACTCACCTGAGCTGCTGTAGCTGCACCCCCCCTCCTCACCCCCCTCTCCCTTCTCCCCCTCCACATTGTCCCTCTGCTCCCCTGTGGGTAACAACCCAGACAATCTGGGCCATGGGGAGGTTGGCAGAAGAGCACACATACATCCCCGACGCCGCAGCTGGCTGACTCCCTAACACGCCACTATGCCGTGGTCTGGGGACTTTGCATCATGTTTGACCTGCCTCCCCCACTGGCAGGGAATTAGCCCGTGCAAGAAGGTTTGCAAGGGAATTCATGGCCAAACAGTCTCGCGGCAGCGGCAGGGTTAGGGGGCCGAGGGCCTCAGCTGAGCAGGCTCCACTGGCTTACGTGCACCGCATTACAGCGTGGGCAAATTAAAGGCAGGTGAATCCTGCAAGAGCAGAGGCCGGGGCCCAGCGCCTGCCTGGAAAGCACTGAATTACACGCTCCTACCTCCAGCCGCATCCCTTATCAGACCTGTTTTGTTACACCGGCACAGCCCCCCTGCACCCCCATTGGGAATACGAGACCGATTTCGGGAGTCACATTGGGGGGGTGGGGGATAGTCCTGCCTCGTGGTCAGCACAAGCCGCTACTGCTGGAAAATTTAGAGTGCAAGTAGGTACAGAACTACTCCTGCTGTCACTATGGAAAAAAACCCCATCAAATTATTGTAGCAGAGCTCTTAACTGTCATACATTAAAAATACTCATTTCTACTTGAAAGGAGCATCTGTGAAGCAAGAGCAAAAGGAAATGTATCATTTATTAATAGTATTATCATAGTGTTCCTGTTTCATTAAGCCATGTTTAAAACGGTTCACTCTAAACCATTAAATGTTTGCTGAATGCATCAAGGATAAAAACCCAAATATGAACATTAGACACAGGTTTTTTTTCATTCGCAATTTTTTGTAGCAGTACAATTTATTGTTATATATTCAGATGAGTGCGTTCATCCCCCCCCCTCCCCCCCCCCCCCCTCAGGGTTAGGGTTAGGGTTGACCTCTGTGGTTCCCACCCAAGGCCTTTGGACTGCGGTGACCTATCTCCCTGCTTACACATACACACACACAAACAACACGAACTCTTGCACTACTTGCCCCCACCGGACTCAGTGCCTCGCTGTCGTTTGTAATTGTAACTTGTCTGTATCTATGTTCATTGTGCTGAGGTGGGTTTTTTTGTATTCAATGCAACGCCCCCCAGTTGGGGACGTGGCAGTGGGTTCCTTTTTTTTCCACCGTCTTTCCTAATGTGCCTCTTTTTCACCATGTATCTGCGGATGGAGCACCTTTCATATGTTGCTGAACATCCACTTGTCCTGTATGTCATCTTCTGTTTGTACGTCTGGACAGGTCATAACTGGAATTTCCCCCACTGTGGGATTAATAAAGGCCATCTTTATATTTTATCTTTATTAGTGCAGCACAAATATACTTTCGCTTTTGTGCGTTGTGGCTTGTTGTAAAGTAGCTCACTATGTATCTGTTCCTCTGTTCTATGCTGATATTTGAGGTCCAGTTTTAATAGCTGACTTACAATGTAAGAACATCAATGTCCAAACGAGCAACAAAACTTCAAAAGTTCTTTTGTTCATTTAACAAGTGTTTTTTTTTTCTTTCCTTTCACGACATGAAGTTTGAGTTTGAAGATTATAACTTTTTTCGTCTGAACTTCTCTCAGTTTCTCATCACCAGCTGCACCTGGTATATTTACCAACGGCAACAAAGATGAAATAGAAAGAGAAAAAAATCATATTACAAGTTATGAGTTCATAACAGGAAGATGAGTAAGAGCTTGATGGTTAAAAAGAAAAAAAGATCACTGCATTGCATCAGATGCATCAGTTTGAGACCTACAACTGGATGCTGGAAACTAAAACATCCCCTGATAGGGCAAGTCCTCCTGCACTCATTCATTAAACATCTCATGCAACAGGAGATGCCGATGATACAATCTGATTGGTGGAGACACTGATATTCACCACACAGCACCCTCCATGGCTGTATCACTCCATCCCAAAGGTCCTTGTACTTGTACTGTGTGCATGGCACAGATACTGAGCACAATAAGAGCAAAACTGTTTCTGTCCATATAAGAAAGGCCAGTAAATATTGAGACTTCAGAAGAACAGCCGTGTAAACTACGCGTTGCTCACCTCTGTCCGTGTCGTAGAGGAAGACGAAGCGGCTCCAGTCGTAGTGGTCCAGCAGCGAGAGGAGGGCGCCCCTGATGGATGGCCGCAACTGCAGGGTGAACTGGCCCTCCCCCTCGGTGGGGAAGCTGGGGGTCACCAGGCTGATGTGCAGCGCCCCACAGAACGACGTCAGTGTGTTCACCGAGCGCTTGTCGTATAGGCCGAAGATGGCGAAGACCCCCCGGGAGTACTGGGAACAGACTGATGGGAAGAAAAGGGGGAAGGAGGGAGGGTTGGAGGGAGAAGAAAGACAAATTAGAATCTCCATTGTTTTTTGCGTCAGCACAAGAGAAAACAGGTGAGGAATGAGGGTAAATATGTCAAACATTTTAACGAGCACCGACTTGGGCTGAACAGCGTCCTTCCGTTGCTCATTAGAGCCATAAGCTGCACGTTTGTCACTGTCTCACTTTAAAATGCATCATTCAGCTTCTCTCTGAATCTGTTCTGTATCCTGTCCCACCACCCAGAACAACAACACACACAGTTACACCAGTGACACGGAGAAATACAACCCAAACATCTCTCACACACAATCACATAAACATATAGAACACAGCTGTCAACTCTAAAGCACACACACACGCACGCACGCACGCACGCACACGCACACACACACACGCACACGCACACGCACACGCACACGCACACACACACACACACACACACACACACGCACACACGCACACACCCGCACGCACGCACGCACGCAAGCCAATGATAATAAATGTCGCATGGCGTCCTGGCAAAGTTGGAGCAGCTGCGTAGCATGGAAAATGTGGCCACACCTATCAGCCCGAACACAGAGGCGACCAGGCTGCTGGCACTTTTTTCAAATACTCTGACCGATGAAACGATTCCCGATTGTCCGATTGTCTGACTTAACTCTTCACACAGCCGTTGAGGTAATCATTGTTTCATCAAAGCAAACGTCAATGAAGTCCATTTCTTTACGTTGACCCCGAGCCGATGGACAGAGTTTGTTGCTCTGAATCTTTGATGCTGACGCAGCCCCAAAGCATTCAAGCAGGAGACAGTGTGAATAGACTCCTCTCCAAAAGAAATGTGATCCTCTGTGTTGGTTTGTCTATAATCGGTGTTTTCAAGAAGTCAATGGGGGAACTCCTGCACATTACAAAAGTACTTTCATTTGTCAGAGAACGACTCGAGTTAAATCCCAACAAAAACATGTAATGGTTGTATTTGTTTTATTTTTTGGGTGCAGTTTGATGTTTGGCTGTGTCCTACTCCTTTCGTTAGCTTTTGGTGGAACGCGACCGCCGTCCTCTCTGTCTGTCTGTCTGTCTGTCTGTCTCTCTCTCTCTCTTCTCCCACCATCCACTTTCCTTCATCCCCTCTTCATTGTCGTATGCTTCCTCTTTCTATTCCTCCCTCTCCCTTTCTCTCTCCTTCCCCTCCTGGGACTCAGAGTAATTCCATTATCAGCTATAAGCCTCAGTGGGGGTAAACACTGAGAAGGACGCAGCTTTGACGGCTGGGCTTGTGGCAATTAAACAAAGCTGAGGCCCCTGCACCCGGGAGGCGATAAGGCGGGGATTTAGTCTCGATTATGACAGGAGCTAAATGTCTTCAATTCGGGGGAACTAGCATACTAGCCGCACTTAGCATGCATCACTCAGCTGAAGCTGAGTCACAGTGTCCTTAAAGTCGACATTGTACTCCAGCGTCTTCAGAAAGTGATTCTCGTGACCGCTCCAGATTGAGGGTGGAGATCTCAGAGCCCTTCGTTCTTTGCCGACACACTGGAAATGTTTTTTTGGACAGCGCAGAAACGTGTGTGCGAAATCGGTCAGAAATCATTGAGTTAAAGTCGTCGGATATTTGTTGAACATCTACATTGAAGGGCTGTGAGGGGTGCTGGAGCTGACTGTCAAGGATCAGCACAACGAAACAGCCCCCCTGTAGCGCACAACCCAAGGTTCTGAGTTCACGAATGGTTTATTTTAACAACAGCCAGGACAGGAACACAGGCAATCACACATACAGAGAGACACACATTTATGGACAATTTAGAGTCACCACTTGCTCTGATATGCACACAGAAAAAGGCCCCACTTGGGCTTCTCGCTGTGAGGTGAGCAGTGAGCGTGACACCACTGTGCAGCCACTTCCTACCAGTCAGAAGGTCTAGCTTCTTCAAGTTGTTTGATCATTCGGTGCCTCTTGTGGCCACCAGAAATGAGATAAAATTGAACCATTGAGGTGAAAAAAGGAATCTGTTATCATCACGAGACGGTTTGTTTTGAAAAATCCTCAGATTCACTAACCTTTCTGTGTAGCAAAACACTCTGGCCTACCTGTTTCCCAACACTCGAGGCTGCTTTTATTCAGAAACAGCCCTTGTGCATGTTGCCTGCGGAGTCAGACACCCAGCTAAGTCCCAAACATGTCTGAAAGTGTAAAAGGCTGCATTATCTTGACTTTCCAGTCAGAATAAAGTCTCTGGGAAGAGCAACAGTTGTCAAATTAAGTGAGTCAAACTTCTAAAACCCACGCAAGTCAGAGTAAGTGAGGACAGTGCCAGGGTGCACGGTAAGACCAAGCTGAAGCGACTGCACGCACGAGAGCTGACCAATGAGAAGCCACGTGGAGCCGCTTTCAGGCCCGCCAATGGGTTTTCTTTGAAAGTTGAGCTGAGATTGCAGGCCTCTATGCAGCTTTGTGACATCGCCGTCTGTAAATTTTGTCTCACCCCGGTCCTCTGTCAGAAGACCTCGGGCCCTTGATGGGTCTCTTCTCCATTCTCCCCTTCTCTCCACACTGTCTGGTCTTGGCATTGCATTCCTGACACCCGTATCTCTTAATGTCTCCCACGTTTTTCCCCTGTCGTGGCACGCGCCTCTGCGGGCTTGTTCCTCTGCAACAGCCCTCCGAACGGTGCTGCCTCCCGCCGCAAGACTGCAATGTGCCAGACAGTGGCGTCATTGTAATAAAATGTGTGCTAAGCTTGCTTCATAAAGCTTTAACGAGAGGAGGGGACCGGCGGCATGGTGCATCATCACCAACAGACACAATGGGTCCCCTGAGACTTCTCCCACCTCTTGTTGCCTCCTACTCGCTCGCTCTGTGCACGTCCATATGTTTGATTTCTACGAATAACCTTGTGTTGTTTTTTGGGGATCCTAATTGCTCCATCTGTCTGTCAAACCTTTGTTTTTCCTGCGCTCGTGGGGGGGGGGGGGGGGGGGGGGGGGGGGGGGGGGGGGGGGGGGGGGGGGGGGGGGGGGGCCCCCCCCCCCCCCCCCCCGATAAATCTGACGTCCTTCTGCATTGCTCAGCACAGCATCACCAATCTCTGCATCCCTGCTCTCTGCAGCCTCGCTCGGTCTGATGAATCTTTATTCGTGCCTCCGTGCACGGAGGAAGCCCTTCATCGGCTTGTGTGCGCTTTGCAGAGACAAACCCCCTTCATTTCTTGTTTCCACACTAAGATTTGTGGGATTTGCATAACAGGGGGTTGTGACTGGCGCAGCGACAGTGTGACATTTAAGACCGATATCTGAGCTCTGTTTTGATGCTCTGACTCTGTTCTCTCTCTCTCTCTCTCTGTCTCTCTGTATATCGCTCATTGTGCTGCTTACAACTTTACACGGGCGTATTGTCTGTTTTTTATACACACGACAGCAACAAAAGATGCTCACAGATAAAACAGCAGCTGCGCAGCAACAGCACAACAACAAAAGTGGCGCATTCACACAGTCACCTTTGCACACTTTAAACACGCACAAATGGTCCTTCCCCTGCTCGCCCTCCTACACACACACACCTCCACCCTCCTCCTACTCTCTGTTACGCCCCGATGCCGCGGTTGCTTCTCAGCCATTAGTCTGAATAACGGCCCCTCCAGCTGCAGAGAGATTCGGCGCACAACCGCAGACACACTGCGAAATAATCTGGCGAGCTCTCATTACCTGCAGGCTGTGGCCAGAATAAAAGGAAGGACCTGAGTAAATGTGCAACACTAGTCGTTTTAAAAGCCAGAACGTGCTTTTTTTTCCTGGTGTGGCCCGTGGTACTTGGAGGAGGCGGGGAGGGACCAAGGTAAAACGGCAATAATAACCTTTTATGAGCAATATAATTAGGGGGAAAAATCTACTGCCCGATGGCTCATGCTGACGCCTCAACTTCAGGTTATTCACAGCAGCAACCTCAACAGGAGGCCGCTCTCAGACGGCGTTTATTTCATTTGAGCTTATATGTTCTCGAGGACAAAAAAGATATTTCTGTGCAAGCAGAGGGGTTTCAGCCAACATTGTCACACCTATACAGATCCATTCGCCTGACGGTGCTCGTTATACGTGCAATCTCGGGTGCACATATTCAGATTGCTCGCCGCCAGGACGCCTTGCTGCGTTGGTTTGGGTGGAGGACAGGCGGTGCAGCTGATGACAAAGTTGAGCCTTCTCCCTTCTCAGAATGTTCAGAACACTCCTTATATAAATCAGAAGTAATCGAGTTACTTTTGGTTCCAGCTCGGGAAGACGAGGAAACGACGATGTCGTTTCCGGGTAGCCCTCTCCCTCCCTCGACTGTATGGCTGCCACTTCCTCCGACGAGCCCCCGATATCTCTGTGCCAGGTGGGTGCAGGACAGGGCATGAGGACCCAAGAAGTGACTGATTCATCTATTTTGAATAAGAAGAAAATAAATGTGGGTTGTTGGCTTTTTCTTCATTGCCAATTTTTTCTTTTTTTTTTTGCATCATCAGATGGGAGCGATGCATTTTTTATGAAACAACAAGTTGTGTTCCAAGTCTGTGCACGTGTCAGCAAAGTCTCAAATAAACAAAACCTTTTTGGGTTTGTGTGTCTGGTTTTGTTCACATTACTGTCTGTAAAAGCAATTCCTTTAATTCCCTCCCCCTCCTCCATAAAACTCCTCTTCTCTTCTCGGAAACAAGAGTGTCAACTCTTTGGTGACTCATCTTGCACTTACAGGCATAACTTAACCCCGCATCCCGTGGAGACATGTTGGCAAGCTCCACATGTGTCCCCCTCTGTACCAGTGACAGCTCCGACTTCCCACAATGGTTCGAACTGATGAGTTGTGTGTATAAAGGAGCTAATGGCCAACTCAACCCGAACAGCCCCCCCCTCCTTAGTTTGAAGTGTTTTGTTTTTTCTTTTCCTGGAAGTGTATGAGTTGTCACACACGAGCGCCTTTTGTTAGAACAGGGCTGTCAAAGTCGGGGGCCTGAGTAGAACAGACCCAGGACCTCATACCAGGATCACTGTTACCAAGGAAACCGCATTCGTCCGCAGATGCTCTGAGATCAGAGTTGGTCCGGGCGCATCACCCTTGTGCTGCTCTTCCTGGTTTTTCCTGAACAACTGCAGCTAACAGTTTGCCGACAACTACTTTTTTTTTTGCATCTCTTTTTGTTTCCACTATCAGCCCGAAAGGGTGACTGAACATTTCCAGTCTCACCCTGTGACTCAGGTCGATGGAAAGCACATAACCGTAACTGTCCCTTTAGCGAGACGATGTAACACCACTTTCATCCCAACAACAGCAGCTCCGTTAGGGAGGGGCATTAAAAAGAGAGAGCGAGAGGAAATAAAAAAAAAAAGTTTGGGGGGGATCAATAGTATCTGGCAGAGAGCACCGTCAGCGTATGGATTTCATATTTGTTCTTCTATAGCAGAACATGGGGGGGATGCTCAGCAGAAACTCCCCAGAAAAACCCCAAGCGATCACACCTCAGAGGTTACAGTGGGAAACTTATCATATGGTTTCAAAATAAGACGCGTAATAAAGTCACACACAGTTGAAATCGACCCCGTGTCGTTTTGGCAGCCAACGCAATCCACTCTTCGTCGGATTAGCGTAGTTTCCCACTCCAACAGTGACTCAATGTTTGTTCTCGTGGGATCACCAAAAACTGGTCGCAAAGCAAAGCTTTTTGGAGCATACAGGTCTCACAGCATCTGACCACCAACCAATCAGAATTCACCCCATGGAGGGGCAGGCACATGTGTTACTGTAACGAGCCTGTACCATTCAGGAGAGTGTACATATCTTGGAAAGACAACAAAAACAACACCCACAGCTGTGTTATAATCCTCACCGGGCACACTGTCAGAAATGAATCCTCTTTCCAGGAAGTCCACCCCCCACCCCGACAGAGTTATTTTTTGTTTTCCATAGACATGTTGTAATTGGCTTCTGCTTGCTTCGGTGAAAGAGATCAACGTCATAAAACACGCCGGCACGGCGGAGTAAAATTGCTGAGCCATTTTCACATACACGAGTGTCTCCGGTGCGGCTCGTCAGCGGCCCATTATAAAGATAAGATTACAGATAAAGCTTTAACAATCGATCGTCTGACGAGAGCATCGCTCCACCTTATGGATTTCATATCGCCTCTCCCCTACAAGGACAAAGTTTACAAGATAACCGTGCCGCCGCGGCTTCATAAACAGGCCGGCGATTATTGAGAGTGATAGAGTGTGGCGTGCCGTGTGTGGGTTCTGTTTTGCCTGCGCTCGTGAATGAGGCCATTCATCCCGCCGTCTGCCTCCTGCTCCTGTCTATCTTCAGCCACATCTCCTCTTTTTCTTCCTCCCTCTTTCACGAAAAACCGCCTCAAGCGGAGAAGAAAAGGACGCTTCAGTTGTTCTCTGCGACTGTGTGTGTTTGTGTGTGTGTGTGTGTGGGGGGGTGGAGGGGTGCGAGGGGCCAACGCAGCGTGAGCATGCGCGGCCCCCCAGAGGGAGCTGTGTGCGGGGCCGCCTCACCGCGGCGTTCTTGTCTCTTTTTGCGGCAGCTGTGTGTGAACGCGGACTTGAACATCGGGTCAGAGGTGAGGGGCGGCAAAGGGGGGGGGGAGGGTGGCTCCTGGGTAAAAAATGTCCACACTCTGATGGTACTTTCTCATTCTCTCTGATTTCATCTTTCCACCTCTCTGCACCTGTTCTTCCTCACCCCTCCTCACCCCAACACCTCCTCAGGGGCCTGTCCCTCAGGCTTCATGAATAAAGCTTCTAAAAATAAGGGCAGTGGCTTGGGGGAGGGGCATGGGAGACAGGTGCCTAGGACAGCCATGGCCTCCTGCGTGACTGAGGCCACTTGTGGTGAATTAAATGTGAACTGAATTTAAAAGACAAATGTTGACAAAAACATTTTGAGTGACGAATTGAACTTTCCTTCAGTTTGTCTTGTTGAATCAGTGTTGTTACAATTAGACGGGGTGGATCAGACCCTTCAGGACGGGGGGGGGGCTGTCACTTTCTCGCTGAGGGGGCCACATGCAGCCAAAGTGGAAATAAAGTGTGTTAGACCCCTGACATCAAATTTACCTGATGAAAACTTTAACGTTTACTCAACTCTTGCTAGTTTTAAGTTAGTGATCTATGAATTCGTCTTTTGTCTGAGGGGAACTGCTGCCACCTGCTGTCCAGTTTTGGGTCTGACCTCTGTGGTATGACTCCACAAAGTGTGAAGACACCTCTTGTATAAAATTAGCAGCAAAGTTCGTTGTGATCTTGACACTATCCTCAGATCATCTCATGCCTCCAGTTTGACTCATCTGGTTTAGGATGCATTGCTTCCGAAAAAAACCGCGGCATGCATTTGTTTTCCTCTCGCCTCGTTTCCTCTGACAACTCATTTACTCCTCCCTCCCTTTGTTTTCGTTCTATTGATTAATCCTGAAATAAATCAGTCCTAAAGATGCCAAAATCTTCCATTAATGACTCCAGGGTTTGCTTTCATTTTTTAGTACTTGTGACAGTTCATATCTTCAGACCTCCTGATAGATGAACCTCTGACGATCGGTCTCCCAAATCCCAACTGCAAAAGTAAACATCTCATGAATCTTGATGGGTAGAGATTTTAAATGAGGACCATTTGCAAACTATTCTTCGACAACTTATTTAGCTTACTTCTAATAAAGGAAGAATAAAGGGATTTATCTCAGAGACAGAAGTGCTTTATGATGACTGGTGTTGCTTGGTTTTTCTGTCTGATGATGTTAACCTGATAGATGAGCTCCATTCTTGCTTTTTCTCCTCTTTTAGGAGCAAGTCAAATATCAGACTCCTGTGAGTGAGTGAGTGAGTGAGTGAGTGAGTGAGTGAGTGAGTGAGTGAGTGAGTGAGTGAGTGAGTGAGTGAG
>JASSRZ010000016.1:3073532-3083972 GCA_032164315.1 Malacoctenus gilli
TGTGTGTGTGTGTGTGTGTGTGTGTCTGTGTGTCTGTGTGTGGGTGGGGGTGGGGGGCGGGAGGTTAGGATTGGTGAGACCGGGGAGGGGGGAAACTGCGTGTTTTTTGTCAGAAAGGAAACACAAAAATACAAACATGCAGAGCAGAGTAAACACTGTTTGGCCTTTCTGCTCTGCACCACTTATCAGCTGGAGTGAAAAGACCAGATGACCCAGATAACATAAACGTCATAATACTCAGACGGACAATTGTAGTCAGCTGGAGTTCCACCATCCCAGAATATCCTTGTATTCAAATTGCAGCATGAAAACATACAGCTGAGAACTCACAGTAAAACAGGCACTGGTATTGTGGTTAGATGCATCGCCCATGGTTCTTCTCCTTGTATATTCTATTTGTTCTTTTGAGATAGAATAAAATGGATATTTTCATGTCAAAGTATATACATTTTATCAGTTATGTTTATATTGTCAACACGTCACTCGTCTTGTCTGGCTCCACCCAGACATTCACAGAGGAGATAAGCAGCGTGGCGGAGCTGGCTAGCAACTCGGTAATCCAACCCAGCATCTTCAGTGGGTTACTCCCATGAAACGGAGGCGTTTGTCGCAAACAGCTAATGGGAGGCAAGGAAACGTCAGGCGCCGCTTCGTTAGGAAAGACGAAGCTAATGTTCGGGTTTAACTGGATGTCCTCGCTAAAATGATGTCAGCAGCAGAGTCAGTGCGGGAATTTGAGGCTTTCCAAGAATAACTCCTCATTAGGACTGTTCTCTCATGGTAAAATGTATACATTAATTCTATGGATGTGTTTTCCAAAGTTATTAAAATGTTGATGATGGATGTACCATCAGAAAAGTCAAAGAGAAACCCTTTGAGGGATAAAATCTGAGAGTATAATCAGACTTCACAGTGATCAGTAGGTAGATAATATGTAAATGCGCATGTGAGAGGTGTATCATGTATATATACCGCAGTCCCTCCCACAAACATGGCCGTCTTTCAGCGAAAGACCTTCTGTAGAAGATCAAAAGGGCCTCTCATGTCTGAACTTCTCACGCTGTTCACGCACCTCAACGTGAGGAATCATTCTGGGCTGGGTGACTTTCCCGCAAACCTGGTTGGTCAGGCTGAAAAGGGGGAAGTGTCCTGCACAAGTTACTGCGGCAACAGGCCTCAATTAAAAATCCTTCACCGCTTTCATAGTTCAGAAAAACCCAGAGTGAACTCTGGAGTTAGAGAGGAGCAAATCCACTCAACCTTGCGCATTGACGTCGGCTTATGATTCCCAACTCGGCTGTAGTTGAAGCAGGTGTTGGCCTCCGTGTGTGCTGACTTGAACGAGTGGAAGGGGGCCACGCTTGCGGACATATGCGCCAAGGTTCACCTGTCGCACAGGCCCGAAAGCAATAACCACCTCACCATGGACTTCCTGTTTGTTGCGGGAAGCGACTGCAGCTTCACGCACAGAATATGACCTCTATACTTGGTAGTGACAAAACCTCAATATGTTTTATTAAGAGTCCTGGTATGCCCCCCCCCCCCTCTTCCCCCAATCGCCGTCCCCATCCTGATTCCTCACTTCCTTTCATCCAATAATTCTTCCCTTATCTCTTGCCTTACTCTCATTCACTGCAGTCTTATCAGCCACTGCCTCGGCGCGTATCACTCCATCTCTCCAGATCCTCCACTTTCAATCGCTCCACTTTCTCATTTTCGGAGGCCTTTATCTTCCCATCTTCCCTCCATCTGTTTCAGCTGTTTTTAATCAAAATCTGTTTCACCCTGCAGGCTTGGTGCACAAATATAATGTGGCAAACTGTGTTCCTGACATGCACACCGGCATACCACAGGCCCGACAAAGGTGCCTGCGCATAATACAACGCCTATTGACACTGTCATATCCTTTGTTGATTCGCCTGAACGCCACACAAACCGCACGGTCATCCTGAACGTGTGCCCAGATAGCGTGACACACCGCTGACTGGACGTGATCAAAAACGCAAAAACGCAGGTTTGCCAGTCGCTGAGCGATAATCTATAAAGGGTGTTTCATACCCAAGCAGTGTGGTGGGATTTTCACATTTGGGGGAGGGGATTTCAGAAACCTCTCAGCCTGTGAACCACCCCCCCCCCTCCACCACCCCCCCCCCCCAACAACGGTGGCAGAAAAATGGTGCCAAATTCAAACATGCATCCACATTTCTGTAACCTAACAGCAGCATGTGCAGCCTACCTGCGTTGTTTGTTTGTGTACGTTCTGCTTTTCGTTGGCTCCAGCTGAACGGAGTCAGATTTCCCTCAATAAAAAATAAACATGTACACAAAAAAGTCACAATTACCTTAGAGGATTTATGTGCACATGCTTACAAATGCACTTTTTTTTCAACACAGGCATAAATAAATATGATTGTAGCTGTTTAGAGGATCAAAACAAGTTCAAAGACTTTGAAACGCAAACAAATAAAGACAACAAGAGTCCGACAAGAGCTGTTGAAGAACATGTTTGAGCCATGTTAGCTTTTATATGTGGACATCTGTGGTTGATCATGAACATTTCAGGAAATCCATAACTCAATGGTTTTTGGTGAACTCCTGTGTTTGTTAAAGTTTCACTCATCTGTTCTGTTGATGCTTTCAGTAGGTGGGGTCACTGTAAGTCTCATTCATCCAAACAGATTTTTCGAAGTCCCCAAAGTCCAGAATGTTTGGACTCATTTACCCTCCTGGAACAATGACGCCGTTGCAGTGGCTCCTTCGCGTCACTCCGTCACCGCCGCGGCTCGAATGAGCTGAGTTATGCCTGAGTTAAAGTGATTGAAGTGTTTTGGTTTGGGCCATATTAGGCGACAGGGGTGACTCGCAGGGAGGAGTGTCGCTTGGCTTATTGGAATTCGTGAGTCACATTCAGGGCACCCGACGTGGAGCCGCTCCCCACCCGCCCACCCAGGCTGACACATGCAAACACAATTACAGGATCTCCCTTTCAAGGGAATTCCCAAATAAACACTTGTCATCCCCCCCTAAACACACACACACACACATTGCTCAGGATGAGCCAAAGTTACCCCACCCCTTCATGTTTGGCAGACAGCCTTTTCCTCCCCCTGCGCAAAGTGGAATAGGGTGGTGAGCATTCGGGCGGTGCAAGGAGTGTGTGCATGCCATGCTTGCAACGAGTGCATGGCAACGTGATGTCTTGGGAATCGAGTGGAAGCAGGGGGAGGCTGATGAATAAGGTGCTGCTCCTATGATGGGGCTGATGGGGAGAAGGGGATGTTAAGAGTAAAGCTTAGAGAAGGGGGACGAGGAGGCTGAGCCAGGGAGAAGGTGTGTGCAGAGAGATATGGCAAGTTAAAAGACCTGTCCCTCCACTTTTCTGCCTTGTCAGCTTCCAAAGAGATACAGCAGGTCCGTCGTCGGGCCAAATGGACAGAGCGCAGAGGCGGAGATGGGGAGAGAGCGGAACCGATAGGGAGAGTGAATGAGGGGAGATAAGGTGTTTCTGAAGAGGAAGACCAAGTTAAGTACCAAACATAAGGAGATTATCTGATCTCAGGATCTGATCCAAGAAAAAGCCAAATGGAAAGAAAAACATCCCAAAAAAAAAGCCCCTACAAAAGTTTCGCTAAGTGATGTGGTCGCACAGTTTCACTCTGCGCACTCTGACTGAAATCACACTTCTACACCTTTTGTTTCCATTTTTCCTGATTCCTGTTCTGTTTGCTGCACCTCTGCCCACTGCTGTCTTGCTTGTCTTGCTCTGTCTCAAGTCTTGCTCAAAGCCCCACGAAGTTGGGTGTCCTGGGTGGGGATAAACCATCAAGTCACCACTGCTCTATACTTGTTCAGCTCATTTTTATTCTTCAAACGTCTCTTATGAAGAGCAGATCAAGGACAACGTTTCTGTGCTGTCTTTAACTTATATGTGCAGAAATGGAAATTACTTCCAGTATAAATGAGACATGATGATAGATTCAACCTCAGCAGGCAGATAATCTTTGTTCACGCTTTCCTCAGTTACCTTTTTTTTGCAAGCTTTGCAGTATCCTGTTACTCGGCCTTTAGCCTGTTGAAGGAAGGTTCTGTATTTGTCGCTGTCATCATGAGCCAGATCCTGCATTGGTGCCCGTGGAGAGACGGTTTCACTTTGTGTCACCTGTCGGTTACACAAAAAATTCATCCTGTCCACCACTTTTAACATCTTTACTTATCTAACCTAAGGTGCTGGGCTGGCTGCAGGCACAACCAAAGGGGGTCACTAGTAAACATAGACACAATTACCCCTAAAAACATTATGGAGACAAAAAAAACACTCCAACACCAAGAAAACTGCAGTACTCAGACAGAAAAGACATAAATTCAGTAGTGACTGTTTACTCTGCAAAATAAAATTGTATTATATCCTGTTTATCTTGTAGCACTCATTTGGAAGATATTCTTTGGAGAGAGCAGCGTAAACAGCGGTTATTGTTATATGATTGCATCACTATACACGATGGGATGAATGATCCATATCTGCTGTCCCTGCACATCCAAAAGGAGCCATTATTGAGTCGAAAGTTCATGTGGAGTCTGTTTTCAAACTAAAATACCTTCCTGAGGGTGGACTTAAATGTCTCCTGAGTCACCATCATCACAGAGTGTTTATTTCCCACTGAAAAACTTCACAAAGAGATCGATGCAAACATGATACGAGTTTGCCATGGCTTTTTCCTCTCGGCTGCCGGCGCTCTTTCTTTCGTCTACAAGCACTGATATAAGAATCAGCGGTGATGAATTAGAGAGTGAGGAGAAGAGAGAGGGAAGTTTAGCCCTCGTGGAGTTCAGTCTGTGTTTTGGCAGCGGAGCCATCTGAACGCCACCGGCCGGCCGATAACGGGAGCAGAAGTGTGAGCCGAGAGAGAGGAGGAAGGGGTGGGAGGTGTACAGAAAGAGAGACAAGATAAGAGGGATGTGATGGAAAAGGAAAAACGGATCAGGCCAGTGAGGGAGGGAGGGGTGGAGAGGATAAAATGACAGGGGAAAATATGGGTTTCTGAAAAGGACAGCAGAGAATAAAAAAGAGAGGAGGAAGAGGATGCTCGAAAATGTAGCGCAAATAAAGTTGCGTCAAAAGAGAGGTTGAGTGAGGTAAATCAAAGAGTGGGTGCACGAACGGAGGGGGGGGCGGCAGAGGGGGGGAATGCTGCAGCCTGCCAATATGGGGGCTTGTGCACAAACAGCTGACTTGCAGATGAAAGAGAGAGCGAGCGAAAAGGCGGTGAGCGAGCGGGATGAAACGAGACAACTGAAATAAAGTGACGGATACGTAGTGAGACAGAGCGAAAGGTGCGAAAGGAGTTCAGCAGAGTGCAGGGAGATGTGAGTAGGAGGGTCTGCTGAATAAGCAGCGAGGGTGGGTGGGTGGGTGGGGGTACACAAGAGACTGAAGGATGAGAGGAAGACGTTTGGGAAAGTTTGGGAAAGAATAGAGTCACGGCAGCCCTCAGATGTTACGAATTGATGAATGAAAATGAGAGACAAGAGGAAGAGGACAACTGAGCAGCATTTGCTGTCCATCGGCCGGCACAGGGAGGTCCTCTCCCAGCCTTGGTTGCGTCCCCGTCCTTGGCGATGCGACTGTGCAGAGGGGGAAATCTGCTGATGTATGTGTGTATGTTCAAAGACACAAAGATAAAGGGAAGGTTGAGTTTGCATGTGTGAGTGTGTGTTTTGGGCCAGAGCAGTGGTTAAGTGCAGCGATGCTTCCTGGCCTACGACTCTAAAAATAGCACACAAAGCAACTTAATTTACTCTCACTTCCCCTCTTTCCCTCCACGTGCTGGACGTTTTCAGGTGGGGCGCCGCAGTTCCTGCTCTGACACGCCGGAATGTACCGAGTGGCTCACCTCCTAGTGTCCCAAAGTCCAGCACAACGCCACGAGGTGTACCTAATAAAGTGGCTGTCGAGTGTCCAGACAGGTGCTGATTAACTTTGTCACCTCACAGCGTGAAGGTCCCAAGTTGGCGCCCGCGTTCATTTCAAAAGATTTCCCCCCGATTCATGACCTTTGGCCTGGGACACAGCAAGTACCGGCTACTGTTAACTGACCCTCAGAGATCAGTCCCATGCATGTTCCCTTTGTTGTCCCCCTGCTATCCAACGAGCTAGCATACACACCGAGCCAAGACCAACAGAAGGTGTCACTAATGCGACGCTGCCACATCCACATCCAGACATCTCACCTCCCGAACACACTGACGTGTCCGGAGAGTTTCCACCACGATATCTGCGTTCGTGTGACTTCATTTTACAAATGTCTCTTTTTGAAGGTGTGACGCTGCGGCGTGGTGGGCTGCAGGGCTGGCAGTGCGACAGCGCCCGAGCTGCCAGAACGGTTTCTATTAAAATAGAAAAAAAGAAAAAGCATATTAGAATTCATATTTACACAGGGAACTCTGGTGTATAACAATGCCAGTGAAGTTGCAGCTGGTGTGTTAATTACATTGATATCCCCTCCGGCAACGGGGCACATTGAAACAGGCTCTCTGAGGGGGCTGGGAGGGAAATAAAAAAGGATCTGTGCTGCAGTTCGTTGGCAGTGTTTTCCAATTCTGTTGGATGGGACCAGAGAAGAGATGATCAACATCACTCTGTTGTAATAATCAGGCAAAAAAACAAACAAACCAAAAAACACGAGGATGGACCTTCCATATTCATTTGGTTTTACATCCACTTTTTGGATGTGACTTTGGAGCTTTGCGTGTTTTACATTTCAGATTCTATTTCATCTCTGACTGGCCCTGTGCATCAATTTTAACGGGTGTCGTTTTCTTTCCGAGACGAGCTGCCGTCTCCTCTGCTTTTTCTTGAAAAGTCCACCTTTTCTCCATGATTGGCTGCACTTCCAAGCAGGTGTGTTTGGGGGACTGCGTCCGGAGCAGATGATCACATAAACGTCCCCGTAACGAGCAGACAATCAGGCCGTTAAAACAAAAAGCAAGGAATGTGCGACGGGTCTTCCTTGGGCATCCTCTGTCCGGCAGGCAGCAGGCGCCACCTGTCTCCCGCTCCACCTCCCCACTAATGATTTACAGTCGCGTGTACTGATGGCACCTTTGGCACGCCGTCACATCTGTTTGTTTAACTGCTCAGTAAAAATGCAGATCAGTTGGTGCATGATATGATGTGAATAATAAAGCCACTTGCAGCTTTGCTGCGATTTGAATCCATCTAGCGATCAACAGAAAAAGAAGCGGCAGGGAAAGTTTCTGTTCACAATGTTGGGAGTGATTGAACAATACGACTGAGATTGGGGGCAGTGATCATTTACATCCCAACCTCGACATTCCCACCACAACATCTGATTATCCTCATGCCAAGAATTGCATTCAAGTTGCATGGGAGCTTTTGTAATTGTTCCATTTACCACATTATAAAGTCCCAATGCTGATTCAGTCGTTTTCCGTGATGCTTTTCCACATCAGGATTGGGAGGGTTGGGGGGGGGGGGTGATCCTGGAGACAGTCTCAGCTCCCATCAAGATCAAGAGTGGGTCTGGTTGGAAACTACAGGCAGCTGGACAATACCCCCTAAAACCCTATAGGGACCCCTTCCTCATGGCTGGAAACTAACACACAATCGCTTCTGTTCACGTCGTGTACTAAATGACATGTTTGCTCCCCCCACCCCCCACCCCCTTACTTACCTGCTGCTGGGCCCTCCTTCTCTCCCCCAGTGGAGGCCCACCCCACCCTTTGAAACCACTGGCTCAGATGATGAGTCAATCCAGTCACTTAGTGATTATATAATCACTTAAATGTTGCGTTTTACCCCTTTTAGGAGTAGCCAGTGAAAATAACCAGCGTGAAACATCCAAAGCGGAGCTCTGCAGGTGGTTCAAGCAGGCGACACGAGTCAACTGCTGCTCTCACAGCTGTACTGGTTGCAACATGAATCCCGTCCAGCCTTTGCAGGGGTGCGTTTAATGCCCAGTCTCCTCTTTTTTTCGCCGCCGTCCCCCGCTAACGCTCACCTAAAAACATCTGCTGTAGCTGCTGTGCTCACTTGCCGCCGCCACTCCTGTAGTATTTCATAAGCTTTACTGGCAATCTTCCATCAACCTGTTATGCTCTCCGGTCGAGTTCCTCTGAGTGGAAAATTACTTCAGTCACTTCTCGACGTCCACTCCGCTGACCTTGATGTACCCTGCAGGGGTGTGACGGAGCTGCAGCTTTGAGAGCCCAAAGCCCCGCCGCATATTCTCTATTCACAAGAGCCAAAGCGCATTCATCCATCCACCTTCTGCCAGCTTTGTCTAGATCAGAGTCGAATACGGCAGTGGGGGCGGAGCCTTTTCCGGGTGACACAGAGCAGGAGGAGCCAACATCAGCCTTCCGCTCGGGCAATAGGGACACTCGCCGTCATCTGAGCCAGGGGGTGTTAGACATGCAGACTGGGAGAGACTATAAGGACTTCGCAGAACGGCTGCTTCTGTTCTCCACTCAATGCATCTTCCTTAGTTTGTATTAGTTTGTTTCTCGAGCAAACAGAACACGTCCAGACCCAAAACGGAACTGCTGATTACATTACAGCATGCAAAACATACAACGGGTGCTCACGCACACCTTCCCAAAGTGGAAGCTGATGGTAGAAGACACCAGGAGGAAGTCTAAATAAGCAAATCACCACCCCAAAAATATTTCAAATGAAAAACCTTCTTGTTTAAAAGTAAACAATCTTTGACATGAGGTTATTTTGTAGGATTCACGACCAGCTAACAAACAATAAACATCCAAGAGTGAACCAGTGGTGGCTGACGGTCGACCGTCAGCCACCAGAGGCACCGCTCGCTTCTTTAACCAGCTGCCTGGGCATGGCGAGACGTCTGCTCCGCGCTCGCCAGGAAAGAGTGGCATTTTCCCTTCAATTTTAAACTGGCATTTGCGATTCTGCGCTTATCTAAAATATAGTCTCTCGCTCACAATTTAGTCTGCCAGACAGAAGGAATGAGCACCTCTACACAGCAAACTAGATTTACTGCGGGCATTTCTTACGCAGCGGGTCCGTCAATAAAACTAAAAAATTGCCACTCTCAGGAATTTTGAGGGGACCAACACAACAAACCCCGAACAGAATTCAACAATCAGTCATTCGTTGGGTTATTTATGGGTCCCACTCAAGAGTGAAGAAGTACAGGTAAGCTGGGAAGGTGAGGAGGGTATTTCACCCAGAAACAAAAAAACAAAACACACCGAGGATTCCGAATTTTCCACGACAAACCCGCCAACGCGATAAACTATGAGATACAGGCACAGAGAAAAAAAAGAAAAAGCTATGATACCAGTTTGTTTCTGCCAGCAGGGCGAAGCAAGAGTGAGAACATGACAAATGTCAGAAGTGACACTGCAGAAAGATGAGAGCGGGAGCTGCTCTCACCCCAGGAGATTCGTCCCTGCTGAAGGAAAGAGATAAACACTGCGTGTTTGTGCTGCGTGCTCCTTCCGATGTGTGTGTGTGAGAGTGTGTGTGCGAGAAGGAGAGTGTGTTTGACAAATCCTCCAGTGCGCTGCGAGAGCTGTGTCTTTGTTACTCTGACAATAGTGCTCTGACACAAATGAAAAGGATTCCTTTTTTCCTCCTCTGTCAAACACTTTTATCTTCCCTTCTCCAACTGTCAGCGGTTCTCCCCATATTTCCCCTCATAGTCTCTGATTCCCTGTTTGGATATATCAGCGTTTCTGTGGCTGCCCCCCCCCCCCTTACCTCCCCCTTGTCTTCTCTTGTCTTCATTAGCTTCTCCTCTCCTGTTTTCATTTCATCATTAACTCTCTGAGTCGAGGTATCTGAGCCGCAGACGGCGAGGAGGAGAGGCGGCGGGAGGAAAGGAAGACGGCTGAGGAGCAGAGAGGAGGAAACGGGGACAGGGGGACGTGGATTGGTGCAAAGGGAGGCTTTGTTAGGGGGGTATCATAGGCAGAAAGGAGAGAGTGACAGCAAGTCAGGCAGATAAAAACAAGCAGGAGAGAGAAAAAAGAAGAAGAGGAAAGAATGGTGTCATGTGCTACTGTGGAGCCTTCAGCTGGATAAGTGATCCCAGTGGTAGATAGAAAGTCAGATGCACACTGACAGTCAGACCACTGCTTAACCCTGCACTAAGACCACACGCACACAGACACACACAAGCAGACACAGACACACACACACACACACTGGCAATGCAGCACTCAAGCTGACACAAACACGCGCTTACCAATGCACACTCGCAGACTCACACAAACAGCTGATGTGAGGCAGACATACTGATAGCAGGATGACTGTCAAAACATCAGCATCTGCTCAGCATCACACACACAACGCACACACACACACACACACACAGGTACACGCACACACACACACACACACACACACACACACACACACACACACACACACACACACACACACACACACCA
>JASSRZ010000016.1:3099391-3114985 GCA_032164315.1 Malacoctenus gilli
CACACACACACACACACACACACACACACACACACACACACACACACACACACACACACACACACACACAGAGTTACACAAACACATGTTTCTGTGCCATTATTGTGCCACTATTCAATCACTCACTCTCATTTCATGCGGGCTCATGCTGTGTAACAGAAGCGGTAAGACACTGGTTTCCTGAGGGTAAACTTGGGGCAGCTTGAAGGACCCCCGCAAATAAGTTTTTCAAGACATCCCTGCAAAGTGGGACAAGTTGGCATGAACAAGGGCCTCCACTTCTCCCACACCTGCATGCAAGGGACACGTAACTCCCTCTAAGCACCGCATTTTGCCTTGTTTGACACTAAGTGGCAGCTCACCCGCAAAACTTTCTGATTCTCAAAACAGTTATTATGTGCTCAGTTTTATTTAAGTACAGTTCTGCAAACTTCTTCTTGTGCTTCTGTGAGGTTGTGTCTTTTTCTTTCCACCTGTCCCTTACACACAGACACACACACACACACACAGATACACAAACACATACACGCACAGACACATACACACACACACACCGCCACACCATTTTCTGGAATCACGTGAGGTTGAGCCAGAGTCCCTCTGTGGAGCTCCGGTTAAAACACTCCTTTGACTGTTTTACCTGCACTTGACGATAAAACAGCTTCAGTGACGGAGGAGATGGAAAGAAAGGAGAGGGAGGGGGGGCGCGGGGAGGGAAAGAGGATCAAGCACACCTGTCAGGGCAATGCCAACATGCAAACCGTCCTTTCCCCACATCTCATTTGTCAATGGGTGGGGGTAGAGGGGGTCGGGGCATGAGGTAGGGAGAGCAGGTGGAAACGTATCCTCCTAAAAGCTGTCAAATGGAAGGATAAGGAGATTAGCTTTGTCATTCTGTCAGATGGAGGACAGAAGAAAGAAGAGGGGGGGACTCTTATTTGAAGATGTTCTCCCGCCTCATGGATCCAGGGGAAAGGAGGGGTTGGGGGGGGGGCAGCAGAGAGACTGAGCTGCATTTAAGATGTTCCCTTGCTTCCTCTTTTTCATGAAGAAAGCATTAGGAGGGAGAAGACAGCATCACAGGAAGGGATGAACTGGTGACATCGAGGATTCATCTTTGGAAAAACAGAAAAAAGGAAAGTGATACGAACACTGAGGATGAAGCAAAGCTTAAAAGAAAGAGGGAGAGAGAGAGAGAGAGAGAGAGAGAGAGAGAGAGAGAGAGAGAGAGAGAGAGAGAGAGAGAGAGAGAGAGACAGAGACAGAGACAGAGACAGAGACAGATGACATAATAGCAATGAAATTTGTGATGAATTGATACAAACGTTGTGACAAATATTTGTTGAATACAAAAAAAAAAGAATCACTACACAAACAGCGGAGGGTGCCGTGCAGTTTTCCCAGAGTGTTGCACATAAACACAGCCCTTTCCCAAACTGACCGAGCGTGGACGGTTGTGATGTTTGAAGAGAAGTGTGTCATCAGCTAAAAGTTGAATGGTGGCAGGATCAGTTGCACCGCGGACCACCACTGCTACCTCTGTTTGCACCTTCTTCTCCCTTCTTTTTGCCAGTTCTTGGTTTTCAGCCTGTAATCACATCAGCGCCCTCTGATGGATTGACTCCCAAACACTCGGTTTATCTCGAGTGGCCACATGCAGCCAAATACAGTCAGAGGTGAGCCAGACCTGTGTCTTCACAATATGTTTACCTCAAAACAAAAGGTTGAACTTTTATACTTTACCGTCAGTACTCTGGAGTCCTGTGGTTTGGCTACCACCTGCTGTTCAGTTTCAGGGTTTACAACAGTGTCTGGGTTCATACTTTGGCTCACAGGGGAGGAGCTCCAATGTACAAGTTAGCAACAGAAGTTTGTTGTGATTTTCCCATTTTGCGCCATCAAAATTTGGCCGATATTTTTGTTTTGGACATGATATCGGAAAATCATCTCGGGTTATGAGCTTTGCGAATCAATTCGTATTTACCGATAACATCCAATGAACCTAATCTCATGAGATTTACTCAGGCAGTCATAAAAATGTGACTCTCACAGGCAAGAAATTAGTTTATTGAGCCTCTGCATCACTTTTTGCCAGAAACACAGAGACGGCGATGTGGCCACGTTTCAACCCAACAGGACGGGATGGGAAAGCACTTCATAACATCGGGGCCTAAATTCACCTACTTACTTCCCACCGCTGCATAAAAGACTTTCTTATCTCCCTCTCTCAGACTCGCTTCTGTCATCCCTCCCTTTGTTTTTCCTCCCCTGGTCATAGAATCACACCTCTGCACATTTAAAACACAACCCAACTCTTGAGGCTTATCTCATTTGATCGGTTTTACCCATTTTTTTCCCCCACCAAAGAGCTCCTCTGTTCCAGTGTGCGTTTGTGTCTTTCCGTATCTCACAAACACACACTGAGGAGGCGCACACGCACACACACGAATGCGGTTTTCCCTCCAGCTAGACTGGATCGCTGTGTGTGGCCTAAATTAGCAGGTCTAATTTGTTCTCTCCAGACCTGTCGAACAGATAAGAGAGGAAAGAGAGGCGGCGGGGGCGGGGGGTGGGGGGGAGCAGGACGGAGTGCGGGGAGGCGGAGGGAGTGGTGGAAGGAGAGAACAGGTGTCTGAGATGGTATCAGCGTGTCAGCTAATGACTATAACAACCTGAACCGGGAGAGACAAAGAGAGACAGACAGACAGACAGACAGACAGACAGACAGACAGACAGACAGACAGACAGATAGACACAGACACAGACAGAGAGAGACAGACAGACAGACGGACACAGAGGGAGAGAGAGAGAGAAAAGCAGCTGTGAAGTGAACAGCACAAGGTGGAAGGAGAGTGAAATAAGGGGGAAAAAGCAGGCTGGAGAGAGAAACTGGGCAATGAACACAGAATGATCAAATACCAGCCATGGGGCCAACGCGATCTTCCTGCCTGCAACATGTCTGAAAGCTCATTTTCCCTGGTTTCCCCGGAGAAGCACCCACAAGGTTCACGTTTTAGTTGTGGATTCATATGTACCCGCAAAATGTTAGACTGAATCTGACCCGAATTTGTACCTCTCCTGACTTTTCATTCTGGGAAAGAAACTACAATGAAGGAATCAGAAGAAAAGGAAAGCGGTTCTCGCAAATGTATGAGAATGACATTTTTGTTGGAAAATGTTGAAGTGATTCCCAGAAAAAAAAACACACAAGCAAACAAACGTATTGCAAACAACAGCCAGAGAAAAAGTGTGAAACGACTTCCGATCGCTGCTCGTCTCTGTGGTGGCTTGATGATTGTCGTAGCATCATTCAGCTGCAGTTCTGTGGCTCTCTCCCATTTTAGTGGAGTGTTTTTTGTTTCTCAGTGAAATCATGATGGATTGTGTCGGTTCTGGTCGACGACAGCCTGTGTCAGCAATGTCAAAGCCGTTCTCATCAAGGGGGCCCCAGACTGACCAGCTTTGTCCCGGTGTGGCTAGAACGTCCAAATAATGAGCAGAAAATAACAAGAACTACAAAGATCAGTTTCAGCACAGTTTTCCCAAATTTGATGATTTAATGAAGTATTTTTTTTCCAAAACCTGATAAGAACAGAGAGAAACTTTCTGTGGAAAACAATTCTGCAGCTTTCAGCATGATTACAACCCCCTCCCCCTCCCAATATCTCCTACAGAAATACTAATAAGTGTTGAATTCAGCTTCTACCAACACCCCTCTAACGTTTCTCACTGGAGCGCCAGAATCTACACAGCAGACCCTTTAAATGGAAAGGAAAAAAAAAACTTGTTTATTATGCACATTGAATTTGGATTAGTAACTATACTGACCTTTCCGTCTGAATACAGCTGCTGTACACTCAGAGAAAACAAAGGCTCCGAAGGAAGACTACAGTCAAACAGAGGACTCACTCATTATTCATGTCACTGTTTTCCCCCAGAATTGTTCGTCTTTGATCCTTTTTTCGAATCTTGTTTTCGGCTGCTGTGATTTATCATCTGCAGTGCAGGCTCACATGAAGTAATGAGTGCTTTTGATTGCATAAGATAAACATTTAGCAGGGTTTTTTTTTTCTTTGTGGCAGGGGGACTCGGAAAAAGGGTATTTGAGTGCACGGATCGGCTTCATTCTATTCACTGTGTGCAGAAGTGGCTCAGAGTTGAGAGGGAGACTTTTGTTCTCGCCGGTTCTGTTGGTAAATTCTGTCAACGTTGATGTCTGTGTCCATAATCCGCAACACAGAATACACAAGAACAACATAAAAACACCAGTCAGAAGAGATGACAGACGGATGCATCTTCCTCCAGTCTACTTCAGGCGGCTTCATTCGAAGAAGTGAACTCGTTCAGTGATTCTGAATTTAGGAAAAACAGCCTTACTGAGTCTGCAGAGATGTTCCTGCAAATGCTTTCTATCCGTCTAATGACTAATGAGCTCATTAGGTACTTTTCTGTAGAAATGGTTGGAGCGTGCATGGCCACTGCCAGCCTGTTGCACCAAGTGCATAATTGATGAACACGGGAGCAACCTGGCTGTCGCATGGAGCCCACAACATGCGGTGGTGTTGAGCTTGAGAGCTCACCACTCGTTGTGGACTTTCTGTGGTCCTCACAGGCCACAGCACAGCACTGCAGTTGGGTTGGGTCGAGTCACATTTCTTGTCCGATCGCCCTGCTGTGCAGTCGAGTGCTCTTGCTGGTTGTAAAAGGGATTGAAAAAGACAAACAGAAAAAGGTGATCTGTTTCTATAAATAAAGTGCACCTCCAGTGCTGAAAGGGACGGAGTGAGTTCTTGGCAAAGCAGAAGTGCGCCATGTAAGAACCATTTTAGGTCCCCAACCTGAAAATTAGCTTAGACTCAGGCATAAATGAGACAGCAAAAAAAAGGCAAAAAAATGTGGCCCACATGATTCATCTCCCCTCCCGAATGTCCTCTAGCTGGAGGCAGATAACTGCTTGTGGGGGGGGGGGGTAAAGTTGATGGGTGGGAAAAAGGGCTCATCTGCCTTCACCAACTCCCGCACACTTAATCCTCAGCTGCTCCCGTGTCTGACTGTGAAAAGGGCAGCTCCCCGATGTCCCCCTTTGCTAGAGTGCTGCTGTAAGTAACAGTGTATTCCTTAACTGCCAGCGACTATGGCAAGAATGCTTGGAACATAAAATCTCTCCAAAAAAAACAAACAAAAAACAAGCAAATATTGATTCTTTGGTTTGCACAATACAGAAATAGTGCAATAATTAGCTCGTTCAGCCTTGATTAAACCCATGTGGCTTTGGACTGTTGAATCACATTTCATGATTTGAAGCAAATTTAAGTACAACCAAAAGTAAAGATTTTCCTCTTTTGCAATTAGTATTTAAACTATATGTTGCAGTACATATGCCTGGCCTGTAGGTGGCACGTGTGCGCAAAACGCAATGATAACAGAGGAAAATCAAGAGCTCCAGAATTTCTAAATCATTAACCGTTACTTTCCCAGGTACATGACACAAAGGTGGAATATCTCACATCTGTGTCCTGGCCCACTCCTGACGTGTCCTCGTGACTTTAACTCGACAAAGAGTCCATCGGGAAAATGCAACTTGATTTGACGTTCTTTTAAAGACCTTCGTTTCTCCACTTAGATGCAAGCTGCAGTCAGCCTTTATGACTCACTCCTTTGAGTTCAGCTGAGAGAAAAAAATCCACTTTCAAGAAGGCCAAAGCTAAAAGACAAATATATGAAAGCTTAGAAAATAGGGCGAAAGAGCTAACTTAAGGTAGTTAAAAGTGATTACACTGATTTACCATTTTCTGATGGTTCAGGCACGTATTTGAACTGGGCAGGACATGAAACCAGGAATGTGTAAACATGCATTTGCTTACACACAGACACACAGATACATTAAACGCGCATTAAACTTCACCATAGCAGCTACAAAAAAGCTTCAACCTTCACTTCAGTCTGATGCTAAACTTTACCTTCAATCAGGCCTTTAGCTTTTAAGTTGCATGATTTATTTCATTGTGAGGACAACACAGACACACACACATAGACAGAAGTGCCCTTCTACAGGAATAACTTGTGACCTCATTTGCAGCTGCTTGAGGCCTGCGTTTACTTGTGAGAGTGCCGTACATTCATCCAAAGGCCACATGCTAGATGGTGTTAAACAAAAAACCTTTGCACAGTGACCCCGCTTTGATGTCAACTTTATTACAGTCACGGACACACATCTACACACTCACACGGGAGACAAAGTGAGGGCACTGTGTCTTTGAAGTGCAGTTGAGACAGATTTACTGTTACGCATTGACCGGAGATGGTATTTAAGAGTCTTCAAGGAGAGGAATTCAATAGCCAGGGCAATTTTATGTGTGTGTAAAGAGGCCCGACACGAGGGGCCTGCGCGCACAGCCTGCATGCGTGCACGTGTGTTGTGTTTGAGGAAGAGAGACAAAGAGAAAGATTATTTACCAGATCTGTCAGATCTGTCAGCGTGATGAGTTTTTATCACTTAAACATGCCTTGACTAGAGTCTGACACAAATCCGAAGACATGCCGTGACCAGTTTCACTGGAAATCCATTGGCTGGGATTTCGCTGACTGGCAGACAACTGATTTTTTTTTCTTTGGGAGCAACCTGAATGCTCCACCTTACCTCCACCTACTGACTGCGAGGGCAGCTGTTTGAAGCCCGAAATGAAAGGAAGCGTTTACTTTTTTCCACTTGAGGTTCGCGTCTCTTCTGATCATTGTGATCTTCCTCTAACCTTCACACATGGTTTTTGTTGAATGATGACTGCAGAGAGGAATTATCTTTTTGGCTGATCTGGGTGGGGAAAATACAAGGTGAATGGAAAGACGTGTGTGGCGTTGCTGCTTTGTGTAGGAAAGTATGTAGTCAACAACACAAATGCAGTCCACACCTAAAGGGAATGTTTTAGTAATGTGCTTTTTAAAGGAAATTCAACAGTCATCCGTTGGCCTCATATGCATGTTTTTGGACTGTTGGGATGAAACCAGAGTTCTCAGAGTAAACTCAGACACACCGAAGGTATCAGACAGCTTTGAACTCAGTACAAAAAAGGAGATGCTGACATGAAGTTTGCTGTCACTGATCATTTTAGATCACCCATTGCAAATCCTCTGCTAAGCCCCCCCTCACAAATCATGCCACATTTGGACCCCGGGTCTGAGTTTGAATGCCACGATTAACACTGTCATTCATGCCACCACCATGCAGCACAGTCAGTCACTTATATGTTAATGTCTTCAATCATTCACTGTACAGAAGCTTTGTGGTCCGCTGAAAAGCTTTACGACTGCGATTAGCATCGTGGAAAGCAAAAACAGCGTCTTTGTTCATCATCAAACAATAACGTTTCATTATTTTTGGTCTTCTGGTTTCTAATCTGCTGTGCGCAAGGTCGATTGTTGAATTAGTTCTTTCTGTTTTTCCATTTGTGCAGTATGACTCTCCGCTGCCTGCGTCCAACAACAACTGGGAAGCTGTCACCATGCCCATGGCGGTGAGTCATGTGCAAACATAAACACTTTATGAGTTGTTAAAATCTTCCAGTCAAAGTCAAATACCGAAACCTGCTTTTTAGATGCTCTTAAACCAATGAAATAAAAGCTTACGTGAAACTTTAAAGTGTGAAAACTGGATGTCAAGATAGGCAACTGTCAACCTGTCCAGGTTGTTGCCTGCTTTTCGCCCAGCCAGGTGGGATCAGGATCCAGCACGACCCTTAGATCTTATTTTATATTCAAACTGGAAGCAGTCGTTAAAAGTTGAGCATGGTTATATCCATGGACTGATGATGTGACTTAACCAGGCCTGATCACTGATTGGTCGCACCGATCTTTCAGATCACCATCTCGCTGTATCATGTGATACTTGCATCGGTTGTGTGCTCAGTACTATATGCAGGCAGCGGTCATTTGCACTCCAGCCATTGATACGAAAAAGTATCCAACCAACTTGTTAATGACTGAATAAACTGAACTCATGATCGATGGTATCATCCTCTAACGAGCATCCATGTGTATGTGCAATACGAAAAGGAGTGTTTACCGGAAAATCTCTTTACTCACTAGAAGCGAGACACAATCTCTCAAAGAGTCAGACTTTATAACTAGTAAACCATGATTTATATTTCTTTCTTTCAAGAATCAATCCTAAAATCAGCAATTTGATATTATTTGAAATGTCATTAACAATGCCTTCCAAGTTTTAAGTGATTAATATTTATATCTCATATTCCTGCTGCCCTTTTCTGAAGTGTCAGTAAATATGAAAGACAAAATGGTACAATTATTTTCCCCCCTGGTATCAGTTTTACAAAGGGAAGCAAAAAACAGAACCTCTTAAGTTCCTAAAAGCTGTGTTGCTATTTTTCTTTAGCAGACAGACTCCACCTGTACATCCCAACCTCACTGTCCCATGTGCGAACACTTCTTGTGAGCGCTTGGGGGAACAATGGCGGCACTGATAATTGAGACATATGGTCCATTTGCATAGGCCATCACACACCCACACTGCATATGTTCATGTATGCATGTAAAGTATTTATTATGCATGAAGCTTGAAATGTAAAATGACATGGTTCCTTAGACTGATGTTTTTATAAGTACATGTAATCAGTATAATTTGTGTGTGTGTGTGTCTGTGTGTGTGTGTGTGTGTGTGTGTGTGTGTGTGTGTCTGTGTCTGTGTGTGTGTGTGTGAGAAAGAGCGATGGCAGTCATTGACATATGTGATCACAATAATTAGTGTGCATTGGACTGTGTGCTAGTTTTTCTGCATGGATTGCAACTGGTTATTCAGGTGTGGGAGTGTGTTTTTGCATGTATTTATGTATAGATATGTCATTGCCCTTGCAGATGTGCTGTTTGTTGGGCCTCTCCTCTACTTTTTATTCAAATCTCACAACGCGGCTGCTCCCCTTGATTTATGCTCATTTCACCTCCAGTTTCACAGGAATTGCTTCATACTTGTTAGCATATAAAGAGTAATACATTGATTTAGAAGATGGGGGGGATTTTTCACCACAGTGCTTCACATTCATATGTGGAGGCAGCTTTGTGAGCTTCCCTTTCCAAACGTGAAGGAGCACACAGCAGCATGAAAATACAGTGGTTTTCAAAAGTTCATCATGGAAATTTTACTGTTGATTGAAGCTGAAGTGACTCTCTTACTCTTTGTGGCAATTATCAGCAGCAATTGGCCACCACATACTCCAAATTACTCCGTGTGCAAACCATTTGTGAATTATATGTTTTCAGTTTTTATTTCTTTTGTAAAGAATATCAGGAGCTTCGACTGAATTCTGAGGTGTAACAAACTCAGACTGTCAGACCTATTATGGCTTTAATCCAGGGGTCTCAAACATGCAGTCAAGTGGCCGTGAGAGAGTCCTAACTGGCCACAAGGGGGCTTTCCTCGATGTAAAAATTTCAGATGATTGACAGCGATTGATGATTGATGCTGCTCATCTGTTTAGGGGAAACAGAGGTTCAGCGAGAGTAGGCGACAATAATAATACCAGGACAGAACAGTAGATGGCGGCAGTCTCACCAACAAGCATGAATGCTAGCTACCTTATAATGAGTGAGTGAAAAAAAGAATTAATAAATGTGGTTGTTTTCAGAAACTTTAGGTGTTTTTTGTAAACAACTGTCTTCTGTCCCATGTGGTGTAGAAATTCAAACAGATCATTACTTTTTATGTGTATAAACAACATACAGTCATGATGTCTTTTCATGTCTAATCTTACTAATTCCTATTTTGTTTATCTAATAAAACTGACAAAAGTTACTGACGTGTATAACAAAATTCACTGATAATTTCTATAGTAACCTGTATCCACACGGGGTCACTTAGGCTCCATGGAGAGAAGCAAAGCCGAGACATCTTTGGCACAGACGGTTTCCTTTCAGTTAATCCGGGCTGTTCCCTGGCTGTTCCTAGGACAGCCTACAGATTTAATCTTTCCTGGACCAACCTCACAGTATTGGATCTCTTTTCTCTAACTGGTGCTCTTGCAGCGGAGAGAAACAAGGGGGAATCCCTTCATTTGGTGTTTGATCCCTCACTTTTTTCTTGAGAACACAATGGATTCATGGTCGCTGTGAGTCTGGCATCACTGTGTAGGTTTTCTTGTGGACTGTCCGCAGTGCAAATCGAGACCAATCACAATATTCAATATTGCACAATGTTACTGCATAGAGGAGGGAGCCTATTGAATTGAATCGAATCTTGTAGATCGATCGCATAAGTAATGAGGTAATTAAATACTGTTCTGTATAAATAAGCACACTAAACTGTACCCACTAATCTGGAACCGATCAATTGAATATCTTACATGCACACTGCTGCTGGTTGGAGGATAAAGTTGATCCATTCAGGTTGAGTTTAGTCGGGTTGCATTCGGTTTGTTCAGGTCCTGTGGTCTGTCGTCTTTGTAGTCCAGACTCTTTTCTGAGTCTCTCTGAGGTGGCTAGATCTCCACACTCTGCCATGCAGGGTCAAGGATGACATCCACAAATGCTCTTCTCTCAACGACCCAAAGTCATGACCAAAAGGTGAGGGGTAGATGTGTAGACCTGCTGGTAAACAGAGTGCTTGAATTTACTGTGGAGCTTCACAACAGCAGCATGGTGCAGTGAGGGCTTCACTGCATCAAGATATTACAGATAGAACAAACAAACACAAAACTCAGTTTGAACCCCTTCCACCTCTACATTCGATTGACTTCACCTTGCGTGTTGATTTTGGCATCATGGCTGCAGGAAGCATGTCATAAGCACGCGCGTCAGTGGAGAATGGATGTCGTAAAATCCCCTCCATGAGGGCTTTAGAGTAGGGAGGCTAAAGCTTGTGCACAAAGTGTGGGGTGATTTGTAGCTCATTTCAAGCTCAAGTTTGATTAAAGGTCAGCGTCGGTGCCAGGTTTGCTTACAGGCTGCTCTCACTGGCACACAATCATTCATCTGAAGATGTGCGTACAGTATTCCCTTTACATTACTTCAGGCTACTCTTATATATGTTCATGCTGTATATGCATGAATGGGCCAAGCCTGGGGGCAGGCAGGGGGTGGGGGGGTGGGTTCCTAAACACACTCAATCTGTCTGTTTCTGTTCTTATTGCAGTTTATGCCTTTGCTGCCAAATGGAGCGACCGTATTAGCATGAGTAAATCTGGCCGGACTGTCTTCCGAGGCTAAATTTAGACGCTAAAAACATAACGAGAGTGTGAAAGGGATCTGACCAGTGATGACCACGACCTTTCTGCTCATTGCAGTGTCGAGACTGTGGAGTTTATGTGCGAATATCACCAACAAGCCCCATTAATCTCAGTGTTTTAGCACTGACCTTACTGCCAATTATTATACTCGAAATATAGACCGAAGGAAAACAATGTGTGGCTTTGTGCACGTGTCTAATGGAAAAACTAATGTTTTTCTTTGCCCACACCACATTACGTGCAGAAAATTCACGTGGATGAGTAAAATTGCACTCTTAAAGACACATGTAATGATGACACCTTTGTGACTGGCTTTTAGTAACCCCAGTAATCCCGTGATTGGCATGTTATCATCACTCTCCGCTGTATACGCTGATCACGGAAGACGGATGAGAGTGATTCATTTGGCGACGGCTGCAGTAACTTACACGCTAATATCGGTTGAGACGAATCAGTCATCGGTGTAACTGCTAATAATCCTCTCATCCTCTCATGCCGGCAGGACTTTGGCGTGAGGAAAGTGCCGGCGGCGGTCACGGAGGAGGTGCCCCTCTCCCTGGACGACTTGGACAGGACAATCGCCGCCTTTGACACCGTGGAGCAGCTGTTCAGAACCCTGAACCCCTACACGTGGAAGCAGGACCTGGACAGCATCTACACGCAAACGCAGATCCATTACAGGTCCAGAGCATACCATTTGGCCAGCAGGCACAACAAAGGTTAGTTGGACCTGAGCCTCTCTGTGTCTGTACATGCTTTCATGTGTTTGTTTTTAGGGTTTTTTTGTGATTTTGAAGTACCATACCTGATTGAGATTGCAGTAGCACCGAGGTGCCCAAACACAGAAAAATACATCACAGGCAGGACAATTCACCTCTTAAAACGTATCAGCACTATGGTGATTTCTTGAATTTTTTGGTTTTTGGTCGCTTTTTGTCATCAGTGGCGACATTTCTTCACTTAGGCTTGTTTTCGTTAAAGGCTGCCTTGACACTAACTCCTCCACTCTCTTGCGAAGTTCAGAAACACTAAACAATCAAGTGCAAGTTACTCGTATTTGGCCATATCAAGGGATTTTTTTTTTCAATGGGCCAAAGGCCGCATGGGCACCTCAGGCTATAGCCCTGTCTGAGCAAAATGGCTTTAAAAGTCAGCGTTGTTAAAAGCTTCTGTGGACACCAGCCAGTTTTGGGTGTAAACACTGCTGTACATATGCCAGGCCTGTAGTTGGTATATGTGCACATAACTCAGCTGATCATAGCACCGAAACAAAAGAAAGAAAATTGAAGTTGAAATAATATTCTGTTTTTGGAGCGTTTGTTGCATGTGCCTGTGCCCCAGCTGTGTCCAAAGAGACAGTGGGGCATTAACGGGCTGTCGCTCATCTACGCAAAGACACAGCGGGAAGTGTTTATGGAAACGTCCGCTCTAGGAGCCATTTTTCGAGGTGGTTCCAGTTCACAAACAGAATCAAACCGTTGTTTAAAGAGGCTTCGTCGATCGTTTCGGGGTAAACACTGGATCGAAAAACAAGATCGCAGATGAGGAGAAAAAGGCCCCCTTGGCACCTTGATCCGGGTATATCGAAGAGCAGCTGGCTGGATAACCTTAAAACCCTGCTTGGCACGTGTGGAGACACTTAGCCAAAGGAGCACAATTTTGAGGCTCAGTGAAACACATACAGTGAAATCTAAACATTGGTTTCTAAACCAAACAAGAGGCCAGAGCAGCTTGGGCAGGACGGCAGTATCATGCTCTTGTATGGGCTGCATTTGACCTGCAGACAGTGAAGGCCGGACTGGGAAAACGATGATGATGAAGGTCCCGTGTTTATGGGGTGCTGTCAAATGATTCAGTCGTACAGGAAAACCAATCAAGGCCTTCGTTTTTAGCAGTTTACATGTCAGAGTGAGTGGACGGTAACCACGCAGATTTGAATAGAGGTCGTGTTTCGGAGTTCTTCTGAGAAAAAAACAAACTCCTTGTTTGGAAGTCTCTCTGTGAGAGCAGAAACTCTGGGTAGTACAGTATGTTCTGAGTTCAGAGAGTCGGTGGCATGTCAGGCCCGTGAAGTTAACATGCTGCTGATGAAAGCGGTATTGTTTTGAAACCAGTTTATGGTCACGCAGACGGTTAGTGGCATTGCCCTGCAGCAGGACCTGCTCTCTGCTGGAACAGAGGGGAGCGGGGAGCGTGAAATCTCGCGCTGACCTCGACAGCTGCACGCAGCGGGCGGCGCCTTCTCATGGAGACGCCGCTGCATGAAGTTCAGTGGCACAGCGCTGCAAAACGACTGTGTTTCGCTTTGCAATTTAGAAGAAAGTAGTCAGGCCTTTAATGGCTGTGAAGGGGAGGTGGGTGGGTGTGGGAGGGGTGGGGTCCACCCTGTGTGTTAATATGACCCAGTGACATCCAGGCATGTGTGTGTGTGGAAAGATGCCTTTTCAGCTCAAGCTACATAATTCAGTCGGCATCTGGAGCTGTCAACTCTCACGCACTGAGCTGAGGAGTCATGCATATAAACGCGTTCTCACACTGAACTACATTTTACGACCTTTTAATATGTCAAAAGCGACAAATCAAGCATCATTTTGAGTGTTTAAGAGACTCTGACATGAGAGCACGCATCAGAGTCACTCCCTTGTTAGTAATAGCTACTCGAGATCTTGCTTGCTTGTGCGGCTGATCGGCAGGTCGGATAAAGCCGAGTAAGGCAACACCATTTGGCTAACGACACAAGAGTGTGCGCTTCACCTGTGGTGAGACAAGAGGTCGAGACCAACCTGCGACCAGGTTGTGAATGAATCATGCAAAGTCCGCGATCCCTGTCGCGCAAATGGACAATTTGCCGTGTTCTCAGTAAGGAGACAACAAAATTTCAGCATTTGGTTGCTTCTTTTGTTGGGCTTTTTTTTTCTCTCCACACACTTGACGTGGCACTTTCAAAGGAATATCCAAGGAGTGTGTGTTTAACTTCGAGGCACAGAACAAAGAAAACACAACAAAAGAGGGAATGCTTATACATTTATGGGAGCAAAAAAGCCTTTTGAACTCAAACTATTACCTTTCTTGTGTTTTCCTATGGAGACCAGGGATCAGTGAGGGGGAACAAACAACAACTCCTTTTAGGATTATGTGCAACAAAACAAAAAAAACAGTGCCTGCCTGAGTTGCTGCGTCAAAAAAAAAAGAGCAGTTTGCCCTTGGGGAGGTCTTACAGTGACTCAGTGGCAGATTTAATGCAGGACGGGACCAGTTCTGGGCAATTCTTTAGTGGGGAGTCAGAGCCAATGACCTGGAGTCACTGAGGCAATTGATTACACCCTCAGGATGCACAGCTACGGTGGGCCTCTGTGAGCAGCGATGAAAATGTATATTCTCCCTATGGTTTGTCAGTGTGTCAGAGTTTGAGCGCACATTTGTGTGGATGTGACCACATTCAGGCAAGCGTGCAGTCGATTTTCCCCGTGACCTGTCTCCCTCACCTGTCCCCTTCGTGTGTCTCTCCCGCGCTCCTCTGTCTTCCTGCCCGAGTCCCCCCCCCCCTCCCCCTGCTCCTCAGTAAATATTTGTCCTCGACAGCAAATCTATCTGTATATATACCGGTGCAAGGGCGAGTGCTCTGCTGGCATGAGGGGGCGTTGCATAAGTGGGACTTGGTGCATTTTGCAGGTCTAGTCAGTGCTGCATAGGTGCTGCAGGTCTTTGATACACCAGCACTCTAATTGGAAATTCAACCTGTGTAGCAAAGCAGAAATTTGCAACAGTCAGCAGCATAGCTTTGTTTTCATTAAGACGCACGCACACACCTACACACACACACACACACACACACACACACACACACACACACACACAAACACACACACATGCACACGAATGCACACACACAAAGGCTGACATCCACTTTTGTTCTGATGAAGGACAACCTCATATTAAGAAGAATTGGGAGACTTTAAAGTTACACACGTTCAGCTGCACAGACTTCGAACAAGTCCCATCAAAGCAGACACAAAAACACCCTTATAAATGTAAGTAGTGAACATGAAAGCAGGGTGCTTTCAGTCATTTTCTAACACACACACATGTGCTCGTGCACACACACAAACACAAACACAAGAAAACAGCTTTTTTTGTCCATACTGACCAGTGTGCGTCAGCGACCAAGCCTTGCTGGCTCTTTCTGTTCCTGTCTTCTCTCGCCGCACACACTGACATGGTTCCACACCACTGCTTCTCTGAGATTACACTTATTCCCCTTAAACAGACTCCCACTCAGAGCTGGCCACACACGCACACACACACACACGCACGCACACACACACACACACACACACACACACACACACACACACACACACAC
>JASSRZ010000016.1:3119718-3132169 GCA_032164315.1 Malacoctenus gilli
TAGAGAGAGCAGGGAGCAACGCAGCACTTGACTGAATTCAATTAGTGGTGTCACCAGGCAGAGAGAGTTCATGACACAAGTCACCAATAAGACAACTAAATAGCAACAAAAAAGTAGTCACTTTAAAGCACGAAGGTAGAATTCTACTCTAACAGTCTCCCTCCCTCCCTCTTACTGTCCAGTGGATCTGAACCGTCTGTATGATGACGTCAAGCGCTACAGCTGCACTCCTCGCAACTACTCGGTGAACCTGCGGGAGGAACTGAGGACCACCAACGCCGTCTTCTTCCCTCGGTGTCTGCTGGTCAAACGCTGTGGGGGCAACTGCGGCTGCGGGACGGAGAACTGGAACAACGGATGCACCTGCCAGGCGTCCAAGACATCCGTCAAACTACATGAGGCATGGACACTCCTCCCTATCCTTCTGTCTTTCTTTTAGTCACTCCTTTGCCTTTCCTAGTTCACAGCATCCAGGTCAGAGACACTATGAACAACAGATTTTCTTGTGAACACTTTAGAATCTGCAGTTCCGGATAAATCCCAGACTTCAATATGGTTTCGACCCTCAGTAAGGAGACTTCTCAAAGAACCATGAAGACAGATGTGCTGGTGTTAGTCATACCACCAGTGCTCTTGATTACCATCGCAGCATTTACATGGCAATTTAGGACGAATGGAAACTGGACCTAGAAAGCTCAAGGGTCAGTTTCACTTTGGCTGTCAACAGGCCACTACATTTAGAGCAGTTCGAACAAACATCAAGCGAGATGGTTGGATGAAACCAAACTGAAAAGTTTGGAAAGTCGCCAACTTCCTCCGTCTGATGCATTAAATGCTTTTCTACCCTTCCAATTCTGTCAATTTCCAATAAAATATTTAGCACCCGTGTGGGTGCGGGGTGCTTTGTCAGTCACTCTGCATTGAAGTGATTGGGAAAGTAATTTCATCAAGGGGACTTTAGAAGGTTCTCCCGCAATTAGCTGCGATTTCCAAACCTATTTTGCACCTGACGTCCTAATTAAAGCCCGCTGTGACTGCAGCAGGCGGAGCGCCACCACGGACACCTTTTAAAACTGATGATTCATTCATGAGGACCCCCCCCCCCACTCGACTGCCTTGGGGTGGTCCCTCTCTTGGGACTGTGTTGATCATCCACGTAGTCAGTCACCCACAGGGTGTTTGGTCCAAGTGTTTAAGCCCAGTTTCTGCCTTGTTTCCAATTCTTCACTCGGTCAGTTTACTCATTTGAGGCCGTTGTTTCAGTTCAAGTTTCATCGTTGGTCAAGGTTGAAATGTTGTTGGGTTTTTTCCAGCTCAGGACATTTATATTATAAAGAGTGTTTTTCCAAACTCTTCAAAGTTGTCCATTCACACAGCATGCAGCGGTTCTTTTTTGGCCTCCGAGTTCCGCAGCTGTTACTGACTTAATTTCAGGGAGGTTTTTTCGAGTGGAAATTTAGATAAATAGCCTCCGGCTCTGGGATTAGAATGGACTTACTCGGCGTGTTCTGTTTTGTTTCCACCCTCCCCGTATGCGAGAATCATAACTGGAATGACAAACTAATGACTTTTTCAAAGAGCAGAACAAGACGTGCATTTGTGGAAAAAAATGTCCCCTGCCTCCGCAGCTGCCCTTTTCGTTAATTTGACAGCGTTCGGCTTTGCGATCTTTCGCGGGCGAAGGGTGCTTATGGAATAAGTTCCAACACAGTGTCACCGCAAAATGGTGCAAGGGGCTTATTTGGTACATGAGGTGTCCGTCACATTCCAGGTGGAAGGTGTTCAGAGCGACGGTGTGTGAGTCGGGAGTGGGGTGATGGGGTGAGTTACTGAGCAAGTGAGGGGAAGGGAGATTGGGATGCAGCTTGAGGGTGGGGGGGGTGGAGGGGGGAGAAATTGGGTATGCAGAGGCAGGCGCTGAATCAACAATGAAGCAGCAATGCACCAGCAGCCTCGCGCTCGTCCCTCTGCCTCCCTCCTCCGTCCCGTTTCTCACCGGCTCCCTCGAATACATTGTCAGCGCTCCATCGTTCTCCCTTGCTTCCCTCTGTGGGCTCCCATCATCCTTTCATTCTTCCCAATTCCCATTTTCAATTTATCCCTTTGCAATGCACCATTCTTGTTCTTTAAGCCTGTCATTCACTCTTTTCTCTCACTTCCCTCCATCTCTTTGTGTCTTTGTTCTTACATAGCTCCATTATTGAAACATGGTCCACAGGGCTCCCTCTCTCGCTCTCGCTCTCTCTCCTTCTTTCTCTCTCTATCTGTCTCGAGCTGCTCAAAAATCATACAATGAGAAATGAGACAAAAGTAGGATTTGAGGTTGTCATTGTGTTTGCATGTGTGTATGTACGTACGAGTTTTTGTGGGAGAGAAACACCATGAGAAAGGTGCATTATGCACATGTTTTGCGCACCTTGAATGCAGGTTTTCCCATGG
This sequence comes from Malacoctenus gilli, assembly GCA_032164315.1. Lineage (NCBI taxonomy): Eukaryota > Metazoa > Chordata > Actinopteri > Blenniiformes > Labrisomidae > Malacoctenus > Malacoctenus gilli. The sequence goes on from JASSRZ010000016.1 coordinate 3,122,158, forward strand.
GTGTGCTGTGTTTTGTAAAGGTGTGTGTGTGCGCGCGCGCGCTCACGCGTAATAGAGGGGAAGCGATTCCCCTCGTGTCTTCTCCTTGCCAGCAATCACAGACCTGTGATCGGCTCCGTCAGTGATTTAGGTCCTAAAAGAAACACGGTGTTACTCACACCATTGTTCCACGGCTGGGAACCACTGACATAAATCATGAGCAAACCTCACTCTCATTGAGCTTCCAGAGAACAAATTCACTGCATGACTCGCAAAACAATTTGTAATTCCATTGCGCTTCTGCGTTACAAGTGACACCTGCGAACAATATGGCCATCTGTGGCAAAGTTAGTTCGGCTGACTCACCGAGTAAATCCCCCACTGGCAACTTCTGCCACAGAGTCTCGGGAGACATTAAAACGTCTTTGTTAAGCAATGATATGGACGCATGGTGTATTTTTCACACAACAGTACAAACATCTAACAATGATGATGTGTTTGAGCCGTTGGAGAGACCATCGATCTGGCTGTGGTTTCTGTGCTGTTGTGTCATTGGGCCTAAGTGTCTGTTTGACTGAATTTATTCCACGTCAAATCAATTGAATAAAAAGTGAACCGGCAATAGGTGTTAGAGCACATCAAAAATTCTACAAAAGCAACTAAAACAGAAGCTCGACATACTCGAAGTACCAACAAAAGAACATGTGTGTTGCATCTACACCTGTACCTGCTCGGTCGTACTCTCCATCCACTTAGAGCATTTCCGTCAGGTCTTATATCCATCACCAGGTAGTCCAAGACACTGCAGGTCGTTGTCTCGGTACAGAAGCTGCATGGCGCCCGCAAGCAGAGTGTCCCGGTCATTCCCCCTCCCTCCCAGAGGAAGGGGTCCCATTCTCAGAAAACAAACAGTAATACAGGGATCACTGTGTCGTCAGTCACGATTAACAGGTAAAAGAAGGAGCGCTGCGGGCTGCCGATCCTCCTGTTTCCCGTCGCATCTCTGTTTTGACTGCCGTCACTCGCCTCCGTGTCAAGTCGCTGTGACACTTGCGATTCCTCTTGGGGAGCGTGTTTCTCTTTCCTGCAGGAGTCCCGCTGCGTTTTGTCAAGTCTGATGTCCTTTGATTTCTTTCTTTTTCAAATTCCAACAAAATTTATTGGCATCAACAACAACAAAAAAGGACTCGCACAATTGGGCCAACGCACTTGTGTCTGTTTTTCTCACTCATTCTGTCTCCTCCAGGTGCTGAAGTACGCCCCAGAGGTCAGCCTGTACCAGCACCATCGGAGGCCGCGGGTCCGCTGGGTCATCGACGAAATCTTCCTCACGCACCATGAAACCTGCGAGTGCGCATGTCTCTCCCAGCCGCCCCGCTGAGCCAGGGCGGCACACGCACGCACGCCTGGAACTCTTCCACACATTTTCCTTTCATCTGCTTTGCAGCTGACTTTACTGAGTGCAAACGGGCTGCAAAGAAAAAACAACTATTGGACTGATAAGCTGCCGTTCCCGTCGCACGCCGCTCTGCCTGTCCGTGCAAGTAAACCACTTTTTTTTCTCCTTGTCATGAAAATTTATAAATATTTTAATGCTCTCAGTCGAAGGTGTGAGTCTGTGTGTTCAGATCACACCTGTCGTGTTGGGTCTTGTTTCCAGTGTCCTGGCTCCATTGTTAGTGCTAATTTAGATCTCTTTGTCCCTGTGATGGAGATCTACAGAAACAGTATGTTTGTCCAACTCAAAACAGCAGGTAGTCTCCAAGTCTTAAAGGGAGGGGAGGAGATACTTTCATCCGTGTTACACTTCAACTTCTCAATGAAGACCTTCAACCCCACATCATCTACATCCTGAACAGCTGAAAGAACAACCCGGGAGAATGGCTGCAAACCGGAGCGACGGCAAGGTGCAGGAGCTGCTCGCACCGAGAGCAGACAAAGTTGCCAACAAAAACATCACTGGGTGGCTGAAGACAGGTTTACGTGTCAACCCTGATTGTGCCCTCTGTTCTCCTTGTGGAGCTGTCTCACTGTGCGAAACTACTGGACACTGAAAATCACTCTCCTGATGCCCTGAGATAGCGCATAAACAACCTTAACTGTGTAAAGTCTAGTCGAGTCGAGCCAGGTGTGTGCTAGTTGAAAAAAGTGCATTGTGTGTATGCAATTCAGGTGAAGAGTTACCACGACCGACAGGTGAACACAGGCTCCATGCAGCCCTGTTCATAGACCTCCTTGTTCACAGCCCATCTCCCTGGATTGTTTATCTCCCAAACAAATCCCACCCTGCAAACAACAATCATAACGCCACGATCTGAAATGACATCATCAAATCCAAATTTGACATTTCCATTAAAAAGCTTTTTTATTAAAACATGATTGAACTGAAACTGAATCCGCTATGTAAACCGACCCATTGTTTGTGTGTATATTCATTTTTATTGTGTTGCAATAAAAAGAAAAAAAAAACAGTTTCCAAAAACTTCTGGCAACTCTTTAGCCGGGAGCTTACTGAGATGAGTGAGCGAGACACAGAAGCAGGGAGAGCGAGGGGGTGAGAGGAAGTTTACACCAGAATAACATTTTGTCTTGAAGTGAAATTGGGCTAACTGAAAGCCTGCAGATCTGAACTCTCAAACACAAACGCACACACACTCACAAAGACAGAGAAAAACACACAGGATCACCCGAGGCGACTTAAAGACTAAAACTAGATTCTTATAATAAACTGTAAGGGTTATTTTGTTTCCCATACGCTCCATGTGGGATCTCGTCCCCGATCCCTATCGACTGCACTTCCATCAGCACACCATTCTTTTCTGTGTCTCTCTGACTGAACACAAACACTTGATACCCCTCCCTCCCTTCCCTCACCGCCATCACTTCAAAGGGGGAGGATGTCAGATCAGGCCGCTGAGTCGAACCCAGTTTTCTTTTTTTTTCAGCCTTCTTGGCATTCCGAGCAGGCAAGTGGAACGCAGCTCATATTGATAACTCTGGGATCTTCAGACACAGGAAGTGAGGGTGACGTTCATATGCGAGTTGTTTGAGAACGGGGAAAAAAAGGGACAATCAGAGTGCCGGTTTGGAAGATTAACGCCACTCTAGGATGACAGCTAACCGGGAAGGAGTCAGGCCACAAAGAAAGATTGCTGCCCGTTCGGCTGTTTTCCATTTTTGTCTTCTCTCACAAAATGCTTGCATGTGTCTCAGTCCGACCTGCAGCTTTTCACGGGGACCAGCGCAAACTGCAGCCTCCTCCGTTCGTCCCAGCAACACCTCAGGAAGAGGCGCCTTTGTTCGAAAGGGCGAAGGGTCACCAACAGTCTGTGAGCGCTGGCAGCAGATGTGCGCGTGCGAAACGATCCGGCCACGGCGACGTGCATGCTTGACGCGCGTCGGGCCGAGCGCCCACACTGACAGCGGTGGCGGCCCATCTCTGTCAGATCTCTGTCATCTCCCTGCATTTGTCCGAACACTCCGAGCTTTCTAACAGGCTGGATTCATGTGTGAAACTGCGATTTCATGTGTTTCTTTTGTTTTGAGGAACGGGAAAAATCAAACAGTGGACATGGAGACCCCTCTTCAGCCATATGAAACCCCATCAGCTGTATGCCAGCTGCGTTTCTCTTATATTGCATGTGTGTCATGTGAGTCACGGGCTGTTATGCGGCAGGTGGGCCATACTGAACGCTCACAAGGACTCAAAAAGTGTCTCTCACACATACACGCACACACGCACGCACGCACGCACACACACACAGACACACACACACACACACACACACACACACAGACACACAGCTGTTTTTTGGCTGTAGCTGATGGAAGCCAGCAGATTTTTTCATGTTTTCGGATCCTTTTGTCTTTTTCTTGCGTGGTGCGAACGTGTTTTTGTGCCATTGAGACCAGCTGACCCTGACGTCATTAAATCCGGCAAACTTTATGTTGCGAGAGGCCAATTTGAAGAAAGATAAAGTTCAAAAGAGCCATGAAAACAAAACATGTCATTTTGTGTTGGTCAGTGATCACACAAACCAAATGTTTCAAGGCTGCAATTGAAAAAAAAAGAGATTGATTTTTTTAAAGAATTATAATTGGCACTTATATTGATATAAACTTCTGGATCAGTGATAGAAAATGAATACAGTTGTACATTTTGAGAAATGTTGGTGTTGCGCATGCATGTGTGTTTCCCCCTAGTCGCTTCACCTTGTGTGGACACCAAGCCAAGCACAAAACGACCTCTTGTTTTTTCTGAGGTAAAGATGCGATTTATGGGCCAGGTCATGTGCAGAACCGTCAGCGCCGAACTAGACACGGCAGGTTTCAGCGAGTCAGTGCGAAACGGACTGGAAGTCTATGTTTTGCGCGCGCGTGTGTGTGCGCGTGTGTGCATCCTGTGTCTGCCTCTTTGTCGGCCTTATCAGCACATTCCACTGTTGTGTGCTCAACAGTGAAATTCCTCTCCTTTTTTCTTCTTTTTTTTCAAGTGAGCCGTTGTGCCCACCCACCCCCAAATCAGCCCCTCAAATGAATTCCAACAGGAGACGTTTCACTGGCTCTCTCACGACACCTCTGAGCATCACAGGATGCGTTTGGGAACATTTTCAAACGGCCTCTCTTTCAAACGCATCTGGATTTTTCCTCTTAGGCGGTTCAAACGGTTCAAGTTGGCATACATTCAGCTCTGGTGAAAGTTGTTATCCCAACAAACAGAAATTTGCTGCATTCAGACAAAACTGTGTGCTTTACCTGAATAATTTTTGCGTCTTTCCTCTTTTTTTTGTTCAAATAAAAACACACAAAAAAATCCAGCAGTTGGTGTTGATTGATTAAAATATTCTGGCATTTTTGCCTCCAGTGCTTTGTTGTCTGTTTCCAAACAAAAAATAAAATGTTTTGATGCTGTATTTGATGGCTGGAGCATTTGTGTTGAACCAACATGTTGTGTGGCCTTTAAGGTGTACCAGGACATGGGATGTGTGTTTGAGGAGGCTATAGATGTGGAGGACACAGATATAAGTCGAAGTGTGAGCACGAACCCAGATGTGGCAGCACTGCTCGGCTGTCAGACGCACTCGACGCGTGCAGGGCATGCGGATCACCATGGGAACCGCAGTAGTCCTTTCAATACCACTGTATTTAGTGTAAATTTAGGAGGGATCTTAGGAGGGAGCGGATCATATCTGCGGCGCCTTTAAAGTGCACCGGTCTGCTGAGTCAGCAGCAGCCTGAGCGCACCAGGAAAAGCCCAACAGGCAGACAGAGCTGGAGAAATGCTGGACTGAGAGATTTGTTGTTTCATCCAAACAGAAAGCAGCGTTAAATCTCACAATGAGAAGATGTTTTCTTAGTGATATAAACATGGCGCAAAAAGTGAGGAAATGTGTGTTAGGTAGATTACTCTTTTTTTACAACAAAAGTCTTTTTATTTCCTTTTGAGTGGTATCATATTTGTAAGGAGCGTGCATTTGTGGGATGAGCAGCAGAGCTGCATGAGTTTCCCCTTTGGTGTTTGCCATGTGACAGCCCTGCTTGACTCCAGTTGCAGGATACGGTGATTTATCCAGTCAGCAGTTCTCTGATTCTTCCATCATGAAGGGAGAACGAATCCTGTGGATTCACCTTTTCAATCTGTGGCTTGGTGGTCCCAAACAACGGGATCGAACACGGAACAAGTCAAACAGTTATAACATGGAGAACCAGAGACAACATGGGCCTTTCACCCTGGAAAAAGACGGTGACTGGAATCAAAACTTACAGCAGATGTTTGACTTTTCCAATTGGCATCATTGCAATATATTCTTTTTCAGTCCCTCTCTGCATCTCTGGAGGCCATTTCCTGTCCCAGTCGTTGCTGTGGCAACCCCTTCCTGCACTGTTATCATTACAAAGCAGTGTTCCCCGTATAGCCAGACGGTCACATCCCACAAGCTCCCGACCAGCCAGTCCTTTGTCCATCCATCCATCACTGACTAGTTTTGAGTCACCCTGAAAGAGAAAAAGGAACTGACAAAGCCAGAAAGACTTTTCTGTTCATCCCCCCCTGGACACAGAGAACGTACAGTGAAATAAATAAGAGTGAACAGAATTAGGATTAAGGTTAATAGAGTGAAGTAAACAGAGCGAGAGATAAAGAGAAAGAAAGAGAGAGAGAGAGAGAGCGGATAGGAGACAGCAGATCAATCAGAGAAGAAAGAAGAGAGAGAGAGAGAGAAGGTCAGAAAGAGAGAGCGGGAGAGAGAGAGAGAGAGAGAGAACGTGTTTGTTTGAACTCAGTCAGACACAGCTGTTTTTGAGTCTGTCAGCATCTTCTTATCTTTTCCTTGTGGGCACACACACACACACTCTCACACAGACACACAGACACACACGCGCACACACACACACACACACACACACACACACACACACACCAAGAGTCTGTGTTGTTTCAGATCAGGCTGCCTTCAGGCTGTGTTTTCATATTTCCTTAAACATGCCTGTGTTTGAGCGACTGCAGCAAAATACAGTCAATGAGATGCTCTTACCGCTGACCTGAATCTGTGCGCCGTCAGCTGTCATTTAACTGTCTGCTTGTCCTCCCCTGCTCATCCTCGTGCCACTGTCATCCCCCCCCCGTGATCCCGTCATGTTTCACACACGTTGCACATTTCCATTTCTTCCCTCTCATTGACTTCTCATTCCTTCTTTCATCCTCTCTCCCTCCTTTCCCTTTGTTGTACTTATCAAGAGAAGCCGCTGGCCTGCAGTTACCTTGGAAACCAGGAAATGAAACCATAAAAGATGGAAGGAAAAATGTGAAGACCCTCATTCAGAGCACTGCCATGATACCGCTCGCCTGCCACCCTGAAAGTTCTTATAATTTTTTCCCCCTTTTGTTGTTTCCCGTACAATCCTTCCTCTGATGGAGTTTAGCTTCTTCTCTGGAGGCAGAGTCGAAGTGACGGTCAATTTTCAATCTGACCGTCATGTATTAGTCATGCCAGTGGTTTCCAGCGAAGATTAAACCTCACTGTGCCGTCACCGAAGCTGTTTCCTTCCCCTTTCGGCTGCTGAGCGGAGCTCGATGCTTCCCTTATGGAGGTCCGAAGCACATCCTAGGGGCAACGCACAGACCCGAAGCTCAGGGGGTTTACACGGGGGTCCCAGAGATGAGCAGATATTTGACATGTCTGTTCTTTTTGATCTGCTGCTCAGAAACATTCACATAAAACTTTACCCTGTTCTGAAAGAGCCGGGAGACCCCGTGGGGGGCTTGATGCTGCTGCACAGGTGGGACGTCTTTCTGTTGCTCTGAAAATAAACGGACTCTGATGATCAAAGTGGAGAACATTTTCCAGATTGGCTCTCATTCTTATCAATCTCACACACACGGTTTGCAAAACGTATGAAAGAGTACTTGACACTGTGGTGTGCTCCTGGAAACCAGTGCGAGAACAGCTGCAAAGCATCAAAGAAACCAACGTGTGGGTTTAAGTAATAATTACATTGATTGAGTGTTATCACTTCCTTTAACCATTACAAGCTCTCATTATCTCTCAGCTCAGTGTCCTGCATTTCTCTGTTGACACACAACTATCGTGTGACACCTCCACCAGCATGACACGGCACGTTGATGTTGTGAGGAAGTGACTGGTGTACGCAATATAAAAGAGGGGAAATCCTTCATTCACAGCACTGTTCAATGATGAGCGTTAAAATGCCTTAAACCACAGCTTACTCACCAAGTGTTTGATTCAATGAATCTTGAAGAAAAGGCGTTCGAGGGAATTGGGTCCTCCTGCCTTTCAAGGTGGCCACAGTCTCAGCAGCTCCAGCAATATGATCTTGTTTAATCAAAGGATTTTTTTAAAATGCCCCCAAATATAAAAGACTTTGTGCACGTAAAAGCCAGAGATGAGGTTTGCCACAAAACACCAAGCGTTCAGGCCAACTTGCAGTGACAAATGGGCAAAAAGTGGGGAGGAGTGCTCAGAGCATGATCTAACTCAGAGTGGAGGCTGATCACAGTTAACCAGCCTGGAAACTGTTTGGGACGGGTGGAGCGGGGGGACGCACAGCCTGAGAGCTGCAGCCAACCAACAGCGAGCGGCACGGGGACAAATCCAGGGAGATTGAATGAAGAGAGGTCCATGCAGGGGAATTCAAAACAGACAGACAGCCTGAGAGAAAAAAAGAAAGCCTGGAGACGGAAAGAAGGGGAAGTGGAAAGACACACGCAGAGATGGAGAGACGCACGGACGGCTAAAGAGGAGGAGAAGGAGGAGGAGGTGAGGAAGAGCTGATGAAGTCATCGAGGCGTGGAGGAAAGAATGGTGAGAATATGACCCCTTAACTGAGACACGATGTAGCGAGACGTTTCTGCTCTACATCACGCGTGCGCACGCACCCACGCACGCACACATGCGCACACACACACACACACACACACACACACACACACAAACACTCACACACACACACAAACACACACACACACACACACACACGCATAGAGTTGACATAAGCTGGGAAGAACTTTGTCGATCAATTCGACAGTCCAATACTTCATGGAGAAGAAGAAGAAGGGCCAAGACTTATCCCCTTTGGACAATTTCCAGCACAAGAATGTTTGACTATAACAATCAAACCCCACCATCCATTTCCATCATTGTCATGGTAATGGCAGCCTTTCATTTTCACCTCAATTCTGCCAGCTTCTCTTCGTTCTTCTGCACCATAATTCTCCCTCATCTGCAGGATTCACTCAAACATACGCTGGGATAAGCAGTCATCTGTCTATAATGCGCGCACACGTGTGCACACACACACACACACACACACACACACACACACACAGAGTGCACCATAATTTATCCATCCTCTCTGACCTTCAGTCCTGCCTCCTTGTCCCTTTGCTCCCATCCCCCCGTCTTTCAAACTACATTATGGAACAGCTTTCATTTAGGTATGAATATTAGATATTTCTATTGAATAATGGAGAAAGACCGTATGTGAGAAATCTGCCGACACAGTGAGAAAAGGGACAGTCGTACTTGTGGGTCTTCACTCGCACTTCTAAAATAGTCCAATAAAAATGACATTTTCACATCCAAACTGTTCCATTAAATAAATGATCAGGTTAAAGTGCGAGTCAAGAAGTGAGGTCTGAGCGTTTCTCCTCCCCGCACTGCTGCTCAGGGAGCAGGAGGGGGGGGGTGGGGGGGTGGAGAACGCAAGCTTGTCCATCTCCTGAGTCCTGGAAGAACAAGACTGGTAAGGAATCAGTAATGAGTAGAATCAGTGATCAAATCTGAAGAAATACTTAAAATTGGAAGATGATTTCTTTCACAATACCAATCAAACATCACACTGGCTTTCAACACATGTAAAGTTTTAGAGGAGTGTCTGATGAGATGGTTTCAAAAGCAGAAAACACAGAGAAAAATAGATGTATTGTGGTCGCGATCTCATTTTGTGCCCAATCACACAAACACGTTGTGTTTGCACCCAGCAACATGAGAGTTAGGTCGCCTCAAAGTGTACGTCTGCCATGAAAAGACAGGATGGAGATCAGCTGGGGGCGCTCCATTCAACTGCACAATGAAACATGATATTGCGCGGTTAAAAGACCTCAACGGCGCGTCTCGGTAAACCCAGAGAGGGCAGAGGACCACAACACGGGAGCTGATGGTTGATTCCCGACATGGAAAAGATTTAAGGTGGTGTCATGAGGAGGAGATGTTGAGACCAAAGCAGGAGAGGGCTGAGAAAAGTGAAACTATTGTGCAATCAGTTTCCCTGTATTGAATGCACTTATAATTGATTAAAATATTGTTGCTTTCACGTGTCCATGATTACAAGTGTTCTCTGTATGTTTATTTCCTGTGCTTCCCTTCCTCTGCACCTTTGTCTTGTGGCTCCTCTTTTAATGTGGCTTCACCTGTTGGTTAATTTGATTGTCTTCACCTGTGTTGTGCCTGGGTACACGCCAGTGCAAGCTGGTCCTACCGGCTTACACGGGGCACCATTAAGGTTGGGGGAAGTT
>JASSRZ010000016.1:3151623-3161754 GCA_032164315.1 Malacoctenus gilli
GTGTGTGTGTGTGTGTGTGTGTGTGTGTGTGTGTGTGTGTGTGTGTGTGTGTGTGTGTGTGCGCGTGTGTGTGTGTTCCGTAACATCACACAATGTTTAGAGCTCTCACATACCACAGCAGAGTGATAGACAGCCCATGATGCACCCCAGCTGTGAAGGTAAGAATGAGATGACTTTCCTTTTGTGTCTGTGTGTCTGTGTGTGTGTGTGTGTGTGTGGGGGGGGGGGGGGTACAAGTGAGCTGGGATTGATTCCAGCATGTAAACGTTGAATCAAGCAGGATAAAAACATTGATGGCGCAGTCTGAATGTGGAAGGAAACATATGAACAACACAGCCTTGGTATATGTGTGCGTGTACTTTAAGTTTCTAAAAATAATCCGGTGTGTTGCCGTGTCTTCACGCAGAAGAGGCAGATCTTCACAACCTGACAGTGAGACAAACCGCACAGCGCCGAGATGAGCAGGACGCTTGGTATTTGCATTTCATAGTTATCCTGCCACACCTGACAGACTCTTCCTTCAGCCCAGCCACTTTTGTGGTTTCCTTGGGGTTGTATATAAACTGTGACCAAGTATGGACCTAACGTATGTATGCAGCGTGTCAAAGACGCTGGTCTGACATTTCGGGAGAGAAAAAAAGCAGTCCGTTTCAAGCGAAGAAGAGGATGAATGTGTGCGAGGGGCTCATCATTGCTTCTCAGCAGTTGCCGGTTTACCTGTGAGAGCTTAGAACATACGAACAAGATGTTGCATGATACTGACTGAGGAATATCATAAAAATTCTATGCATACTATACTGTCAGTGTGGCTTAATAGATGAATCATTAGGATTGTGCTTCCTCTATTAAAAACATATTTGCAAAAATATGTGAATCACTGCATCAAATATACAACCACATAAAGGTTGCTCTGATAGTTACCTCGAAAAATCAAATTGAGGAGCCTTTCATAGCTAAAGACACCAGTGAGAGTCTTCTACTATAGTGGAAGCAGGCCAGATGCAGCCCCGTCCAAGTTGCGCTATGTGTGGGCAGGTGATGCAAAGCTGTGATGTCTGCGCTCTAAAATCCGATTTTTGAAGGTGCTCATCAGTGTGTTTGCTTCATCTTTAACTCAACGTCGGAAGTAACTGCCACTTGCGACACACGACGTTTCGGAAGCGTTTTTTTCCGCAAGTGAAACAGGACGGAGAGGCAAGTGACCTCCAGTCACCTTCTTGGCCTGCAGAGCTCGCTGGAAGAGGCGCAGGAAGGCGGCGAGGCTGAACCGGTACATGTTGTTGATCCTCGACAGGTCCGCGATGACAAAGTACATTTTGCTCGCGCTCTCTGCGAGAGGCAGGTAGGCATCCCGCTCCTGAAACATAAACAAAAAGGGAGAGCTGGTAGAGAAACAGAGCGCAGAGTCTCTAAAAAAATGAACTGGATAAGACAGAGAAAGGAATTAGCAGGTGAAGGAATGGACATTAAATAAAAGAAGATGAAAGAGCTGAAGAGTAAACATCTGGCTCATTCAAGATGCAAGAAGAGAGGTGAAATGAGGACAGGGGCTGCGAGGTAAGACGGGAGAGGGGAAGCAGGAAAAGAGAGGGGCGCGCAGCAGAGAAGGGGGAGGAGGAAACCGATAAACAAATCGAAAGGAGCGAAAGAAAAGTATAGAAATGAGATCTGGTGTAACACTGCACCCTAGAGGGTGATTATAGAATGCATCTGCATCCCCGCTCAAGCATGCACATCTGTACATGCTGGTATCCGTGGCTGCAAGAGGGAGTGGAGCTGTATGTTTGTGAAACCACCAAAATATCAATGATGGAATAACGCGACAATCTGTGCGAACACAAGTACAAATGCAATGACGCTTGAGACCCAAAATGCACACACAAGTAGAGTCAGGATGGATTTACCGCAATATCTTCCAATATTGGTTTCATTCCGAAAGATAAAATCCCAAAAATGCTGTGATGTTTCGCTAAAGGTCAAGAAGTGACTGCCAGCTTAACAAATACAGTTATAAAACTACAGGGCAAGTTATACAACTTTAAAAGAACGAGCATAAACTGAAAAGTTTGCCGGGGATGCGTGATTTCTTTTCATCTACATACGTGTGCGTGTGCACGTGCCAGCCACTGACCTGATCCAGGGATGCCTGCAATCTGTGGGACTCCTGTAGGGACTCCTGGATCAGAGCGCTGCTGGCCTTGGTTTTGTTCAGGCTGTTGATGAGCTCCCTGTTCTCCAGAATGTTACCCTGAGCCATGGCCAAGGTCTGACGTGGGAAAAAACAGACAGACGAAGCGGTTGGAACGGAGGAGTGCCAGAGAGGAGGGAGGAAAGAAGAAATGTGTTGAGGGATTCACATTCTCTGCGCGTGTGCATGCGTGCGTGTTTTCCAGTATCTGTCAACTGGCTGAAGTTGCTAATTTTATGAAACGTGTGAGTGGGAGGGATGTTTTATTCAAACATTCATTGTGAGTCATGACTCTCCGGCTCCATCCTGTAAAAATCTCCCCCCCTCTCGAACAGAGTGATAAAAATTTATTCAAATAAATTCAAGCAAAATAGATGAGAAAGCAGTAGAGCATGGAAATGTCAAGTGGAATATGCCCCTACAATTCAAGAGTAATTACATGTCTAGTACCGCTGAAGCGCTGACACTCCGCTCCAAGGCATTATCTGTTTGTGTCGAACTTTCTCGGAGACTGTCAAACAACTACGTGTCATCGTATCCATCATCTGCATGGCCGTTGTTGCGTTTTAATTGTTTTTAACCATACATGTCTTGAATGGGGAAACCCATCCTGCACATTTTGATTGTGGTAGCTGGAAACGGACACAAGACGCAGTCCGAGGGCGCAAACCTCCACCAAGTGGTCGTATACTGCCATTACATACCACAGAAAGGTTTTTCATCACTGCTAATACAAATCAGTTGTTCCTTCTATCCCTCCTCGCCCGTCCAGGATGTTTCATCGAAATCAATTGAGGACTTTTCGAGTTATCTTACAAATAAACAGGCACACACCGGGGATCACGTACCCCCCGCTTGGCTGAGGTAAACAAAAAGTACCATTGTATACAAAGAATAAAGTGAACGCATTGGTGCACATTGGTCAAAACAATGCAGGATTCAATTTAGACGTTCCACATAAAAACAACAGTCAATGTGTTTGGGTGGGTGGCAGGAAATTACAGCGACATACGTCCAATCTCCAGCATTGCAGCACCTTGGTTTTGGCAGGGTGTTCCTCACATTTGGCAACATTCAAGTGAGGGACCTTGATCACACCAACTCTACTTTTAAGGTCTGATCACACAATCTTTGTCTACCGCAGCCTCCTCAGGGAAACAGCGGGAGTCAGCGACGGCAGAGCCCGCAGTGCGGAGGGAGTGCGGTGCTTGCCGCGCTCCAAACTGGAGAGAACAATGATTTTGTAGCTCGCAAGAGTATACGTTGTTTTCTGCCAAGATATGTACCTCTAACAGGGAGTCTTCCAACTGAGCCAGCTGTATCTTCTTGTCCTCCTCTTGTTGGAGGAGCCGTGTTTTCTCAGTCTCCAGTTCTGGCTTCTCCTGCTGGATGGTCAAGGCCAACAGCTGAAACAGAGACGCAAGCAATCAGGCGCGATGCGGCGCAGCGTGACCATGAAAGGAAATGCAGTGTGGAACAAGGTACAGTTCTACAAAATAAAAAAAAAGCTGATATGTGTCTTTGAATACCTCGAATACTTTGGACAAAATTTACCACAGAACCAGCTCTACTGTTACTGGATGGGAGTGAGCACATTACCTGCCCACGCAGGCCGGCCCTGGTGGTGGTGAAGTTGACCTCCGTGACCACGGAAACAGCATCGGGAGGGATGAAGGGACTGGGGTTGCGGGTCGCCAAGAAGAGACGGAAGTCCTCGTTGTAATCAATGACCTTGTCTCCGATCTGCACCACGTATCGGGGGCCTTCGGGGTCGCGCCGGTGCATGTGTACACAAATAGGAGTCTGTCTTAATAACGCAGCGTTTCGCTGAACTCTGTCCTTAAAAGGAGTGACATGTTCTTTTATCTGCCCCCCCCCCTTACTCTCTGTCTGCATTGCAGCACCTGGCAGGCTTTGGTGCGGCTGTTTTTCCCTATCTTGTTCGACATCACTTTTAAGCTGATAACTTGGCCTTTCACATACTTTCACTGCCCCTCCCCTCATCCCCCGCACTCTCCTCTCTTCAGTTCAATTGAAAAATGATGCCTGCCTCACCCTGGAGGATTCAGGAGGTTGTGGATCACCTTAGTTATTCACAGGTATGTTACCAGACTCGGCGATCACAGCGCAGTTACTTTGAAATATCAGCGACGGAATAAAAAAACAGATGGGCTTGATAAATGAACGGAGAGAAGAGGCCACATTGCTGCAACTAACAGAACGTTCCATCATGAAATTGGCTTCTCATGCATACAAGTAGGAGTCTGATTTAAAATTTCACTCTCCGAGAGAAAACCTTTAAAGAAAATGTAAAGGAGAGAGGACTGTGCAGTTTCAGAAAACGAAATAACCGCATTCCAACTGAGAAACAACCATGCACTTTTGCAAATAAAAGGAAGCTGACATTCAAAACAGCAGTTTCCTAATGTGCCAAACAGTGAGATGAAATGACAGGCCAGTTACGGCGACGAACCTGAACGTCTTCCTCCACTCTTCTGTTATCTATCCTCAGTTTATCGTTGCAGAGGTTTTTTTGTTGTTGTTGCTGAGCCTTTTCTAAAGCTCCCCCACAGAGCACACTCAATACTTTTTTTAGATCCTCCTTCTGACTAGAAGGCTAATACAGCCGATAGAGATGACAAGGTGAGAGGACTCCTTATGTGGGGTCGCTGCCTTCATTCTCCTATTGCCGCTAACCTTGGACCCTTTTATCCAACGAAACACTTGTCGATAATAATATAAATACCCACTTGAGAGTTGTTTTCAACACTGAGATCAGACCTCAGGGGTCTGCGTATTCTCAGTCTCCTGGCTGCTTGAATAAAGGGTCGAGTCTCAAAATAAACAGTAAGTTAGAGTTAAAAGCTGACTTTAAATCATTCATCGAGCACACAAAGAATAGAGACCCTGACCGTGGGACAACTGAGCCCAGACAGACCGATGATGCGACCCGATGCCACCTGGAGTAACCCACCCTGATTTGGCCAGAACTCAACCAAAGTTGCCAAGCTTATCAAAAGGACCAGTTACAGAATGTGGTCGGTAGAGCGTTGACGGGTGGGCTTGCGTTGACGGGTGTGCTTGAGCCACTTCTATATATAACTAAATAGCTTTTTCATTCAGAGTTCAATTTTCAAAATCTCAACCAAAATTGAAAAGTGGCATCTTCTCACCATCATACGTGTGCATGGAGAATATCAAAAGCATCGCTTAGGAAATACAGTCAGGAAAGCGTTCACAAGAAAATCTCTATAGATGCGCTCCAGCCACCTGGGTGTGTCTGGGTTTCTTTCAACAACTCCAGTTTTCTCCCACACTCAAAAAAAAAAAACAAAAACATGTACATGAGGACGATTATCAACCCTTGACTCTATGAGTTTATGTGTGGCAATGAGATTGTATGTGTGCCTTCATTGAATTGAACTGGAGACATGTCCAGGGTGGACCCAGGCTTCCCTTTGATTGAACTGAAGAGGAGCAGATCTTCAAAGTCGGAGCATATTTTGCAAGCGCAAACCAGAGGACTTCTAAGATCTTCAGCAAAAAAAAGTGATATCATGACTAAAGCGAGAATTGATTGAGAGAGTTCTCGCTCATGCTGTCCGACTTCTAATGAGAATACAGTCGCGCATGCCTCAGGTTGGATTCTCACACCAAAGTTTGCATTCCACCCAATAAAGTTGTTGCACAGTTTCAGAGAGCCATAGTAAGGCTGAGCATGTGCAGTCACATATGAGTAGCTGTGCAATAAACAGTCAAGTCTGTGTCAGTTACGCAGATCAAAGGGTACAAAAGTCAGCATCGCAGACACAAAACATAATCCACGTAATAGGCCGGTTTGTCATTGTCTACAGACAACCTATGCTGGAGTTGTGAATATGACGCGTAATAGTTGATCACTTCAGAGAAGTGAGTGGTTGGAACATGCTTTGCGAGAGCGCACGAGTACCCTGGGCGATGAGGTCCCTCCTCAGCAGTGGGTAGAGCACAGGCTCAACTCCATCCATCTCCTGGATGATGAGGGTTTTGCCAAACCGGACTGCCAGCTCCAGGGATGTCATGAAGTTACTGTCCTGCAGCGAGAACACACACACACACACAACAACACACAGGCATGAGAGGGTGACAAAAAAAGCATCAATATTACAGCTATTTGGTTGCATAGGACTCTCGTGAATATTCATTCTATTGTTGGCAAACTGAGGAGCGATAACAAAAGAAGAAAAAGGTTTTCCGATGAGATTGTGAATATCTCCAAAAGGCTATTATAGAATAATGGCACCAGAATAATTGATCACAGTCGACAACTGAAGAAAAAAACGAGAAAGTTGCCTAATCTGCGAAACAGAGGAAGCAGTGAAGTGACAGAGCTCCTCTTGTGAGCAAAGAGAGACTTAGATTCAACAGACAAGGAGAAGAAGAAAAATCAATTGAAGCGGTGTAAGAGAACACTTCAAAGGAATGTTCAACAGGAGCTGGTTTACATCTCATGCCGACATGAAAGCTGCCTCACTGACAGCTACCTGACTGGGCAAATCATATCTACAGCGTACATGCGTGCGAAAATGAAGCTGCTAAGAGCTTCAACTGCCTCTATTCGAAGCGGCTGTGGAACGCGCTTACCTGCTGGTTGATGACCTCCAGCCTGTGCTGTTTGAGATGGGTGCAAAGCCACTCGGTGGCTCGGGATGATGGATCGATCAGGAATGGACAGGCGACGCTCTGAGCACAGAACAATGAGGGAGCCTTTGATGCATTTACTTCCAAAGTGCAAAAAAAGACAGTCCCGTCACTGCGCCGTCATGCTTATCGACCACCATTCCCCACAATGCTGGGCAGACGAATGAGGTCCACAGCCCTCTCTTCGTTCTGGGCTCCTCTATTTCATGGTCTCTTGCTCCAGGATTCTCTTTCTGAAACTGTCCCCAAAGCATCTGGCTTCGAAACAGAGGCCAGTGATCACATGTTGGATACCCAGAACTTCGAAATGATTACTACTGTTGTGTATATTTTCCTATTGGCTTACGGGGGGATGAACAGAAAACACAAAGGAAGCGGCAGGAAATTGTGGGGAGACAAACACAAACATACACAAGGCAAGAGAAACAGGAAGTGGAGGCTGTGAGAATGAAGAATGGAATGACTCACCTGTACCTTGAGTGCATTGATCTGAGGGCGGCGATGGGGAAAAAAACAACACACAAGCACAATATAGGCACATGTAGGACAGATGAATGGCAATAAGAGAAACTATTGTTTTTATGGGTAAATGTTGCATGTTGGGTAAATGTTTTGTCATCTGGAGGTCGAAAATACACAAAAGGAGTGTGATAATGTCGGCGAGTGAAGCTGAGTCTTGCTCCTGAAAGGCAACAGTCCTGGATGTTTTCAATGTTTCTTTTGATTGTGTGCCATCACTCAGCAATCCAGACCCTCTGATAATCAGCCTCTTATCACACCACCGTGTGTTGAAACAGGAACTCACCAAAACATGCAGGCAGTAACAAGGATTAAACACCCCCTGCCACAGGTAAATGTAAAGAATGACGAATCCGTGACTGACAGTTTTGTGCTTCTTTTCCAATCGCCCTTTTGTTACGTCAAGATCTGGAACCATTCTCTGACCTGCAGAATCACCAGGGCATTCTCCAAGGAGAGGTCATCTGACGGGAGTCCCTGGCTCTTCCAGATCAGCTGTTCACTCTCCGAGCACAGGAACGACCGCAGGTCAAACTCTAGAACACACAACAGACATACACAGGCCTGTTTGTCATTGAAGCACCGGCTAAATGAATGTTAGACAAAGAAGTTTGCGGCCATTCACTGATTTCCACCACACATTACAGCTGAGGTGCAGTCAGTAAGGAATCTGGACTGAGGAGAACACCAGAGATTTAACAAACTGACCCTGCGAATGGTTCTCTAGGAACGACTCATCCAAGAGATACTGTGCTTTCTGCAATAGTGAGATTTAAAAAATAGACCAGTAATTCTTATATGCAGCACATCTTGGAAGAAAAAAATCCAATACAAAACAAAAATTTGATGATTTTTTTAAAGTGCATTTTTAATCATTTCATTCATTTTTTGTCGTTGCTTTGCTTAAGTTTTTGCTGGTAACTTGCTTGTGTCGTGTATGTGTAAACACAAGCTTTTGACGTAAAAGACATGTTTGTTTTTATTGGCAGGCAGGGCATTTACTTATTTTGCACATTGGTATAATCTGCAGATGACTTCTGGGGCTTATTGTTGTTGTACTTTCTGCGTGAAACATACGAAAACAGATTCAGAGGATGTGTTTGGTGTGAAAATCACAGTTTCCAAGGTCATCCTGAGGCCAGATCGGACCATCTGGTGGGCACGTTCGGGCTAGCAGGTTGCATGTTTGGCACCCTTGTATTACAAGATCTCTTACAAAGGTTGTAGACTATTTTGAAAAGCAAGCAGAAGAGTAAAAAAATACAAAAACACAAAATTGGAGTTTCGCCTGATTATGAAAACACAAGTTATCATGATTGCTGGGTTGCCATTTAATTAAATTAACATTTAATTTTAATCGAGGACTATTATCATTTATCTAACCGGCAATCAAAATCATTAGGCCCAGAGGCATGCCTGTGTATTTGTACCATATGTAAATACACAGAGCACCATGCTGTGTGTGGAGGACTGTGCTGCTGTGTGAGGGTTTTAAGCACAGGAGTTAGCACATGCTGTCACTTGTGTGTGTAATGCGACATTTATTTTATATATATTCACTCTGCATTCCAGACTGAGCCATCCACGCCTTCAGAGAGTGTCTCCTGCGGTCTTCGGAAGCCGCCGACAGATACGTGATGAAGGCCGCGGCCAGCAAGGTCCTAACAGGAAGCGTGTCCAACTCATTCTTTATGTCAGACATCTGAAAAACAGAGAAAGAAACAAAAACAAAACATGGGGGGGGGAAGAAAAGTATAAAAAAGTAAAGAGCGAGTGAGGGCATGAAGAATGATGAGGAACAAACAGACGGGAACAGACCCGCTTCAAGGTGTTAACATTTGAATGACTGCAATAATTTGCCTGAGGCACCAGGGTTTCGTCAACAAGTTTGACGGGATGGAATGGGAGCACATGTACATCAGAGCATTATGACGTCTGAGGGACTGTGAGTGCTTTTCTAATCTCTTGAACTGATACAGTCAACCACCCCTCGATTCGCTATGCTTCCATTCGTTTGTCTCCAGCGTTTTTTTTCAGAGGTGTTTTGTCTATCTTTTGTTTCCTTTTCCCTGTCTTCTGTGCATGCGCCGCTTTGCCATTGTGGGAAGAAAGAGGGGATGACGTATGACTATGTCGCGATACAGTTACTCCTGGATAAACACAGAAAAACAAAAAACAGCAAACAAGGAAACCAATTCAATGATTTGACTGCAACATTTATCTGTTATTTTCATTGTCTTGTCCTCTTTGGTTTGGCCTCAATTAAGTCCTCAACAGGCTAAATTATAAACTACACAGCACTATCTTTGACAATGGAGGTAGATGTACTTAGTAACAGACCAGAAGTTCAATTTCGTCATGTTTAGACCTTAGCTCCACTTGCTTAGCTCCTGAATGATCCACAAATACTGTACGGTGTCAAAAGTTAGAGACTAAGTGTGTGAAGGTGTGCGCGTGTCCTGTATATGTGTAAGAGAATGTGGGGATACGTGAGTAGAAAGCAAACCGGCGCTGTGGTGCGGGGCCTTGAGGGCGGCACTGAGAGTGAGAGTGTATGTGCGAGTGAGTGTGTCAGGAGGAGATTGAGTGTTTTAATTAAGGTTGTAGACAGATGCTGTGGAGAGGAGTAAAAACAGCCAGAAGGGACCCCAGACAGCGGGATCCATTCCCCCTGTCACACACACACACACACACACACACACACACACACACACACACACACACACACACACACACACACACAC
>JASSRZ010000016.1:3161844-3211967 GCA_032164315.1 Malacoctenus gilli
CACACACACACACACACACACACACACACACACACACACACACACACACACACACACACACACACACACACAATTGCGCGCACGCACAGACCTCAAGACGAAGTTCCTATTGCTCTTACACGGTGAATGAGCTCTCTTCAACTAAGTGCGTTTAACCTCCCTGACCAGCACACACATCAGCACACCCATACGTCTAACCACCTGCGCATTCCAGCGTGTGTGTTCCCCATCCAGTTGCGATATGAGCTGCTGGGCGGCAGTGATGGTGTCCTGAGCTTTCGTCACATCGGCTTCCAACTTAGCGGCCTCCGCAGTGTGACACTGAAACCTGAGGAGAGGGCATTGAAGAAGACTCAGATTTTTTTGCAATGGATTCATTTGTGCTAAGTTGGAATTTTAAAGAGAAATGAAGGTGGAAAATACAAGCATGAATAATATTGAAAGCATACATTAATCTGAATTACATATAATATTTACTGTAATCTAAATATAAGAAAATAATTTTTAGAAAATGCAATTGATATAAAAAAGTTGTGAAAAAAGTGAATAATAATAATAATAATAATAATAATAATAATAATAATAATAATAATAATATACAAAAGAATCAAATTTGAAAAAGGATAAAAGCATGTGTAACCAATTCTGTGTTTTGACACCTGAAAGGTATGATTAAGTAACAGTCTGTCACCAAGTGGGAAGTAGCAGATATGAGGCCAGTCCATGTGAAACAAAAAGCATGGCTGGGTGGTTCAAAGGCGAGCCAAGGAAAAAGAAAAAAACAATAAAAACAGACATCAATCACACTCACCAAGCGGCTTCCAATCCGACCCATAAAATACAGCACTCGCATTTCTGCCAAAGTCCAGTACTTTTTTTTCAAGTTATATTACATAACTTGAGGGGGATCGTCTTTTTTTTTCTCATCATGCGTCACAAAATCAATAAAGCTGCTGGTTCAGTGAAAACTAATAATCATAGTTCCGTGCCGGCCAGCTCGAAAAAAGGGGTAAAAGTCACCTCACCTTCAGTCAGTATTGTCAGTCGCTTTGAGCTTCTCCAGTGAAAAGATTCAAGCAACAAAGACAGACTGAGGGAAAAGAGGGCCCCGGTACAGTGTCTCATGAAAATAAGTGTGCATGCTGTGCTCTGGAATGCTTTTTCCTCAGGTACAACTCCTTGTTCCGGCTCTACTTTTTAATTTCAGCTGCTTGAGTGATCACAGGGGAACGACGATCACCATAAAAATGAAAAGTGATCATTTGGAGTCGGCTGGAGGCTCGTTTCACAGGTGAAAAAAACAAAGAACAGCAGCATTTTGAGGGAAAAAAAGGATGGAAATAACATACAGATGAATCAATCAAAAGTAAGGATGCAGCGTACTTCTCTTTCAACTCGTTAACCTTGACGCCGACAGAGTTCAGCTGGTCCTCGAGTTTATTCTTCCGATTTTCAGTTTTTCGGAGGTTTCTGGACACATACACACAAATACACACATTTTGTTTCTGTCTTGGTCCGAGATTAGGTCTCTGTGTGGCTTATTAGGTAAGAGATGAGCTGCCTATGATAGCATATGATAGCCCAAATCTTTTGATCATGGTTTAAAAACATTAGTGCTTCGTAAGTGCAGCCCTCTCTGTGTGTCGTCGTGTGTTCCTACTCCATCAGACCGGCCTGCTCCCTCTCCAGTGGCTCGATCCTCTCCAGCACGAACGAGTACTGGACGTTGGCTTTGACCCAGGTGGCCAGGGGAGCAGCTGCAGTGCTCGCACGCTTCGCGTTCTGTCCACGGCAACAAGCGGCACTACGAGTTAAAAAGACAGCCCCTCCACGACAGCCCCGCAACAAACAAACAGCAGATATCACCGACGGACAACGATCTTCCAGCAACGACGCGTCTAATTGTCATTCCGGACACCGCTGCCAGCTGACCTTGGGGTCGAAGGAGGCCTTGTTCCTGCTGAGCAGCTCTTCCACACTCTGGCGAATCTCAGGGGCGATGTTTCTGGCTTCGAACGTCGCTATTTCCTCTCTCACGCCACGTTTAGCCAGGAAGCTACAGAGAAAAACAGCAGCAACAAAAAACAAGCAAATGAGAGAGAGTATTAGTTACGCACTATAAAAGCTAATGAAAGACATTATCATCAAGAGAAAGAGGAAGATGAAATAAAGTGGCTCCGATAAAGTAGGGAAATCATTGTTCCTTCACTCCCAATCCTCAAGTTTTCTTCGACTGAACCTCTGCTGACCTGTCATGGAGCAAGTCAGTGTAACGAACAAGGACACGCTGCAAAATTGGACTTTGACTCACTTGTTTTACGTCCGATTCTGGAAGAGAGAGATCATGTGCTCGGTTTCAAACACACAAGGTGCACAAGCAAATGTGACTGGTCAAAAACAGGAATACTCTCATCATCTAGAATAAACCTCCTTCGTTCTTGCCACGCACAGCTGATTTTTTTCCATCTGACTCTCAACACCCCATCACATTCTCACAGGTTTTTTTTCGGCAACACAAAAGGTGTTGAGGACCCTCGTCAATCTAATTACTTCCAAGCGGGTAACTCTCTTCGTTCATCCATGCACCTTTTCCTCTTTCCTCTCCGCCTTTCTCTGCCCCCCCACCCCCCACCCTGTCTCACCTCTTCATGCTGACCCAGGAGGTGTCGAAGATGCCCATCAGTCTCAGCACCCCCTCCAGGATGTCTCTGATGACGTCGGGGGGCATGCGGAGTGAGCGGATCTCAGACAGCGCTTCGGGCTTGATGTTTCCAACTGCACGCTTAGCTTCATCGACTAAAGGCTAGGAGGCAGCCGGAGGAAAGCCAGAGGAAAGGAGGGACCAATGCACGCAGGTACACAAAAAAGGCCAGAGTCTGTCTGGGCTTGTATGTGTGGAAGAGGGGGGGAGTATTTTGATGTAACTTACTTGTACTTCTTTTAACTCATAATCTATTTTGGCCTTTCTCTCTTCGATCTTGGACACTTCTTGAGCCATTCTGCCTTTAATCTTCTCCATCTCTGTCTTCTGATCGCTTGCATTCTGCACAGCATCAGAAATAAAACATAGAATATCTTCAGAGAAACAATCCCGTCCTGGAGAAACAACCTGTTAAAACTGCGAATAAGTCGGTATGAGTGTCAGGGCTTTGGTTCAGAAGCAGTTCAGGCCCACAGCTCTGTTTAGAGATCAAAGATTTGGTTCAGAAACAGCCAGAATAAGACGCAGTCGCTGAGGAGGGAGAGGGTTGAAAAGGAACAATGAATAGCTGGCAGCACTAGTTTTCCCACACTTCCTCCCTTTGACTCCTCTATCCCGGAAATCTATTATCACATCACATCTTCATCCAGACCTAATCTCATCATTGACTTTCTCCCTGCTCCTCAGACTCTCCCAGTCAAGATGAGGCCCTTTGCGATATCGCTCTATTTCCTCTTCAAAAAAATACTTCTTCTTCCAGCTCTGCTTCCTTCGGCAAGCCTCCATCATTCCTTCACCTAGTTTGTTTCTCTTTGCTTTTGTTGTCGTGCTCCTCCTCATTTTACCTCCCCTCCTGCTCCCCCCCCCCCCGTAAACATAGCTGCTACTCACCAAGTGATGAAACTAGTTAATTATCACTCCACAGACTGCCGCTGTCTTCCCTCCCTCCAGAAAGATCAAATTCCCACCCAGCGACAAACGCGCGGACATCACAGCATAACGCAATTCAAACCCCCCCACACACACACACACACACGCACGCACTCACACACACACACACGTCTTCGCCACGGCTCTCCCATCCATCGCTGAGGTGGAGCCGGGGGGAGGGAAAAAAGGAAAAGCGTGAGAGTATCAAGCGGTAGACACCAGAGAAGTCCCGCAAACAAACAGACATATGTAGACACACACCAGCAAAATAAACAGCGACTTCGCAGCAGGGGGGGAGGCAGAGCCACTGGAGATGTGGAAGAAAGTTTTCCAAACAATACAATGCAGATGAGGAGAGAAAAGAAGAAAAGGGGGAACAAAGAGGGTGGGACATGAAAATTCCCCTCCCCCCGAAATGAACCGCCGTCCTTCCCGTCACCAAGCCAGACTAACGCGCTGTGGCACCGGCCCGGTGGCGGGCACGCACACGTGAGCGACACAGACATACACACCTGCATGGAGGCGGTGATTTCCTGCAGGGCGGAATCTGCCTCCTGTTGTTTAGTCTTCAGCAGCACATTCTGCTCGGCTGCCCGCCTTTTCAAATCATCAACTAATGCTTTGGCTTCGTTCAGCTTCGAAACGCCCGCCTGCAGACACGGGGGGTGGGGGGTGGGATTAATCGATACCATGAGAGACGTGAAATATCAGTCTGAGAACGCCGCACGGGCGACAACAGAGAGCGTGAATTCCGACGATAAGTCCAATTGTCTCATCACCACCGAAGGTTGAGCACCTCATTGGAGGTACAACAAATATTTGGGAGCAATTATTCAATTGAGGGATTATTTACTCAAAGGCTGACTTGAGTGTATCAAAATCCTCCTGAAACGGACCGATGCACTTGTGGAAGACATTGCACGGTGCAGCTCGATCAGTGTTTTACCTGCAAATGCTGCTGTCTGGTCGTGAGCTGGTTTTGCTTTCGACTGTACAAAGCGGTGTAAACATGCAGGAAGGCCATGTACTGGCTGGGTGTTGCGCCATGCTCCCTGCAGGTCTCGTGGACCGCCATGAACAGCCGGCACAGGTCCGCCTGTCCAGACACTGTAGGGAGGCAGAGGCAGTCATGCTGGATGCATTAACGAATGCATTCCGAGCTCAGACGACGCACGTTTTGGACCAAAATAAGAGACAGGAAGCCAGTGAAATGACAAACAGACTCATCCCACGGTAACCATGGTGAATCATCAACAAGAGGTATGCGACTGTAATGTAAAATGGTAAAATAAAGGCTTCCATCATTGTAAATGATGCATGATGATCAACATCTATCAACAAACAACCAAAGCCACTGGAGGACACTGGAAGGAAACATGGGAATCTCACAAATTAATACATACGGATTGCAGGAATAAAGCAGTCACATGGTCACTCAATCTTTGCGATTCCAAGACAATCAAAAAGTCACAAAGTGTATCTTGATATCGATGTGTGCTTACCTGAGCTTGTCTTTTTGGAGCCTTTTTCTCTTTCAGTCTCTTCACCTCCTTGTTCTGTTTTGGCCAGCAACAGTTCAGGAATCTGACAACAGACACAGGCACACACCACATTTCCAGTTTAGGATTTGATATGTTCATTCAAAGTAGATGTAGAAACATTAGCATCACAGGCCAACAAGTACAGTATGAAATGAGGACTACAGAAACCCAAGACATATTAATATCAACTATCAACAGTGATGAACAAATTGGATTTTGCTCTCTGTGAACCTTCTTCATGCTGCTTTCAGACCACCCCTCCATCCACTGGACGGAGCACTTGCGGTAAAACGCCGGGTTGCTCTCACAGTTGATGGTGAAGTTGGAGTTGGAGCAGTCCATGATGAGAACAACGTGCAGGTTCTGTTGGATTCCTGTGAGAGATGTAAATGTTTGAGGTTTACAAAAATAAAGACATTAAAATGGAGGAAATTATCAAGACCGTGGGGGAAGCCAACAAAGTGAGGGACAATGGGAGGCCAGAGGACAACTGTGCAGTGCTATAGTCACTGACTGCAGAGTCTGCCTCCTTAGTGGAGTCTGGGAGTGACAGTGAGCGGGGGACCTCTTTAGTGGCTTTACTTGGACAATAATAGAGGTATTGATTTGATTCTCTTGCTGCAACTTCAACTTCATAGTAACATTGCACCATTTTCTACAGTCGACAGACTGCAGCGCAGGAGGGAGGCAGAACAATGCGGTGGGACAGTGTCACATAAGGGAACAGAACAATCTGTGAGAAAGAAATGACTCATGTACCAGAGGGGTATGGGACAAAAGCAGATAATGCAGAAACACAGAGGGAGTCAGGGGGACCACGCTGTTCATAAATACGCTGTACTGACGAAAGGAGAAGTAGTTGTAGAGGGGCCCCGTGAAGCCATCCTGCGACGCAGCATCTTTGAGGGAGGACAGCAGAGGCTCCTGCTCCTCGGGAGTATACAGACCTGGGACCTCACCTGGAACAACACACACACACACACACACACACGCACACACACACGCATGCACGCAAGTACACACACACACGCAAGTACACACACACATACACGCGCACATATGCACGCACGCAGGCAGGCAGGCAGGCAGGCAGGCAAGCAGACACACACACACGCGCGCGCGCGCGCACACACACACACACACAGCCCTCCAATATGATGTGCTGTCATTAAATTAGATTATGTTCGACTTTGTCAATGTAAAATGAACAGTCACACAACAGAAATTCGATAAAATGCACAAGGTGTAATACAAGGCAAAAAACCTTTAAGATCCAGAACAAATCACATGCAAAGAAGTGACTTGCAGAATGGAGACGGAGGTCAAATACAAAGACCACTTTTTGATTATTTTGTAGGCTGACCATTACACTTGCTTCCTTGTTCAGGATTTCCCTCAGAGAGAGGAGTTTGATTATGAAGGCAGGCTCACGAAATGGATATTTTTCAACACTTGGCATGATTCTGAGTGCATCTCGTTATTAAATGAGTTCACATTGCAGTTTGTGCAAAAATATGAAGGTTGCACATGTGTTTACAAACACAAACCTAGATCGGGCCCAATACCATGAGGTATCAAAGTCAAAACTGTTATTGAAGTGATATAAGTAAAACACCCACCTGATGACAGCAGGCTGTTCACCATCTCTAAGAAAGCTGGATGGACAAACTGATAGTCCTCCAACAGCAAAACCACCTGTTGGTTATCCAGGCCTGCCAGCTGCATCACCTGAGCACAGAAGGTGCACACACACACACACACACACACACACACACACACACACACACACACACACACACACACACACACACACACACACGCAAGTGCAAACACAAACACACAATTTTGTGGGAAACAGTTACACAGCATGCAGGTATAATGTGAATCAAAGCGATGTAAACTGGTTCAACCTCTAAATGCCAATCAAACCTCACCGTTTTGAGGTCATTGCTGAACTGCTTTAGAGAATAGCCACGGAAGATCTTGGGTGTGAACATGGTGTAGCCGTGCATGTGCGACACGAGGTTTGTGGCTGTCCGCCGGCCCACCCCGCTGCGGCCGGCCAGGAGCAGGGAGCCGCCGGGCCGGCTCAGGACCCGGTCCACCCGGGACACGAAGTCGCACACCTCCCAGAACAGGAGGAGGTCCAGCTCCTTGTTGTCCCGGCTGTACAGCACCACGCCCTGAGGAAGGAAGCGATGAACATCAAGAAACACAATAAAAGCAACAGAAGAAAAGTGAGACAAAAGACACCATTTGATAAAATGTACATGCTGATAAAAGCAATAGAAAAAGGTTGCCAAGTTTCAAAAACATACTTTCAAAAATCCTTTGTACAAAACTTTCAGCATGCAATTAGTCTGAAGAACATGCAGCAAAATAGTTTTTCTTTATTTTTTACAGTTGTGTTGTTATTTAATGTACACAGCATACAGATAACTGCTGAATTCTGCATTTTTCGCAGTGACATTATAGTTCAAAGATCACGCAGACCTAAATACAACAGGAAACCAGCAGTGGTCACGAACCTTCTGTATGACTTGTTTGATATCAGATGAGCTGAGCCGTCCCAGTTGTTTCCCATGAGGAGGCAGCGGCAGGCCCGGAGCCGACACGGCCCCTTCAGAAGCCCCCCACGTCACATAGAACCCGTCTGCACGCAGAGACATATCACAGACAAATGCTAATCAGGTAGGACCTCAAGACACCTGACAAATGAGGCGAATAACGCAGACAATGTGGATACAGCTCGGTATCATCCGATAAGGACTTTTGACACCTCCCCGACTTTATTTCACTTTTGTTTGATATTGAAAGTGTGACAGGTTTAAGCCAGGATTTTTAGGTTCCCTCCAAGAACAAGGAGGAAAACATATGTTATGACAGGTGGACAATACTGAGAATGTGAAGAAATTTCATAAATACAAGAGTCTGTTTGCATTTGAAAAGGATTCGAACAGTTGAGCCGATAAAAAAAAAGGTTTTTTATCAGTGTCACGCTGACTCTGACTATGCAAAAGCCCCACTAGTCGAGAAATTACAGACCAACGCTAGAGGCGGAGCTGTCAGAGAGGCCGTCGGAAGGAAATGGTTTTCCTCTCCGGCGTGAGTGGCGGGCTGTAAACAAACAAGCAGCTGATCTAAAACGGCATCACTCCTGTTCAGTGCTCAGCTCAGTGAAGTAGTGGCACGGGGAGAGGTATATCACATACCGGCTATGTTGTCGAGGGCGTCGGAGCTCCAGTCCCCCCGTATGATGGAGGACAGGATGTTGTCGAAGGTGTGGAGGTCTTTGGTGGAAACGAGCCGGTCTCTGAACAGCCTCCTCGCCTCGTACGCCACCACCTCCAGCACACTGTCTGTCACGTTGGATTGGGCTGAAGAGGAAATGGGAGAGACGCAGAAATTTGAGGGGCTGATACTCAGCAGGGGAGTACGATGCATGCACACTCAACACTCGAATCAAACGTGTACAATTAATGAGAGTTCTTTCAGGTCAGAACCTGCAAATTCCAAACATTCGATCTGAGGTGAAGCTATTGTCGGAATCTTTGAAAGGAGGATATTATTTAGTTTACAACATGAACAAATAAAAGCAATTTTGTAGCCCCAAATTCAACTCAGTTAAACAAATTATTTGCTTCACAAAGATGGCCCCATCATAATGTGTTACAGTACCAAGACACAGGTCACTATTCTCACTGAGGCTAAAGAGAGTGTGTAAAGCGGCTTTATTTGGTTGGAATTTGGTTCAGCTTGTAGGGTGAGACTGGTTGGAGGAGCAAGACCATCTAAAGAATCCTCCAAAGTTACGAGCCACTTTCATGGTCTCACAGGCGACTGCTTTAAACAGTGCATGTCACATAACATTAACGGCACCAACTGAAAAAGCCAGAGACACAGTTCACTGACAAGCAGTTCCCACGGTGGCGGATTAAAGTTTCAGAACAGCGACGTTCTGAAATATTCATGCTGGGTGCCGAGTCGCCCTGATACATTATGGGGGGGCCATGTCATGTGGCTTCATCTGTCCAAAATCCACCTCAGCATGTATGGACGATACGGCCTGAGGTGAGGATTTCAGATGTGTTTGAGAAAGAAGAGGAATCAGATACACAATGGTACAAACATTCAAAAATCATATATATGTAAAAAGAAAAAACAGTTCTAGATATTAATTCTGTTTCTGTGAGGGGGGATGATTCAGGCTTTAATAATTGCATTAGTACATATTCATAGGACTCATCAGGGTGTGGCAATATGTCAACAGTAAATATCCAAACATAAACTTGAGTAAAGTTGCTGTTATTTACATGAGGGATGCCAAAAAAAGTTCAAAGCTTCCCTAATATTCATAGATTAGAAAAGCCTTAAATTGTGTTCACTGAGAAATGTATAGAGGATATATGTTGTATATGATCAGGCATCAGCTCAGTCATAGGATAAATATGAACGAAGAAAGTTCTTACATACCAGGCAGCAGGTAAGCAGCAAGGAAGGAAGAGACGAGAGCAAATTGGGGAAAAAAATGATGAGCACGGGAAAAGAGGAGTTTGTCCATTGACGTGTTTAATTAAAATAAATGATTGGACCCTCTATCACAGCGGGAACACATTGCAGAGCGAGAGAAAGAGTGACAGGGCGAGAGATGAAAGGACAGCGGAGAGAGAGAGGGAGAGAGGGTGATGAAAGACGAGGAGGCCGACAAATGACAGGGAGGAATTGGGGGAGGAAAGAGTGAAAAAAGACAGGACGACGGGATGGAGCACAGAAATGGGCCTAAAAGATGAGAGTTAGAACGAGTGGCTTTGAATGGAGGGAAGCCAAAATCATGTGGCGCTGCCTTTTTGATTCCAGCATAAAAAAAAAAACGACAGCAAACGAGCCTTTATAATACTTAGCATGAGCTTTCTGCGCGAGGGAACCTCGTCGGAAGCTGATAGGCCATTAAAATCCGCTGTTTGTTTTTGATTGGATGCGGCAGCATCTCGAACAATGCGAATCAAAGCCACTTTCAAGCCGAAGATCTGATGCCAGACGGGCTTCATGCTATGAGGAGAAAGACTGGTCTCGAAGAACAGAACCGTTCCAAAAGCAATCATATATTTGTGTACCTGCGGTGAGGTCATAGCGCAGCAAGCTGAGGACCCACTCGGTGAGTATACAGGGCGTAAAAAGGTAGTGGCTGTGATCGTCCACTGTGAGCTTGCCTTTCACCTGTGAGAACAGAAACAGACAGAAGGGGGGGGGGACATAAGTACAATAATTAATTTTTAGGAAATATGTGTCTAATTCACACAAGATCAAAACTTTAAATGCTTGTGTGTCATTTCAGTTGTAGTTTCCAAGTGAACAACTATTCTGGACTGCAGAAATGACTGTTATGTTGAAATTTAGCTGTAAATTTCGTCTGGGCATGCATGCCTGTGCCTCCCTGTCTTTTTGAGCTCTCTGTGATGGATTGGCGACCTATCCAGGGTGTACCCTGATACTTGTCCAAGGGTCAACTGATATCAGCATCAGTCCACTCGGATGGATGAAGTCAGTACAAAAGACGGATGGATGGGAGGAGGGAAGTGAACGGACACTCTGTCAACTGATTTTTGAGGTACTTTGACGTTTTCTATGTCCAAGCAAAAAATGCAGCCTGAGCCAACTGTCAGGATTGTGCTACGAATAAAAAAAAAACCAAAAAACACAAGTATGTGGAATGGATTAAAATCGGAAGGAACATCACGTCAATTTCAATACCTGCACGTAGAGCTGCACAAGTGAGCCAGCCAGCTGGTGCGTTTTCCCTGCACTGGCCCAGGCCGCCTGGCTGCCCAGGCCGTGCTGGAGAACTGGCTGCAGGTAAGCTGAGTAGATTGTCTGCAGCTGCTCCCTGTCAGGATAGCTAAAGCCACGGATAAAGAAGCAGAGGACCGGGAGGCGGGGAGAGAGAGAAAAAAAAGAGCGAGGATCAGGATCAAAGTCAGAGGGAGATTGAGACAGGGCATCGCAGATGATCGCACCCATGCAGATGATGAGAACAATGCCGTGCTGATGCTATTTGATTGCGCTGTACTTACTCTATGGTGCAGACACGCACTATTGAGGTGAAGCGGGAGGTGAGCGAATGGCTTCCAATGGAACCGCCCATTGACATGGAGGCCACCACTTGGATGTTCTCAAGACTCACCCACTCCAGGTTTTCATCGTAGAAACCCTTATATGTCAACACCTAAGACCCAAGCAGTACAGGTATTAATTAGCATCGGTGAAAAGTTTCACAGCCTTGATCGTATGTGTGCTGATCTCAAACCAGTGGGTCTTCCACCTGTTGCAGGAAGGCGGTGAGGTTGCTGGTGCCCCACTTGTCTGGTTTGGGGAGGTTGATGTCTTTCAGGTAGAGGACCAGGCTCTCGCAGTCTTTCGGCCTGAACACTCGGCCCGTGTTGGAGCTGAGAAGCAGGCACGTCTGGCCGAGCTTCTGGAGGACGTGGCGGGATGAGGTCTGGGCGCTGCAGTGGACCACGGCAACTTGGGTGGAGCGCAGGTGCGAGAAGGCGTAGCGAAGGAGCATGCTGGGTAGAAGGAATGCCGACGCAGGGACATGGGTTAGGAGATACACGCGCAAGCTATGTGCGGTGAGAAATTATCAACATGCAGCTTCGTTTTCAGACAGTTTTAGGATAAAAGCTTGAGAGTAACAAAGCGAGGAAGGAGGGAGGAAATTTGTGTATTTAACAAAAGGCCCCTTGTGGGATCACATGGGCAATATTTGTAGCAGTGCACCTAAAGGCAAAGATAAACAGAAGCAGTGATGACAGGGAATAATTCAGGAGTTCAAGTAGAGCGCGCGAGTGGCGTGTGTCTACCTCAGTTGAGGAGCGAGTAAATTAACAAGCTGACAAAGCCCGCGCTATACTGTCACAGTGACCTTTTGGAATTGAGCTGCAAAACAAGGAGGTGACAAAAAAAAGAGAGAGAGCTCGGAAGAGAAAGAGGAGTGTAAATGGCAAACTGTATGACCCCTTATTCTACAAGCCCTTGGAAAAGGGGTAGCACAGTTACTTCGGGTCTGAGGTGTCAGTGTCCCTGTTTTGTTTTGTCTTGTTTTTTGTTTTTTTTGGCGGGGGGGGGGGGTTCTGCTTTGATGTCAGTGTTTGTGTCAAGCTGTGTGTTTGTGTTTGACAGTTTCATCAGGACTCATCAGGAAAACAGCAGTGTGCACAGGTAGGTGGTATAAAGATGAAACACAGCCATAATAGCAATGTCTTAAACTGGTTTAAAGTAAGAAAATATGATACCTCAGCAGCTCTTTTAGGCTTCTGAGGGTTTATGTTTAGATATTAATTTGGGGTGAGGTTTTTTGTTAGTTTGAAAGCTTCCTTTGTATAGCTTCTGCATTACTGCATGCTGTCTACGTGCATTAGTCTGTAATTCGCGAGTGTTTACCCCTTTCCGCAGCCCTCCGGCCCGACCACCATGAAGGGCTGCCGGTGCTGAGCCGTGAGCCATGGGGAGAAACCATGCAGGCCCCGCTGCATGCCCGAGGTCTCGATAACAGGCAACCTGTGCGTTTGGGAGAGCTGCTCCAGCGAGAGGCTCTCGGGGCATTGGAAAGAATAGGCCGCGAGCTGGCCGCTGTCGGAGTCGTAGTATGTATCCAGGGGATTCCTGACATCTGGCGGGCTTTCTCTGGCCCAACTGAGCAGCTGAGAAAGAACAGAGATAGAAAAAGAAAATGAAACCTCAGGTTCCTGAAAATGGAAACTCTGCGATCGAAGTGCAGCGCAGAGGGCGTCACCTCCTTGGCGAACTCCTGTCGCGTTTTGAGGTTGAGGTTCCCTCCCATGCCTCTCAGAAGGCCAACAATGAACTGGCCCCTGTCCGTCACAGCGCTGAGGTGTGACAGGCAGTTGAAGACCGTGCCCACCAGGCTCGTTTCCACCACAAAGTCATTCTGGTGCAAAAGTAAAAGAAAAGCAATGAGAGAAAACGGTCGACGATTGATATGATTATGGGGTCTCAGTTACAGTGTTGGGTTTGTCTTGGTGTTACCTGTTTGATGGCCCAGTCCAGAGCTCGCTGGAAGTAGTCGCCCAGCCAGTTCTCCAGGTTGCCACGACAGGCCTCGGGCTGACCCTTCAGCCACGACTTCACCAAGGCGCCCACATCGATGTCCTCGTCGCTGTGAGAGCGAAAAAAACAAACCGAAGAAGCAACGTTGAGAAATGCAACAGTTGGAAAACGCGAGCGCGGCGCCACCGTATGCACCGCCGACCTGAGGAAGATCATGCCCATGCGGGATATGGTCGCCGGCGAGGCGCAGCTGAGGTCATGAGTCTCAAACAGGAAGTTGACGTTGGGCCCAAACTGGATGCGCTCTCCGCTGGGCATGGTCAACAGGCGATTATCATCGAGCACGGAGTTCAGACTCTCAATCCACTCCGGGTCGATGTCACCGTCGCAGACAATCCAGGAGTTCACTTCTGCGAAATACACCAAAGTACAGGCACACATGAGCATCATGTGGCTCCATCATCATACTACATGAAACGAATTGACAAAAAAAAATGTAGTTTAATCTACTCTTTCCGCCCTCACTCGAAACGCATATGTGAGGTGATACTGCAGCGGTGCACCACCTCCAGTGGCTCGTCTTTTCCGAGTGAGTGGTGTCAGGCTCTCACCTTGTGGCTCTCTGACAACATTCCGGGCACTGTGGGTGAGGACGCCATCCGCCCACTCTCTAGTGTCCATGTCGATGTGCCCCAGCAGCTGCTGTCTGGGCATGGCCTTTGGATTCATCGTGTATTGCTTCACCTAGAAAAAGAAAAACAGTCCCGCCAAAAAGATGCAAATACTTTAAAACTGTTTTTATCGAGAGTTTAACGAGCTGTAATGGATGTAGTTACTTCTCTAGTCTTTACTCACCACTTTCCCCATCTTGCTGAGAGCAGCCCTGAGCATCCTCCACAGGGTAGACTTGCCGGCGCCGCTCGGTCCAACGACTACTACGCCCATTCGTTGTCTAAGCTGTTCGTTCAGCTCCAAAGTCTTCTTCAGCTGCAACAGTCATAAATTCCTCCATTCAACTGCAATGCTTCATTTTTTTTATTTTTTTTTTAAGTTAACTGTGTGAATATCCAAACCAATCCCCCTATTCTTGATCGTCATTAATCGTATATGTTACTTGAAACACACCTGGCTTGGAATCAGCTCGAGTTGTGCCTCCTTGTAGACTTGTTCCAAAGCCTGCGTGAGCAACTGATCTTCCACATCTGCAAAACTGACTCCGGAAAACACATCTTGGACCAGAGCGTCGAACCGCGAGCTGTCGGAGAAGGTCAGCTTGGACATGGTGTTGAGCCTCAGCGCCTGCACCACTAGGCTGTGCTCCTGGACTGCACGGAGATTAAATTAAAAAAAAAGAGAGATGCTCAGTCAAACTGAAACAGAAGCAGGCTGTAAGAAATCTTTCAGCAAAGTTGCGAATGAAACGGAAGGGTTTGTGCTGCAAATAACAAAATCAAAGAATCCCATACATGCTTATTGAGAGATGTATTGAAAAAAACATGGTTAAAAAAAGACACAAGCTCTGTCATTGTTGCTTTACTCTTTATTTTTATTCCATTTTCGGGGTTTTCAATGAAATGACTGTCATGATTTTTAATCCAATTTGTTTATTTTTTTAAGACTTGTTTTAGTTTTTTTCCTGAAACGAGTGACTGTTTTTATTTTGTTTTATCTATATTTTTGGTTTGTTTGAATGAATTTTATGACTTTTATGCTTGAGTTCATCTTCATTCAAAAATAAACATGGACACTATTTTTTGGTTTGCAATCAAACAGACTATTGCCGCTTTTGTTGGCTTCCCCCTGCAGAAAACAAAGGTAGGCATCCTTTCTTTCAACAGTAAAGAGAGGCACTTGGCCAGACTACACACAGAGACAAACAGCAGCAAACCTCGGAGGACTCTCAGCAAACTGGAGTGTGTGGTGCGACTCAGAGAGTGTGTTGGAGAGATAAAATGTGGGTGGCTGGAAGAGAAGGATTCTAGACGGAAAGAATCGAGTAGAGGAGAAAAAGATGAAGCGTGACAGCATAAAGAGAGGGGGTAAACTTAGAAGCAGAGACTTAGGTAAAAGATGGGGGGAGGAACAAAGGGCCACGAGAGAGAGAAACGTTGACAAATATCAACGAAAGTCCTCAGAAGAGGTCGGACAAGGAGGGAAAGAGGTTTTTAAGGAGGTAAATAACAGAACCCTGCTGGAGAGTTTGGCCATAATAAAGCTAGGAAGAAAGTGCAGGAGGGAGCTTGCAACAGGAAAGTTTTCAAGGGGAAGTTTTGTGGGCTAAATGTCAAGTGATGGACGGTATATTTAAGAGGATTTAGAGGTCAGGGAGCAGCAGTGTGGTGGTCAATAAAGCCTTTTGGTGCTGCAGTGAACTCACACCTTGTGTTCTCAACATGCCAAATACAGCACAGATATAAAAAAACGGCACTTTGTAGCATGATCCTCTTGGGTATCAGATAAACATGCACCGTCCACCTCACAGGTGCAATCAAAAAATATGTGTTATTGCCATTCATTCAGATAAGGAACACTGCTGTTCTTGCTGCTCGAAACAAAACATGTGTCTAACTTCTCTACTGCTAACATGGAGAGTGAAAAAGGAACAGAAGTCACTGACAGAGAGAAGAAGACACCATTCTTTTTCACATCAGGCACCGTTCTCCTCGCGGGGTTTTTGGCACCTCAAAGCGAATTGTCTGCGGGGACCTCGTTGGGATCCGATCGCGTCCTTTCACCAGCAGCTGCTGTAGCCTCGAGCTGCTCGCCTCCGGCAGAAGTGAGGAGTGGGGCACAGAGGTCTTGCTGACTCTCCTTCTTCATTCGTAAAATTGAAGGCTTAATCATTGTGGACTCTAATTACTGGAGACAACTCCTCCAGAGTCTCTGCTGTTAGTCCTTGATGCGCTAAGCTTTTCATTTTCACGGAGTCTCCGTCAAATGATCCTAATAATTACGATTTTCTCCTCAGACACAAGAAAATTTGTAAGATAAAATATTGTTTGCGAGGTTTGACAAATAAATTCGCTGTATCTCACGTGATGTTGTGGTTTCTAATCAATACATTCTGTTGGTAGGCATCCGTAGCATTACACAAGTGCAATATCCACTCATGCTTGCACAACTTCTTATACTCTGTACCTTGGGTGAAAAAAGGGTGTTTTTTCCCTCTCTCCAACATTGAAAAAGTAAAATATCAGAAAGAAGGAAACAAAAAAGCTTGAGGGGGTCTTACTGTCGTCCTTGTCATGGCTCCTTCTCAGCTGCTGCAGGAGACTGCCGCAGGCTTTCAGCACCGTCTTCAGAGCACGCAACCCCCAGTCATAGTGCTGCTGAGGAGTCAACAACTCCCTGGGCAGACGAAAGAGGCCCGTTTTCACACATTCCCACACTCTCAATTGACTGAAGGACTCAGGGGAAAGGGAAGCCGCGGATAATTTATCCACAAAATCAATACACCACAAAGGACCGGAGCGGCACAATTGGACAGTCTCAAACAAAATTGCTGCTTGTGCATGGCTGGAACGAGAGAACGCCACCGTTGCTTTGTCAAAGCTGACACGGATGGGCGTCCGAGTTGTCTACCGATAAGATAAGGCTCTAATCCAACAAATCAGATCTCCTCTCAATCAAGACTTAATTCCACCCTCTTCACCTTGCCAGATTGAAGATTGCGACCAGTTTGCGCCCGAGTATCTCCCCGTTCTTGAAGCCCTCCGAGTAGAGGATGACCTCAGCGATGAGCTCATTGTCGGGCTTGCTCATGGCGACTGGCCTGAAGAGCTGCTTCAGGTTGTCTGGGAGTTTCTGTCGGCCTCCATAGCCTTTTCCCGCGGGGTTCATTGTGATGAAGACCCCAGAGTTTGGGTCCAGCTCCACCTGGAGGATTGAGGAACAAAAAGGACACTTTTCGAAACTGGCAAACTGTCGTTCAGGACAGTGAGCCCTGACAGAATGCTTCCAGGGCAGAAAAAGGAGACCAAAAGACTCAATTGACTGAATGAGATTTTAAGCTCCCTTTTTATTTTCTCTAGTTTAAGTTTCTGACCTCCTTGCCTAGCAGCTCGCACGTGGCTTTGTGATGCTTGAGGGAGTCTTGAATCGCCTGGATCTGCATAGAGACAGCGGACAGCACGGCTTCCTCCAAGCGGTTGAACTCATCGAAGCAGCCCCATGCGCCGCACTTCACCAAGCCCACAAAGATCCGCCCCATCGACTTCACATCAATTCCCTGAAAGAGGTGAAAGAAAGGGACCTTGTTGCTTTTTTCCACAACCACCAATCAGGAACACAGATGCAATCAAACTCTACGTATATTTTCTATGGCCATGTTTGTGCTTATTCCCACTGGTATGCCATTTATTTTATTGCGGAGTAACTCTTGCATGAAGGTCGTTTTTCACCTCATCGCAGTTGAACACCAGCACTTGTCGTCCCAACAGGCCCCCGAGGGCTTTGACCGACTCGGTCTTGCCCGTGCCAGCTGGGCCGTAGGGGTTCCCCCCAAGCCCCATCTTCATGGCCTGGGTCAGCGTTAGGTAGCACTTATCAGTCAGCGGAGTGTGCACCAGCTTAGCTGCATTCCCCTGACGGACAGGAGGAGGACAGATAAAGGAGAGTTGGTGATAAGAGTCCGGGGGAGGGTGCAGCAGAGGTTGAAAAAGCCATCAGAGAATACGGGCAAACAGGCCGACAATGAAGAAGAAGGAAATGAATCAAAAAACAAATGAAAGAAGGGCAAAAGGAAAAAAAAAGACAAAATCTGGGAGGTGTTGGCAGGAAATTGCACGGACGATATGCGGGGACTCCTCATTTCCACATAAACAGTGCCCCCAAAAGGTAAAAGAGGTAAAAATCAAAGTCCTAAAACAGAAAGCTGCTGTGAATCCTCAAACAAACAGGCTGATTTTTGAAATACAGAGCGCAGAAATCAGGAGACATTTTTTCCACTGAAACTATTTGGGGTCAAATGATGCAAGAGAATATCAGTGGAAATGCCTGAGGAGACACAAAACTGTCTTGAAGTGAGAAAGTCGTGTTATTCACCGCACATAGACCCAGATAGAACAGCTTGAACCAAAGTTGTTGATGAGTTTTTAGTAAAATATAAATATACTTGTTACTGCATAACACTAGATTGTGCAATCATGTATAACACTGCAGATAATACTTTTTTTTCTCAACTGTGCATACGTGTCAGTAGGTCCAAATGTAAGAAATTGATTTGATATACTGTTGTGATCTATCCTATATGATTGGTAATGCTTCAGAAAAGGTCAAAAGGAATAAAACAAAAAGTGCTTTTACAGAGGAGACACGACTGCGCCGTACAGCCACACACCTGATACTCATATGTGTAGTTGAACTGCGCGTCCACCATTTGAACATGGCAGCTCCTGTCGGCGCCCATGTAGAAGCGGAGCTGCTTCTTCCAGGCCCAGGCGTCAGCGCTGCTCACTCCGGCCTGGCCCAGTTGCCTCACCAGACTGATGTTGTGGATGATGTCGAGGATCAGGGCCTTCAGCTTCAACTGCAGGATGTTGGCCTCTGTGGGAGGGAAAAAAACAAGCTTTTAAATCATGAACCTTTCTAAAAGCCCCTTTAAAGCTGTCTCCTAAATTGTGGTATAACAATAAAATATATAGAATACACTTCCAGTACCACCCCCTGTGTGGCTGCTTCACAAAAACACACGCCTGACCCCAGAACCGTTTAAAGTGCCAGCATGTCACCACGCCACATTTGGCCAAAGGGCCGCTCGCTCCCAGCTCCACTCAGATTTTATGGTCCATTTATGTGGCGCGGGTAATTAGATTATTCTTGTAGCCATTACTCCAGCCGCTTTAATCAGTCCCACCACTCGACAGCCTCTTAAAGCTGCCTCGTTTCGTTGAAAGAAGTCAGTAATTTATTGGGATATTATCATAAAAATCACCACAATTTCAGCTTCGACTGCTCCTTTTTTAACATGCAGAGCTGTCTGAAAAGAACCAATGATAGCTGTCAATTTATTATGATTGTGTAATACCTGAATATCGGGTATTCAGCTGTGGCCCCAGGTGGAACTTGGGAGCAAGGGAAACACCATTGCCCTCACAGGCGTAACTTTTTATGATGTATAAGATTTGGAATTTGGCCCCAATGTCCCATGTAATGATGCCACGACCGGAGTTTTACAGGAGCTTTTCATCTCATGCATGAATAGGAAACCTTGATTTATATATGAAAGGGCTTTTTCACAAATTCGACTTCTAAGGGAAGCTGCCGTGCTCTGTGAAGTCCCGCGTTCAACCCCCACAGTCATTAAATTACACTGCCAGCGACTCCATCTACAAGCTTTAAAGGGGTACGGCCCCCTCCGCATTCCCACCGGCTGCAAGATCCACACCAGCAGCAGTTATCTGGCATTAATCCCTTTTGCACCCAAGCCAAAACTGAATGATGTGACCACAGCGCAATCTGACAGAGGTGTGGAGTGCAGGTGTCAAGAGGCTATTGTTTATAAGAGTAGTCACAGAGATGGTGATTTTTTGTAAGATAGGTGACCTGGGAGTGGAAACAATTGCGGTATTTGCGGAGGTAACGAATCGGTCCAGGACAGAGGAACAATATTTGAAGAGAACCGAAGACAAGTTTTTGCTTTTTTACTTGGTAATGTGTTCAGAGTTGCAGGCAAAATGCAGGTAAATAAGGAAGTACATGGACAAAGCTGAAAGAATAGGGGACATATCATGAATGCTGCTAAAGAAGAGAAAACATCTGCTCTTTCATTGAAGAGATCACACCAGGGGGATGAAATGACATGATGATAAAACGTGTGTCATTTCTTTGTCATTTCCACCCTTTATCCTTCATTTCAGTGGAACGAGGTTAGAGATCTATGGCCACTAGAGGTCACTAGAAATCAAAAAATACTCACAGTAACAAACCACAGACTTGCAGAGTTGCTCTATTATGAATTTCTATTGGAGAAACGTCATGCTCATGAGCCTGCCAACAAGATGTTTGTCAAGGGTGTATGTGAGAGAGTCCTAATTAAAAGTAAGTATGGAATAACTTAAAAAAACTGAATATTTACACACACTGGACTGCATATCAATAAAGGTGCAATTTGTCCAACCCCCCCCAAACACACACACATACACAAACCCCACCTAAATTTGTTAGTTGGTCTGAGCTGCTGTCCACTGTGGTGTAGTGTTCCAGTTTTCCTTTCAGCTCCATCTCCAGCCTCTGTAAACCCTGGCCCTTCAAAGCTTTCTCCACATCCTCGGTGAACTGGATTTGCTCAGCAAGACACAAAATCTGCATGGGATACAAGGTGAAGAATGTTTCCACTTGACAGTGACGGTTGTGTATCTCAGTAATGACTGACAAACGCAGACAGGGATCTAAAATCTGCACAAACAACAATAAGATTAGCAACGATTGCAGCATTCGATCGGTGTTGAAGTAATGCCACTCTGCTACAGAAACCAACATGATCCAACATCACAAGCTTTGTAAAGTTCTGAGGGGAAAAAAGACAGATGACTCATCTTCTGACATAATTGCTGGGAAAACAGAGTGCGTGCACCTGTGAGGGATAGCGAGAGGGGTCCACCTCTCCTCTCTTGCCAGCAGAGAGACATTCGTACAATAGGTTCTTCAGCGTCTCTTTCATTTCCACAGAAAGCTCGTGCAACCACGCCTAAAAGAAAGGAGAGTTGATGCACAGATTCAGAGACAGAGAAACCAAAATACATAAATACAAATATCCCTCATATAGTACAGATGATAGAGCAAACTGGACACTGAAATGACCCACTTCCTATCAGCCTTACCTCCACCAGGCTGGAAATGCGTACGAGGTTTCTAAGTGGCACCACTTCCCCCTCCAAGGAGCACATGGCAACAATGTGTTGGCACTTGTCATCAAACACAACACTGTGGATACCTGCATGGATAAAAATATGGTGCAAACCCAGATGAAGAGGAAAGAGGGGGAGGAAGGTGCACGTTTGAGTGCTGGTGCTTGTGCGTGCATGCGTGTGTGCGTGTGTGCGTGCGTGCGTGCGTGCGTGTGTGTGAGTTGTGGGGGGGGGGGGGGGGGGGCATTGGATAACAGAGCAGTAACCTGGACAGCAAAAAAAGGGGGATGGAGCAAAGCAGGTGTCTGACCTGCAAATAGTTTCTTGAGGTGAGACTGGATGACAGTTGGGTTTGTGGCCTGTCCAAGAATCTCCAACAGATCGTCATCCCCGAT
Source organism: Malacoctenus gilli (assembly GCA_032164315.1). Taxonomy (NCBI): domain Eukaryota; kingdom Metazoa; phylum Chordata; class Actinopteri; order Blenniiformes; family Labrisomidae; genus Malacoctenus; species Malacoctenus gilli. Next base: position 3,183,326 of record JASSRZ010000016.1, read on the forward strand.
GAAGTAGAAGCGCGGGAAGGCAGAGCGTTTTTCCTGAGAACATACATACACACAACATCATAAAAGTTCTCACAAGTCAAATCAAACAGATGACTTTTCAAACAAACAAAAAATAAACAAATATGTGTGTACCTCCAGGAACTCATTGAGCGACTTCTGGCAGCGCTGCAGCTGATCCAGTATGGTGACCAGCGAGCTCCTGATTCCCGCCCGCAAGCTCAGAGAAACGACTCTGTGGTCTCTCTGGATGTCCGACATTATTGACCTGTGGCACGTTTGAACCAGAAATTGAATGCAACTTACATTACTCTGACCACAAGCCAGTATTACCTCACTCTCATCATTCCTAGTCACCGACCTGAAGTCCTCGTCGACGCGCTTGAAGCGGGCCTCCTCGCGAGGCAACGCTCCCCGCCCGAAGATGGGCTCCAGATACACCCAGCGCCTTTGGATGGCGTTCAGACTGAGCAGGTACTCGTCCAAATCTGAGAGTCGGACCTCCCACAGACTGACCTGCTCGCACAAGGAGTAAGCGCAGCGAAAGTTCGGCTTCACAGTGAGAAATGACAGTTTGATAGGAGAGTCAGCTGGAAATAGTGAGAACATTAAATCAATAGACGGCTAATAAACTGATTTGAACAGAATGAATTTCCTTTCCGTTGTCAGCGCAACACAAAAAGAAGCAAAACGATTCTTTGAGCCAAGCTTTTGACCTGACCTTGTCCTGGAAACTGCGATAGTAGGGGGAGTCTTTTAGAGACTGTAGCAGACAGCGATTATCTCCAACCTGGAAGGACAGAGGAACAAGACAAGTCGGATTCATTCAATGGTGACAGCTTTATTTCGCTAACAGTCACCATAAATATTGTGCATATCTGTAAGGAATGAACCCACTGATGGCCAATCCGAGTTCAGTAGCACGACTCGCCTCGACCGACCATTTTTTAACAGTTTTTGCAGCTGCACTGGCGACACACAGACAAACGACAACTACAGGGAATTACAGGCACGGAAACATGCACTTATCAGCTTGATAGCCAGGTTGATAAAGCAGAGGTTGCTGCGCGTAATGGCAAATCCTTCATCATCATCATCATCATTAATTGAGGTGTTTCATTAAAGGCTCACTAAATTCAAGGTCATTTAAAAAAAAAGTATGTAAATGCTTGAATAAAGATTTACATTCTTAAACAATCTATTTTCCTTCTGGTATTTTTGATAAAGTGCCGTAACACACAACTCTTATATAAAATGGGTCTTTTCATTTGAGATTGGAATTTACCAAGGTGACAAATTAAGGACAACTGGCATCTCTCTGTCTCTGTCTCTGTCTCTCTCTCTCTCTTTCACAGACACGACATATCTGTACAGTTGCACACACATACGCAACAGTGATATATTTGTACGTGATGTCTGTTACACTGTACCTGGTTGACAATGTCCTTCCAGTCCTTGATGAGGTTGATGACGCGTTTGCTGCTGTCCGTGTATTCAGTGAGGGTGAAGGTGGCCGCAGCTCCCCACAGATCCAGCTCTCGGAGGGCTTCCCTGATTGTTACCTCTGCCTGAGCACGACTATTGAGATCCTACAGGGATGTACATGCAAGCATGCACACCGAATAAAGAAGTCTAAGATAAACATGTGCAAACGTCCACCTTTCCAAAACAACTACACTTAAAGCTTTGTATGAACTGGGGCCCAAATACATATCTCAAAAAAACTATTAGACATTAGCTTTTTTTTCCTGTTGTTGCTAAATGACCATTTAGGCATTTCCTGTCATCTGAGTTGTCATTCAATTTAGATATGAAGACTCAAACAAACCTTAAGCTCCAAAGCCTTTTCTACGATGGTGTGTGCGACACCAAGAAGATCACTGAAGGTCAGTCTCTCCAAGGTTGTCCCTCTTGGGAGGCCCAGCAAGCGGAACATGTCCAGCCAGTGGTCTTGGGACAGATGTTCCCCACGGACATACTTCAGGACTGGGATTATATTCTGAAAAAAGACAACAAAACAATTAAAAAGCACAAAATGAACCTCCAAAAATCAAAAGTGGTCGTATTAGCTCACAGCTATGTGCCATAGTCTTGATAGTGTCAATTCATGCTTGAGAAAAACGCCCACAATAGGATTTTTGGAGACTTTTTCTGGCTTGCTCAATCAAATAAAGGAACAAAACAAAAATTTGTACTGTTTTTTTTTTATACCTTGTACTTGTCCACTTCCCCTTGTAGCTTAACCGACATGGCAGTGGGCTGCTCCATTTTTCTCAGCCTGTCCTGCCACGTGAATAGAAACTCCTCAAAGACGTACGTCTTGCTCCTGTCAAACAAAGATCCAGAAGACTCAGCAGTGAGTGATGACAGAGTCAAAATTTAAGAACAACTCCAAGTGAATGCTCCGATCTCATACCTGAATGTGATCCAGTCCTCCTGGGCCTTCTCTGTGAAACCCTGCTGCCACTCCTCATACAGACCCCACATCTGGCTGTACTCCTCCATGTCTCGCTTTGTCTCCTCGGCCAGGAAGAAGTCTGGAGCCTCCAGATCGAAATAAGAACAGTCCTCTCTGTGGAGGTGCAGAAAATGAAAGGATACTGACGACAAACCATTCCTGTCTTCAAGAAAAAAGGGAGGAACTTTCCTCTGTGTTTGAGGTGACTTCAATCTCTCAGTTGGAAAGACAAACAGTTAAGGTTTAATATATTCAGATACACTCACAGCAGTTTTGTCCGCACAAGCTCCAGCTCCTGGAACTCCTGCTGTTTGTCCCTGATCATTTGGAGACACGCAAGCAGAGCGGCGTGATCGTTTGCCTCGAGCATCTCATCTTTAGGTTTCAGCTGGTCCCAGCGCGCTTTGAAACGCTCCAGATCGGCCCTGTAGGCGGTGATGCGGTCAGCTGCGTTGCCTCGCATCACCTCCACCTGGGATTATAAGACGAATGGAGCAAACGCACTTGTATTTCAAAAAAACAAAAGTTGTTTTTTAGAAGAAAGTTGAAAGAAACTTGACACGCATATCTGAGATCGGGTTGTTGCTCGACTTAGGAAATGCTGGGATTTCGAGGAGTGGGTGAGACTCACCTGTTCTTTGATCATGAGCTGATGACTCTCCATAACAAGCTCCAGCTTGTCCCACTTGGCCCTCAGTGAGGACAGAGAGTCCAGGCCAACCCCGGCCACGGCGCGCAGCAGGCGGTTCTTCTCCTCAGCGCACTGAAACTGAGGGGAAATCTAGCCACATGTGGAAACGTTAGTGAGTTCATTACCACCAAGTAACAAGTGCAAACGATTCATACATCAGAAACATCAGAAATCAATTAAAAAAATATATAAAATTAAAGAACTTAAAAAGAAAGAAATTATTCTTTATTTCAGAAATTGTGCATTGCTGAACAGAAGGCTTGAACTTTCATTCAAAAGCTTCTCCAATCAGTGTCTCAGTCTTACTTGAGGCTTGCAAGCCAGTATGTGGTTATATTTGCCATTGGCTGCACCAATCTCCTCCATGCTCTCTGGCCGGTTGGACAGGACCTCCATTGACTCTGCCACAAAACTCTCTATAGCCTGCATGTGTCCTGAAGAGCATACGGAATGTGTGCGTGGGAGGGATGTGAAAAATGAAAGGGAAACAGAAAGTTGCAGTTGACGTGGAGCCGAGAGAATGGAAAACGGAATCGAGACAAACGAAAACAGAGAGAGAACTTTCTAATGTTTGAGAGAAAGTGAAACTTAATCGTAGGTGTTTTCTTCATGCCAACCTTCAGGTCTCGCCATATGGTTGTCGCGCAATCGAGAGATCGGTGTTTACCTTGAATAGACTTCTTGAGTGACAGGAGCAGAATGTCAAACAGCCTCTGGATCAGATCGTCGATGACAGCTTTGACTGGCTCGCAGTTGACGGAGATGCAGTCCACCTTCTCATGGCTGTCAGAGACAAAGAAGGGAATCACAGCTGAAACAGGACTGCCGAAGAAGATCTTTTTAACTTGAGACGTGAACCAAGTCAATCCGTTATGTTCTGACGGTAACAGACTGGCGAATACATGATGTCATACGTCATTTGTCCAGATCAGGCCTGGACAGTGAAGTTCACGGCTGAAGTCTGATTTTAAACCCTCAGCTGTTGTGTAAGATATCATGGGGACCATGTTTATGTGGAACTCGAAGGAGGTGACCTGGATCCATCAAATATTCACTCTCTAAAGGTCTTTCATGAGTCAGAATTGATTTGAACGATCATCATGTTGACGAAACCTGCCGCTGATAAATATGTAAAGTTGTTTAGAGATGTTTTGCCTTTTCCCAGACGCATGTTTGGCGCGTGACGTGTACCTTGGTAGACGCTCCGATTCTTTGCCTTTGGCTTTCAGAGCTTTGAAGTTTCTCTCCCAGTCCTGCACAGAGCTCAGATGCTTCTCCACCAGCTTCTCTAAATCCACTTGCCCCAGTACCACCCACTCCTGCAGTACATACACACACACGCGTGCACGCGCGCACACAGACATTGTGTGTAAACAGTGGGGTTAAACTGGAGTGCTCTCTCGCAAAGGTGACAGAAACTACATGGCCCGGTGTGACGTAAATGACTGAAAAAAGCAGAACAAGAAAGGGGAGAATAAAAGGAAGTAGTCCCGCTGCGCAGGGCCTCCCCCCTCGGATTCGAAAATCTACAGCATGACAGCTGACAGTCAGGAACACACAAAAGACATGTTGTATCAGTCGGAAAAAGCTGACGAATCAACCAGCGCTCTCAAGCATGAACCGAGAAAGCCTACGGAACCACTTGAAGGTGTTTCAAAGAAAGCAGCAGCGAAGGCTAATCACAAAGCTCACTGTTGACACAGAATCAGCTGAGCCACAGTTTCACAGCAGGACTGTGGGAATCATTCATTGCATAACTGAGTTTACTCGCCTTACTCGCACTATTCATACGATCAGTGAAAAGAACCTTGAACTTGTGCTGTATGGCCAGCAGGCGGCCGAAGAGATCCTCTGCCTTGCTGAAAATGGTGAGGAACCCGGAGGCGTTTCGATCGATCATGACGTTGAAGATGAGCTCCTCCGCCTGGGCGCTGACCCCTTTGAACTGGTTCGGGATGGAGATGAACCGCTTCATCTCCCTGAAATAGCGAGCGCGCACTTCTTCGAAAGGCGGACGGAACTGGAGGCGGCCCTGCCTGTCGAGGAGAGAGAAGAGATGAAGGTGGCTCCTTTACTCGCTAATAATGAACCAAGTATCTGAGCAGAAAAAAAACTGACAAAAAACTTGGCCAGTGAAGAGTGTGGAGTAATGAAAAAAAAAAAGCAAGAATTAGGTGTAACGTGTAAGGGAGCACACGGACTTGAAGGTGAGGTCAATGTGAATTTCCGGGAGGTTTTTGTTCAGAGCCTCTAATCCGGTCTGATACTGATGTTCGAGAGCCTTGTACAGCTGATGGTTCCAGTGCTGCCGCCATGCCCGAATGTCATCAGACCGGAAGCCCTAAAGTGCACACGGTCACGACTTAGTCTCATCATGTGACATTTTCATGACAATATGCTCACATCGAGAGACACAGTTTAGACTTTTATGGTATGTTATCCAATACTAGTTGCTGCTGTATAGAGAGACTTGGTTAGTAAGTGTTCTGATCAAATTGTAATACCTGAGCCTCCAGAGTGGCAAAGCCAGTACGGAGCTCCTGGAGGCTGTCCTTCCACCGCTGCTGATGTCTGAGTAGGTCTACATTCATCAGTGTCACCACCTGTGAAAGAGATCCAGAGATGCAAAATAAAAAACACAAAACAAAGGAACATAATCCAACAGTTCAAAAAAACAACCCAAAAGAAACTCGAAAAAAAAAATTTCTTGCTAAAATTTGCAAAATGCAGCTCCCACCTTCTCAGTGAAGTCAGTGTGCCATTTTCGCAACTTCCTGTTCTCAGTCGAAAGTTTCTCAGCAGCAAACTGCAGCTTGCTGATGTAAACTTCTAGTTCTTTGGGGTTGTCCCAGGTGATCTGCAGCTTTCCCCCCGATTCTTTGGACTGAGAACAGGGATTCTGAGAAAGAAAAGTGAAAAGATTACACTCTGTGGGACACACACGGCTGTTGTCATGCAATGCAACTTTCAAGGGGGCAAGAATGACGATTTGGAACTGAGAAAAAATTAGAAACAGAGTATAAAGAATAACAAGGTGAAAAAAAACCTTGAAAATTAAAATTAATGACAAATAAAGATGACAAATTACAGATCTTGAGGTGTGCAAATTACTTTGATGATCTGTTCGAATGCCAGTGCGAGACCAAGCATCATGGGCCTCTGAGCAGGGATCATCTGTTGGTCGATGGTGTTGTAGAAATGGGCCACCTACAAAAGAACAGGTTTGAATACAAGTTTTAAAGTTCCTGAGTACAGCAAATACATCTGAAATTAAAAAGCTTGTCAGAGGATCAAAAGCTTCCCCTCAGACCTGTTTGAGGATGACAGCTTGTCTGTGGAACTTGTCTGCTGTGTTGGCAGCCTGCTGGATCTTGGCTGGGATGGGGAAGCCCAGGGCAGAGAGCTGCCGGACCTCCCGCAAGAGACTGACCAGTCGGTCTGAATACTGGATCTTCAGCCTACCGTCCACATGGTCCAGCTCCATCACACGGTTGCTGGCCTGGAGACTATAAAAAAAGAGTATAAACAGAGGCCAAAATACTTGGATGGTGTGGTTACAGTTTTTTCCCCCCACCTGATTCCTGACTTTGGGTCAGCCAGTCCAGACAGTATGTCTCTGGACCAGTCCTCAAACTGCTCCTGTTCATACGCCCTCAAAACTTCCAGCAGGTCGTCGCAGTAACGCAGGAACCCTTTGAAGGCGGACAGGTCTGAGAGCAGAGCCTCGGCAATGCGCACAGAATCTTCCACCTGATGTTCGCGCGCAAGTATATATGCAGAAAAATGCACACTGTTATTCTCATTGTGATGATAATCATATTTTATGTGTCCCCTAAAAGAAACACAACCACAAAAACTCATTCTTTTTTCATAAGTCAGTGGTAGAGCAGATATTTCACTCTATTGGTCACCTTGTGCAGGAGCTGTCGCACCCAAACAATCTTGTTGACCACCTCAGGGAGGTTCCTGCCAATGAGCGGGCCAGACCTGTGCCCAGGGCTCCCGTGGCAGCGGCTCTCAAAGTCGGTCTTCAGGCCTGAGAGGATCGATGGAGAGGCTGAGCATTAGACGCAGCAATGTGTCATCACCGACCTTCTCTACATTACAGAGCAAAACTACTCGTGAGTGGTTCCTGTTCATCGTAATGTCTGAGCTCAAAATAACTTTGGATATCAAGATGTAAGCCCCGATTTGCTTCTGCAACGTTGCTGCCAGTGCGGACGTGAGCTCGTTGATAAGCTGGCATGTTACTGATGAACTTTTCGATCAATTTCAACCACCATCAGGCCTCTTCCAGGCAACCACAGATACAAAAAAATGCAGAGTGAGGAGAAAAGCCTGCATTCTTGAGTCCACTCAGCCCCAGAATACACTGTCTGTAACTCCTGTGTGGACATAGTGACTGAAGGCAACACAGACAAAAGTGCAAACCCTTGTTGTAGTCGAGTAGTCTGGCTAAGAGGGTCTCTCTCTCTGACTGCAGCTCTTTGTTGATGGTGGGACGCCTGATCAACTCCTTGTGCTTCTGGAATATCTGTAGGAGCTGGACAGTGAAGCAAACATGCCCACGCGGTAAGTTTCCTTCACACACCGCGCAAAACTTCAGAGCAAAAAAGAGGTTTGGTTTCTCCATACCTGCTGCGGGTTGTCCTGGACATCAGCAATGTAGCTCTTCAGTCTGACTGCAACCTCCTGCTCCGACGGAGACATCAGACGCTCAAACTGAGCCACTGCTGCTCTCCACAGCGGCTACAGAAAAAAACGGGAAGCTGGTTGAACTGTGGACTTCTTACAATAGGACAACTTTGACTGGAATTGAATAAGATTCAAAATATATTCTATATGTTCTGCTCTGAAAGAAGAAAAAGCACAAGGATGACATTGTTTGGACCGACTCCTTCCACGAACCTCAGTGTAGGGGTTGTAGTGGAGGGGGTTGAGTCTGGAGAACGGTTCAAAGACGCGATCTGAAGTCAGAGCCTGCTGCTTCCCGCCAGGCAGCAGACAGAGCAGTTTCTCGTGGACCATACGCAGTGTCACCACCTGGTGAACAGGAAGAGGACGGGAGTAAACTTGGATAAACACGTTAAACGCTCGAGTGGTGCAATGTATACTCATGGCTCAGGGGGGAGAATGAGACAGAATTTGGGGGTTTCCCAATTGTTTGGATCCTAAAATACAGATGTGAAAATTCGACTTAAATTACATTAGCTTCCTGGAAGAAAAAAAACGGAGAAAGAGGAAGTGCGTTCACCTCGTTTAATCGTTTCGCAAGGCAATGCAGGGCTTGTGGGCAGTGCTTGTTTCCCTTCCACGGGTAGGGAGCGTGCTTTTTCCACAGCTGAAAAAAAGAACAACTTGACATTTTCCTCATGACTGAAATGACAGGCTGACAGTTTCCTCTTGGACATTACCCTCTGCACTCGGGTTTCTCGTGCCACTACGTGCATACGTGTAAACTCAGAGTAGGTCGCTGGCCTACCTGTCCTGTCAAGTGCTCACAGGCCACCATCCACTGTTCACAGATGGAAATTCCCATTCTCAGGCTCTCTCTCACTGACACAAATGGCTCCTCAAAAAGTTTGAGTCCACTCAGTTTCCTTTGGACGTATCTTCCCAAAGATCCACCTAGTGAGAGAAACATCAATACCATTTAATTTTAACAGTCCCACCACACATTAGAGGCTTAAATCGGTGTAAACAAGAGCCCGTGTAGAGTCGCACCGATGACGTCCATGAGTCGAACCATGCGTATCTCCGGATAAGGCTCGTAGTCAGTCTGCCTCCACACGTCATCCAGAGAGTCTCTGCTCGCTTCCACCAGATCCAAAACGTCCGGCAAGGACAAGCCTTCAAGACCCCCATATTCCTGGTGGTGCCACAGATTTTTACCCCGACAAAAAAGCAATGACAAAATCAGCATTAAGAACAATAACCCTCTCCCTGCTGTCATTAAATTCTAAATATCGTCTTTAAATTGGGAAAGGTTTTTTGGGGGTCAAACAACATAAACGATTCTCGCAGTTTCAGTAAATCAAATCTTGTATTTGAAATTTCAGGTTGTTGCACTCTGCATACCTTCTGAATGGGCTTGAAGAGCTCAGAGAAATGAGTGGCCCTTTCTCGCACACTGTTCTTCTCTGAATACTCGCAGAGATCTGCCCAATACTGGAACTCATCACTGGGAGTCAGAATGCCTTCACAAAGGGCCAAAAAGTATCAACACATTGCATTACAGTAAGAGAAAAACCCAGCATTGTTTGATTCTTTCAGAAATCTATTTTTTCATGTTTATTTGTATACAGAGATACATACAATATATAATAAAGTATACAAGGTGTAAGGGGACATCGTGACATTTTATTTTGCAAAGCTTGTGGCCATACCCAACACATCTTCCTCTGTGCGACACTTCTTGGCAGAAGTCTGCCCTCCACACTGTCGGACCACTGAGCTCAGACCCAGCTCCAGCTCACTCAGCAGCCCCGCCAGCTTTGGGTCAAAGGTTGAACGCCACCGCTCATCCTGGAGACAGCAAGAGAAATGCATTTGATCCAACACTGTTGCTGTTTAGCATCAGTGTTTTGTTTTTTTGTTGTTGCTTTTTTTTTTCAAAAAGACTTTTCAACAAGCCGAGGCTTTACAGGCACCACTAAGAGAGTGGGTGATCTCACCCTTAGCAGCACAGGCGCAAAAACCTGTTTGACAGCCTGGTGGAGGGTGTTGACGGGCGACTCCAGCATGGACGAGACAAGGATGCTCTGGTGAATGTTCTCGTCCGTGATCACGGTGGGATGCAGTTTGAAGAACACCAGCACTTTCTCTCCGCTGTCAGCCATGCCTTCAATCTGTGAAGCAATGCATCAAAAGCTCCTCTGTAGAATCAAGTTGCCATCGATTCCTGTATCACTTTATAAGATGCACTCTTAGAATAACAGAATATTTAGTTTGTGTGTCCTCACTTTACTAACATTTCGTTCATATCGTGACACTTTTGTGATTGCAATACCTTATTTGACAGGTGAAGGCCGTTGCTACGTCTGCTGATAGACAGGACGAATTCGTTGCCATCATCCAGAAAGTTATTGAGCTCTGGGCTCTCTGTCAGCGACGAAGAAGGCTTTATTCCGTAGAAGTTTCCGGTTGTGGTGAGGATGAACTTTTTGCGAGCATCCTCTGAATCGTGCTGCATCCTTTTAGCTGAAATTGAAACAGTGACACAAAGTGAATGCAATCATTTCACGATCAAATTCTTTTGGCTAACTCTTAACAACAGCCATTGCAAACATGGTTAAGCTGTCGGTGACAACCTTACGGGGGAGGCAATGTGTGGAGTGAAATCTGTGTTTTAGCTTTCGTGGAACCTGAAGGATTCCTATGGTTCATGTTCATCCGTTGGTAGCAGTGTGGATGCACACACTCTTTATATCTGAGTCTTTAACAAAATACACAGCTCTACGATCCACTTTACAAGCAAAGGCCGTGCTACACAACATTCACGTTTGTCAATCTAACATGAGCGCACCGATAAATCTTGGGAATGAAGCGCCACATTATCAGGTAATAGCTCTGTAGTTAGCTCCACGCTAGCGCTGATCAAACATCAACCTCTCAAACGAGTCTCTGGGCATGTATCCTAAACAGCCTCGTCTACGAGCGGAATAAGCCTAAATGTTACAATGAAGTTATGAGGCAGTTTCCCAGCAACACTGTAGCTACGGTATACCATAGCCACTTTAGCTAGCACGCTAACACTAGCATTATCTTTGCTAATATGCGCAAAAGTAAAGCCTAAGAGCGAGTAGTGCTCGTATAGGCAAGAAGTACTGTAAATGAAACGCCTTTTTCATACCGCTTTGCCATCAGGTGCTGCAATCCAGTAGTCTGTCACAATTTGATGCAAGTAGCGAAGCTCTAGCAACGCCGGCTAGGACGCTCTTATGCTGGCGTTGTTACTAGGTAACAGCTGCGGTACTTCGAGTGACATAACCAAGTGCTCTACGCAATTTACGTACACTTCCGCAGTTAAGCGGCGCTTCTCCTCAAACTTTTCATCCTTTCCTCCGAACTCGAAACAGAAAACCGAAGATCTGCGCCACACGCAGAAAAACTTGATAAAATCACTTCCAACTGTGCCCAAAGCTAGACACGATGTCAAATCACAGCTCAGGCCTCTAGAGAGAGAAAAAAACAACAATGCTGATAAGTTATCAGTCACAAGACAAAAAGAAACACGCAAAAATCAGAATACTTGAGAACACATACGCTTTGTTCTTAACAGACTGACACCCCCAGTACTGTTCATAACATGATCTACTTTTTCTGACAGCTTATTTTGATCAGCCAGGTATGTTGGAAAACGGGGGTCTCAAAAGTAGAGTCAAAGAAAACATGCAATTACAAACTGGTGGCCCAAAAGAGCTTCACCCCCACCCCCCTCCTTTGAACAGCCATACTGTAAACTATCATGTCATAAAATAACCACTTGTTCTCTCCTCTGAGGGCCCACATCCTTGTGAACACAGTCGAGGTTGGGGTCAGCCTTGTCGCCTTCCGTCTCTGCTTTATCAGACCACACGCATGGCCCGTCACAAAGTCTAGTCACTCTACATCTCACCCTCGTCTTCTTTTTGCACCCACCCCCCTGTGCAGTTTCTCCTCAGATTGTTTACGTTATGAAACTTCGACAGCCCAGACTCACCCAGAGGCCTTACATCCTGAAACAAGCTCCATTTGTTGCTATGCCGTGTCTAACCAGGCAGAATGTGCTCACAGGAATTGCCAGAGGGAGGGGGCCAGTTCTATGGAGGGGGTTTGAGAACTGAAAACGTGATTCAGACGTTGGGATCAAGTGTTCCAGCAGTCCACAAAACTACAATGACTACAAGCAGGAAACAACACGTTGACTTGGGTTCTGTCCTAAAATAGAATGCTCCTTTTACTCTAGATGTGCCTCATATTTTCTGACGTTAAAACTTATCACGTTGGGAAAATCGTTCCCACAAAAAGTGCCCGGACGAGTTTTGCCTCAGGTAAGTATTTGGTGTTATGTGCTTGCCACGCCACCGAGATTTGTTTCAGGGGGAAAAAATAAACACAACTCAGATTTTGACAGGCTCGAGATAAGCAGAAGAAAACATTTCACTTACTTCAATAATTACTTAGCAATTTTGAATAATTGCCGGGCTCTCTGCCAACTATTGTATGAGTGGTTGCCATAGCAAAAGGAAGAAGATTAAGTCAAACATAATAGCCTTTAAGAAAAGGAAGAAAATTAAGGCCATTCTCTCGAGGAGTTATTGAAAGATTTATCACATATAAAAACTTAGTGAGTCACGAGAAAGCAATTGTATATTTATACATTTATGTTCTGACACATATAATTAAAAAAAAACAATACAGATCGCTATCATTCTGTTTAAGATCCATGAATCAACGCTTCTCACGGTGGATCGCCAACGGTGGATTGATTCTTTTCTTGTGGGTCTCCCTCAGGCGGTCATCGCTCCTTTGCTTTGGTTGAGTAACTATGTCAACAGCTGGGTTGCTCATGTCAACAGAGACGTGCAACAAGTCCGGGGACTTTTTCAGGTGACTCAGACGGGACAGCGCATATCATTTTGAGAGAGAAGCAACATTTGACTGCCCTGATTTGAATCACTGTAAGCATGTTTGCATGCAGCGTCTAAACATGCAAAAAAAAGTGCAGAAAGGTTAAGGCCAATGTTAGAGGAATTAAGTGGCTTGAGAAAAACGAGCATCCTGCTCAACGTGTTTCAGCAGACAAGAAAAAACGTTGGCTGTTAGAGAGTCCCACTGACTCATGGGGAACTGACTCATTCATTTCTTATCCTCGACACTTGCTACGTTTTGCTCTTGGCATGCACACTTTTATGCTGCATGTATCAGGTAGCTTCGGCTTTTAAACGGACACTCATGTGTCTTTCGTTTGTCTTTGAGAGCCCACTTTATGCTTGACAAATGCACAGCATCAGGGGTGTTAATTGTCAAAGTTGGTGTGTTGAAATAGAGAAGAAAACCGTGCCCCCCCCCACCCCTGTTTTTTTTCTGCACTGATGATGCACATGGAAATTTCCCAAAGGTTATGTGAATTTTCTCTGAATCCCTCTCATGAAAGACGATTACAATGGGAGGAGCTGCTTATCAAGAATCATTTGAAGGAATGCCACATGTGCTCGTTCTGTGAAAGAAAGCCATGCGAGCCGGCCGGGGTTTCCCAGTGAGAGCCGGAATACTTTTGCTGAGTCATCAGGTCAATAAACAGACCATGATCCGTGAACGCGTGAAATCTCTTTCCAAAAATAATCAAGGAGGCAGGAAATATATCAAAACACACTGCTCCGTTTCTGGTTTACTTCAGATTTAGCAACAAGAATGAGTGAAAAACAGAAGTGAAAACAAATGAGACGAAGAACAAAGATAAGAAACAAGAGTGGGGGTAGGGGGCTTCGGTAGCTCTGACCTTTACGCCTCTCTGCCTGGCTACTCTCCCATCTGGCAGACACAGAGAAAAGACTTTCTCCTTGGGTAAAACGCCCCGAGACGATGCCTTTTTTCCCCCCCAAATCAACTCCGCTTGCCCCTCACGGCCCCATCGAGCCCAGCTGATCGCTTTTTGCAGGACACAAATCCTGTAACCGTCCCGACCGAAGGATCGGCAACGCCGGGAAGCATGCTTGTCGCAGGAGCGACTTCAAGTAAGAGAGCTTGTGTCTGGGCAGAGACAATTAGTTAGCGTGGACTATGTTTTGTTTCTTTGAAACCGTTTTTCTTTTGCTTTTGTTTATTTGTTCCCCGGACTGCCAAGTCCGGCTCTGTAACTCAAGCTGTTGCCACTAGGAGCTGTTTAGTTTGATTCACTGAATGAACTCAACACTGCTAGTTGCGTGTTTCACATACAGGCCGTAGTTTCTCGTTGTGCTTTCCAAAGGCCGTCCTCGAGTGTTCGGACTGTACGTGTTTCTTCTCCCTCGCTCTCTCTCTCTCTATCCCTTTCTCTCCCCTTACTCACCGTGGGCACACGCACATTCCTACACCCAACGCAACCGTGATCGCCGGTATACAAGTCGCGTAGCCGAGCTACCTTTCTTGTTGTGAGTGTTGGTACATGTAGGTGATTGGTGCCACCTCGGGCGCTTCAAGGGAGCACGTTGGGTAAGCCGGGCATCGCCATTGTCCTGCTTGAAGTTAGCGCGCTGCATGACGTAGCCTCTGCCATTTTGTCCTTCCCCGCGTGATGTTGTTGCCACCATTTTGTTTCACCTCTCCTCTCATGGCTAACGCCATTTGTGCTAACCCGGTTCCCCTCCCTATGCACGCGCACACACACACACACACTCGCACGCACACACCCAGGTTACACTCGACCTGTCTACCTGGTCCCGCCGTGATCCATTTGTGTGATTGTATGCTCCATCTGTTTAGCTGTAGCTTTAGATTAGTGTTTATTGACAGTGTATGGTTAAAGGAGATATACATTCTGTAATAAACTGTTGTGTGTCTGAAAAGAGAAATCTCTGAGTTTTATTGTGAACTTCTTGTGATAACTACTGGGTCTACGGTCAGTGCTCGATTCCACCTTTCAATTTTGGTGATTTATTTGGTAAATCCCCATATTTAGAGACTGTTAGTTTGTTCTGGTTATTGATCCCTGTTCACAGGGTGGTGCCCCGAAATAATTAAATTATAATTGATCGTTATAATTTATAATTCTATTGCTAAAGGTCAAAACTAAACAATAACCAGCATGTGCAGCAGATGTTTTTTAATGATTATCAAATGACGATGACAGATGGTGTTGTTAGGATTTTTAGGTGTGGCAATTAAACGAGGAAGTAGGTCTATATCTCCAGCAAGGGTGTCTGACATCAGTGTTGAGAACGCGCCCACGGATTTCTCGGAAAGCACGGTTCTTACTGCAAACACGAGGTCCAGGCGAATTATGATGGGTCCCTCACCACTCTGTGCCTTCACCAAATCAGGTGCCTCCATCCAGACATGGAGAGAAACTGACATAGACACAGGAAAACCACACAAGGAAGGGAGGGATCCCATGCATGTCATGACTAACAGGCAAATGCTGCAGCAATAACATCATTTGGAAGTTCAACTCCTGCAAATAAAACAGCAGTCAGGACTTTATTTGTCTTTTTTTCTGTGTGTGTGTCAGTCTTTTTTTGTGGTTTTGTACTTTAGTGAAAGTGTGTAAGGGAGGGGGAAAAAAGTTGTGTTTGGACTGAAATCAGTCCAAATGCTTTTTGATAGCAGTTAATATATTCAGAGATCCACCCATCAATGAATAAGGAACCTCCCCCATGTCATTTAAGCTGACGGCACACATGAGGAAGTAAGTATTTGCAGGCAGTCATACATAGAAAGCACAGGGCGCAGCACCATGGTAAGAGCGAGACCGGCTTCCTTCATTCATTCATTTCTTCATTCTGAAGGCATTCTTCTCCCCCCAGCATGTAGAACGATGTGAAACATCTGCTGTGTTTGTAACTCTTGTCGTTATGGCGTCGTGCTCTCGGTTTTGTCAGACAATGCGGCTTTTTCTCAGCCGGTCGCATAACTTCCTACACAAACTGAGCAGCAGCAAGGAGGACTTCATTCACTCTGAGGAATGTATCTGTTGAAACCTCCACAGGAAGAAATGGGCTAAGGTGTCCTAAACGTACCCGAGTCGCGTCCAGACACTGAACAAAACCACGGAGCAACTGTATGTAGAATGTTATTTTGTAGGACTGACATCTGACATGTGCAACTGTTTGTACTTCTTCAAAGGCTGTGATCTGACGAGTGGCTTCACATCTATGTCAGAATCAGTGTTTGAACGCAGGGTGTTTTAATTGCTTGGGCTTCTGGGCTTCCTGTGGTGGTTTTGTCATTTTTAGCTGACTGATACTGCGATGATGTATTGTCTTCCTTTTCGACTCACAGATTACGAATAATAAATAGAGCAGCACATGCTTCTCTCACCATGCCTCCGCATTACTATAACGCCTCCAAATAAACAAAGGTCAACTCGTGAATTGGATTGATCACGTGGGAAGAACACGTCGTTTAAGTAGTTCAACGGCGGGTTAGGATGCGGCTAAACAACAAACAGCGATCACAGGTAAATCATATTGCCAAGTGTGGAGTCTGGAGTGTCCTGAGGGGAAACTCCAGACTGGTGTCACTGTGGATGAGATCATGACTTTCCAAGATGATGGAATGAAAAAATAAGGCAAAATAAAGGCTCACTATTGGTCAGCATCTGATAGACTTAGATGCTGACAAATAATGACAAACTGCCACCCATAAATCACCCATAAATCACCCATCAGAGTACAGGAAGTTACGCAACAGTCGCCGGCACGTGCATCAAATGTTCATCTGTTTTTCAATAATCGCCAATGAATGAATCAGTGTCACTTTTCATAATCAGCGATCATCTCATATCACCACTGTGAAACGCAGTAAGAGTTTCAGATCCCATTGACTGACTGTATTGTTTTGGGAATTCCCTCTGCTATGGTTTCGTCACACCCCTTCTTTGAGTCACATCAGTGACATCGTTGATGTTGCTGGTTACTGTTACCTCAGATTTCTCTTTGGATTTTGCCCAAGAATGTAATCTGAATGCTTCTCACTGTGAAAAGTCCAACTATTTATGATAACTTAATTCGCTTCCCTTATCACATAGAGGCTGCACACAACATTTGTTGGGCAATCTGAAAAGATGAAAAAGAAACACCACTTGTATGGAAAGTTTTTTTTGTCTTCCTGATTTTGGGGATTCCGACTCACTACTGTGTATTGTTGATAGCATGTTGATAACATGACAAAATCAAGATCCAATAAGTGACAAATGTTTCTCACAGATCTTGTCAAGTGTGAGATAGACTGGAGCTGAGAATCACTGTTTAGCATTCAATAAGGAACCAAAAAAGTATGATACAATTATTTTGTAAAAATGGCATCTCTGCTCCTTTTGATTGCGGCTGTCCTTCGCAAGAAGAAGAAAAAAGAAAACTTGCACAATGACTGTATTCTCGCCTCATCAGTCATGTACCAAGTTGGATAAAATTGTTGTGATTGAATGAAATGAATCATTGAATGGATGCGGTTCAGCCCTCATTTGTTGGTGCTCTCACTGCGCTGCTCACGCTTAGCGGGCATATTTTACCCATTTTAGCTCATCTATCCGGTGTCAACAAACAAAACTGCACTACAATAAAGACAATTGTTGGTCGAAAGTTTTGGAACAGAGTCGGCAGACTGGCTGTTCTATGTTTATTCCCCCACCTTGCTCATTGGGCTTGAAGCAGAAATAATTCCAAACCGCACAGAGTGAACCCTCTCGTCATCCGGCGTGTTTGGAGGCGAGACACGAGGAAAACTAATACACACGGTGGGCACATGGCAACAAAAAGAGGCCGGGAAAATTAGAGTTAATTTCCATTTATTGTGTGATTAATTGATGGATTATCGTCCCTGTACTAGCGCCTGAATATTAATACAGACAATGGTACAAATTAAGAGTTGCAGTTGAATTGACTGGCTTATTTGAGGCAGGAAACGTTTCAAGCTGGGCCACCTTGATAGATTTGACGGTGTTCAGCTTCCTCGTACTCCGACACTAAAAATGTGCCTTCAAACATTCCAGATATATTTGTTCAGGAACACAATCCGGTTGAAGTTCACACAGCCCAAAATCTGACTATTGTAAAGAAGTCTGTATTTTCCAGAGAAGGTCAAAGTCTGCTTGAACCCAAACAATGAAAACTGCGGTGGACTGTGCCATGTGACATCAGTCGATGAGTGCTGCGGCAGTTGGAATCTCCCGCAGTTTATTCACTAGACACACCGACCACCTGTGTCGATGAGCCTCAGTCACCCGTGACAAGGTCAGAGTTCAACACCCTGTGAGAGCTGCAGTTTTAGAGACCCACCCATACATGCTCCAATCTTCACAATAGTTTTTCGGCTGCCACCTATATCCCTCCTGACTGGTCCATGAGCTACAGAGGATCAGTGTTTGCCATCAGTAGTCATACCGTTGTGGCCTATTGATGTGTATCCATAAATTTGCACCATTACTTTGGTTTCTTTGGCACCACATCATAGGAAGTAGAAAATCAAGCAGACACGGAATACTCTTGTCATGTTGAATTCCCCTTTGTAAAAAAAACGTATCTTTTGTCACCCCCTGAAAGACATAAGCAACTGATCTGCTCACAGCTGATGAAATTCTGCATTGTAACACAGTCTCATGGAAGGAGCAGGTTGCTGTTCGTGACATTTGCTTTAAATTGCGTTGAAACTCCTAAACACATCCTGTCACACAACTGCACCCACTGACACCTCCAAAATGTTTCGACAGTGTGACTTTTAAGTTGCATTGATGCCTATCTGTGTGGACTTTTGCTGACTCTATGAGAAACAAGTGTTTGTTGTTGTGGTTTTTTTTTTATTTATCATGGTTTTAGTTTGGGGTTTATCTTTCTAAAATCCCAAGTGTCAAGTTCTGTTACTTTCAAAACAAAGCTGGTGCTTTGCGCTGTGCGCTTTACACAATCAAAATAGGGCCCTGTGTCCTTCTGTTCCTCAGAAATTACTCCATTGAACAGCAACTAGTTAAGCTGGTGATTGAGTCGGGCCTCGATAGTCCAAAACGTTGTGATCCTGTGTCCAACTGTTGTGAAGTGTGCATGTTCCATGTGCTGGTGTGAGCTGTACTGACCTGGATTTTTCTACCATGGGATGATGAAGACAGATTTTCCTCCAATGTAAACTAATCACCTGCTGTTTCCCTTTCTTAACAGAAACCCGAAATCAACTTTATCTCCTTGCTGTAAGTAACCGCTCTCACATTTTCTCTTGACTTAACTGCGATGAAATTTGTAGCAGAAAGCAGGAAGACGACTGCGGAGTCGAGACAGAGCTCATATGTGTGGGCAGTACATGGGAATTTTTATTTTATACTGGAAAGGTTATCACGAAAAAATATCAATGTTGATGTTTTGAGTCAAAGTCAGAGGATTACAAGAAGCATCTCATCAGTCAACAACTATAAATCAGTGGGGAAAAAAACTTCAAACATACCAGCATTGGTCGTCTGTGTCGAGAACCAAATGAAAACGGCAACACATGACCACTTCCTGTGAACGGACTGAATTCCATAACCCAGGTCTGTAAAATGTCATGCAGACAGTCTCAGGGGACCCTCTTAGCTTCACAGCTAAGAATACGAATGAGCAACATGCGCTTTAATGGCCAGAAAAGGTGAAACCGTCACAAAGTCCCACTGGGTGTTGTTTGTCAGCTCACGCCACGTTCCTCTGTGTGAGAGACTGCTGCACTTTGAACAGTCAAAGTAATTCCCCTTCTTTTCTTTTTTTTCTGGAAGTCTGCAACTTTTCCCTCGACTGCTGGCCGTGGGTTTCACTTTGACGACGTACTTTCTTGTCACAGGTATGTTACCTCATACACGTTTGGCTTTTTGGTTTACAGGCAAACTGGCTGCTTACTCACCAAACAGCCGCTTCACATGTACAATGCGTATTGCCAGGAGTTAAGGTCGAGGTTTGGCTCAAATCAGCAAAGCAGTTTTTAGTTAGCGTCAAACATTTCAGAGAAGCTGCAAAGACTTTGCCAGCAGCCCAAAACTCCGGCAGTCACCAACGATTTTTTTTGGCACATCAGACCTACTTCACGCCAGACCCTTTTGTCCACAGACCAGCATCGAGTGTGTGGTGTGTATGAGGGTGTGGAAATGCACGTAACAAATCTCAATAAAGTTGCATGATTTCGAAACTATTTATTACATGTATTAAAAAAAACACAACCTTTAATTGTATGCACTTAAAAAAAAAGTTTCACTTTTACTAGTTGTCAACGGCAACTGAGTCTTGAAAGAGGTGTGAGGGGAAGTGATTTTTCAAGGAAGAAATTAAAAGGAAGCCAAACAGGTTGGTGTTACTTATACTTTAATGACATGGTGAAATCAGGCAGGTCGTCCTGATCTGACAAAGCTTGCACCAGAATCAGTGAGCCTCTTCTTGGACCTGATTTGACATTTTTCCTGCTGTGAAACAGTCAAGAAAAATCTGCCTCCCCACCTCCTTTACTGGGAGAGACAGCAGTGATGAACCTCCTTCACCTCCTCATTAGAGAAAAAAGTCAGACGGACCAGTGGAGAATCTTGAACTTCGAACAAGCTGTGGATATGTGTGTTTAACCAGCTCTCTGTTATGTCTTCAAAGAGAGACGGCTAAAAGACGCACGAGTAATGTACAAATAGTCCCTGTTGTAAACGGGAAAGAGCAGGATGTTTTAGGAACTGAAACGATAATTTGTGTCCTCTTTAAAACAAAACTGAGAAGCCAGGAACTGTTGTGTTGACAATCGTTGGACTGTTCTCCCAATAAACTTGACATTTCTTTTTTTCCAGACTGTGCTGCTGCTCCGCTTGAATTTGTAAGAAAAGTCGGGGAAAGCCTGAGCTTTCCTTGTACCAACAATACACATCATGAGCTCCAGTTCTTGTACTGGCAAAAGAATAACTCATTTCTAAGTGGCTTCCATTTGGGCAGAGAAATAGACATTAAACCGCAGGAGAACACAAAGGTGGACAAAAGTGGAGTTGTACACATGAACAATCTGAACGTCGCTCATGAAGGGAAATACACCTGCCACATCAAGTTCACTGACAGTGCAGAGGAAGAGAGCATTGACATCGAGCTTCGTGTCACAGGTATGCGCGTGATTATCCGGCAACCCCATGCGGCCCACTCAACCATAGGCATCCAGTCCGTGGTGTTGGCTTTGAAAGTTTCAAAGTCATTCTAGCAAAAAGGACACACCTGGACAGATGTCCCTGTCCACGATCAATTGAGTGACAGGACAAGGGGCTCACTTCTAAAAGACCCTTAATCTTTAAAATCAGCCCTTTGCAGAGCACCCAAATATAAAGTACTTTAAAGGAAATAAAGAAAGGAAAAGAAGCAGTTAAAGCTATTTTTTGTTTTACCGGGCATATTTTGTTAAGCCGAAACAACCAGCACTCTTTTGTGAAAGATGTGGTTTATGTCAACAGGCTTGCAGGTTGAGGTGCCCCCCCCCCAGCTTAATGAAAAACCCCTCAATAAAACAAAAACATGAAAGGTGTGACAGTTGCGGATGTAAGAAAAAAAAATCCCCTCCTAAGGAAAAAAAGAAATTGTCTAATGTTGCAGGGAAATTAAAAAAAAATCATTTTCCCCGATGCAAGGAGATCTTCTTCGATGTGCAGCAACAGACTACCTGACTGTAAACAACAGCCTGACAGTCAAACACAGACACTCTAAAGTGTCAGTCAACAATTGATTAGGTTAGTTTTTCTTTCAACGACTTGAGCGTTGGGAGCTCGGCAGTAGCAGGACAAGAGGAAAAAAGATACGTTTATATTGTTTGCCACAAAAATAACTCTACCTCATTAAAAAAAAATCATTCTCATGATTCAATATCGACAATGCAATTGTGTCCTGCTTCTCTATGCAATTTTTTGATTGGCAAAAAAAAAAATCTGATGGTTGAATAGTGTGTGTGTGTGTGTGTGTGCGCGTGTGCGTGCGTGCGTGCGTGCGTGCATGTGTGTGTGTGTCAGCTCCATACAGCATTTCACACTTGAAGCAGTGTGACGAAGAGAATCACAAGTGCCAGTTGACCTGTCAGGGGCACGGTGGGTACCCCTGCACCCTGATGGAGTTTAATGTCACAGGAAGCAACAGCGAGCACCGGTTGACCGTCATCGACAGCAGTAAGGAGCAGGATCCAAACACTTTACTGTTCAACGTCTCCAGCACCGTGATGTTCAATTGCACAGGCGGGGAGCTGAAGGTCTCCTGCTCGGTCGGCGGCACCACCTCAGAGGTCATTTCTGTGTGTGAGTGCAACTTTTACTTTAGCATGCGACTTGCTGCTCACGACCGATTGGAGGAAGTGAAAAAGCCAGAAAAAAGCCCTCTTTGAAGCCGCTGTTGATAAAAGAGGCAAGGGAACTTTTTTTCCCCTGCATATGTCCTCCCAATATTTTCACCCTTTGAATTTTACAGAAGAGAGCAGTCTGTGTTTCTGCAAGGGGATTACAAGTGTGCATAACCTCAAGCCACATCTAGTGTGAGGGTCGTGTTGCAACATTGAAACATTGCAACATTAAAACTTCTTCCTCACTGACTACACTCTGTATGGGCACACTTTTTGTTGGGTTAAAGATAAACAGGCAACATTTATATTGCTGCTAATTTTCACATCTTTTTGTTGTACATTCATCTTGACTGTAGCTCTCTTAGAGTTGACCTTCAGCGACCAAAGCGTACATGTACATTGGAGTGTTGCGAAGGGGTCTGCTGGTGTTACTAAGCTCACCGGTTACTCACAGCCCTATAAGTATTGAAAAGCACAAGCACTGTGGTGACTCCATTCACTTGTGTCACTGCTATGCGTACAAGAACAAGTGTCCTGCTGCAGTTGCCCAAAAACACAGACAATGCAGGAAATCGACTGTATATACCAGTGCTGTTCCTTTTTTTAGAGATGCCGTTTTCATTCCACCATCAAAGTATGTGTACATTAGGCCCTGTGACTCAATACCAGGGTTGAGTCACACATAGGGGCCCGTTACTTTACCTCCCTGAACTTTAACGTGCTGCGCTTTAACAACACATAGTGTGGCCTTTTCGTCTTTGACTCAAGCCGAACGTGTACTTGTTTTTAACTCTGATTTGCCTTCATCTCCAGGTGGAGGTCCACGATCATCTTTTGACTCCATTGTGGTATTCACCATCTTGGCAGCCGTTTTAGTGGTAGTTATGGTGGCAGGTTACATTGCAAGGAGGAGAAAAAAAGCCTGGTAAGGACGTCATTGCTCTGCACACATTTTTCTAAGAAAGCAACTCAGAGTGACATGCTTTATTGCAGTGATTTAGTGTTCCAAGTGTGGGACAACAAGAAAGCTTTTAGCACAGCCGCAGGGTCTGAGAGCTGCTTTTTCCCTTCAGTACTTTAGCCTCCATAACAACTGATCAGAAACTTGAACTTCAAAGCATGAAACTGCCACAAAAAAGGGTGTCACTCCATTGAATCCCCGAAACCTTCAACACAATTTTCAACTGATAACGCCTGTTTCAGCCAAAGCAAGATGGGCAACAAGATGGGCTTGTTTAGGGGTCTCTTCCTTTCACCCTGTGAAAACTGCTGCTCTATGATGGTGTGCAAGAACTCACCACAACCCTTTTGCTGGTTTCCAGGGAAAACAAGAAGCTGAGCAATGGAGGCGACCTTGAGTAAGTGCACCAAATACACATACAAGAGTCACATGACATTCAAGACTAAAAATCAGATTTCACGTGAAGGAAGGCTGCAATCATCTCTTCTGTCTGGGCCAATAATGTTGTCTTTATCTAAGGATGTGTGAAAAGTGGTTGAACCCACTTTCACAAAACTACTTCTTTGTTTCATCCAGGGAGGGAACAGCCCTCGATCCCAAACCTGCAGCCTCTTGAACGCAGACATGGAAGACGACCGATGCTCCGCAGACTCTTGACTGGACCGGACAGATGAGGGACCGAGACTGTGATGAAGCTTGCAGACATTTGTGACTGACCTCTCGACCCGTTGGGCTGGGAACAGAGCGGTGACTCACCGATACGGGACCACAAGGTGTCGATTTCAATTTCGCTGACCCTTGACTTTCAAAGAGTAAGGAAGTGGTCGACAGTTGTCCAGTTTCTGATGAGGAGGACAACGAGTCACTGACGGTATGGTGAGAGAGGGTCCTGCTCCTGTAGAACTTTCCCAGCTGGTTGCTGTGAAACTGTAGGTTCCTGGTGGGAAGAGAAACAAAATCCCTGAACATTTAAACGTTGAGAGGACCACTCGGAAAGTTTTTTGGGGAATTAACTGTTACACCCACAACAAGGTCCACATCTGGCTTTAATCAGATTGTTTGGGATGAATCAGATGTGACTTCTGTTGCTGCTGTACTTTCTTCTGCTTTTTGTTTCTGTTTTACCCAAAAAAAAGCTACAAATGTTTTGTGTCTAATTTTAACAATATTTGAATTCATTATTTAAAGAAGAGAAATAATAACTTTTCTATTGTCGTTTTTTTTTACCTTCTCATAGCCTAACGTTGTTGTAGTATTGGACTATCAGACATTAAGCATGACTGACTTTGTGCATGCATGCGTGCATTGCAAACTCCATTAACTCCTTTTGAATTATTTATGTGCAATGCTGTTGTTTATTTACGACTGGAGCAACCAAGATTGTTTACACCTTTTGTTGTAGCTGTTTTTTTTTTACACTGTTTACAGGAGAGTGAGCGTTTTGCTCCAAAATTCCACCAAATTTTCCTTCCTGTCAAACTGGCCTATTTGTGCTGTTAAGGTCTCTTTTTGTGGATGTCCTTCTACCATTTCCCTTCTTGGAATCCACAGGGTTAATACTTCGGAAACTTGCACAGAACACTGCCACTTTTCTTGCTGGCACTTGAAATCATATCACTCATGGTTTCGTCCATTCTTGGTATGATATGTTTTGGTGTACATGTTGATATTTGCTCCTTTTTAGAATAAAAAAAGAAAAATAAGAAAAACAAAACACTTGAGCCCTGTGTTCCTCTAACTCTTAGCAGTAACGACTTTAGTCGAATTTTTTAATGAGAAAATCAAAAATATCAGAGATAGAATCATATTGTCAACCACCACTGATTCTTTGGGGTTGGCTGTTGCAGGGGCTCCTGTCGTGGAGACTTCCAAAGATCGTGTTTTTGCATTAGATAATTTTCATCTCATAAATGTTTCTGAGGTAGTGTCAGTTGTTGCAGCTTCTAAGCCAACAACATGCTTACTAGATCCAATACCCACTAAGTAGCTTAAAGATATTTTTCCAATAGTCGGCTCATCATTACTTGAGCAGATTAACCTGTCCCTAACCATGGGCTTTGTCCCACAGTCTTTCAAGGTTGCTGTTATTAAACCTCTCCTTAAAAAACCAACTCTTGATTCAGGTATTCTGACCAATTACAGGCCGATCTCTAATCTTCCCTTCTTTTCTAAAGTTCTCAAAAAGATTGTTGCAAACCAAGTGTTTGAACACTTACATTCAAACACTTTATTTGAGGTTTTTCAGTCAGGTTTCAGAGCCCATCACAGTACAGAGAATGCTCTGGTCAGACTGACAAATTATCTCCTAGCTTCAGATAAAGGACTTGCTTCAGTCCTTGTCATGTTAGATCTCAGTGCTGCATTCGATACCCTTGACCATAGCGTCTTACTGCACAGGCTGCAGCATGTTGTTGGTATCAGGGGAACAGCACTGAACTGGTTTAAGTCCTACTTATCAGATAGACTCCATTTTGTTCACGTTAATGATAGTTCTTCACCGTACACCAGTACCAGTTATGGAGTTCCCTAGGCTCCGTATTAGGACCCTTGAGAAAACACTCAATCAACTTTCATTGCTATGCAGCTGACACTCATATGTACTTATCGTTGAAACCAGAAGACACCAATCAGCTTCTTAAATTTGAAGCTTGTCTTAAGGATTTAAAAGCCTGGATGGGCCACAACTTTCTGTTGCTCAACTCCGAAAAACGGAAGTTATAGTTTTCGGCCCAAAAAAGGCAAGAGACAAACTGTCAGAGAAGATGATCTCACTAAATGGCATTGCACAAGCTTCGCAGGCCACTGTGAGAAACTTAGGAGTCATTTTAGATCAAGACTTGTGCTTTGACTCGCATATTAGAGGTTGGCAGGACCGCCTTCTTTCACCTACGTAACACTAGAAAAATCAGAGGCATGCTCACTCAGAGCGACACAGAAAAATTAGTTCATGCATTTATCACATCTAGACTTGATTATTGTAACTCTTTGTTGTCAGGATGTGCTAAATACTCGTTAAAGAGTCTTCAGCTAATTCAAGATGCAGCAGCAAGAGTACTTACAGGAACCAACAGGAGAGATCACGTCTCTCCAATATTATGTTCTCTTCACTGGCTTCCTGTGAAATTTAGAGTAGAAATTAAGATTCTCCTGCTTACTTATAAAGCTTTAAACAACCAAGCCCCCTCATACATTGAGGAGCTTTTGGTACCATACAAACCCAGCAGAGCCCTTCGCTCTCAAAGTGCTAACCTACTAGAGGTTCCGAGAATATCTAAAAGTAGAATGGGAGGCAGAGCATTTAGTTATCAGGCTCCTCTACTATCTAACAAACTTCCACTTGCGGTTCGGGAAGCCAGCACGGTCTCTGCCTTCAAGGTCAATCTGAAAACATTTCTGTTTCATAAAGCTTATAATTAACCTGTGACACTATTTACTGTTGCTCGTTCATGTCACTAACCCCATATGTCCCCCCTGTAGTGCGCCCTCTGCCTTTTTATCTCCCTTCTTGTAGGTTCTCTCCGGCAATCAGAAGTACGATATGCAGTACCTCCTGCCTGCAGCAAGAATGCAGTGTGTGGCTGCTGTCGCACCGACGCCGACTGTTGTTTAGCGTTGCCTATTGCCACTGTTCTATCCTTCTCTTTCTATCCACTAACCCCAACCGGTGAAGGCAGTAAACCGCCACCTCTGAGTCTGGTCCTGCTGGAGGTTTCTTCCTGTTAAAAGGGAGTTTTTCCTCTCCACTGTCGCCAACCGCATGCTCATGTGGATTTGTTGGGTCTCTTCTCTAATGATGTTTAGCGCCATGAGATGACGTTTTTGTATATGACACTTTATAATTAAAATTGAATTGAATTGAGTGATCTCTGTCCGCCTGCAATGCAGCCTAACTTCCACTAGATGAAGTCCTAACACCACCAACTGCACGCAACTCCAGCAGTAGCCTGTTGACTCCGGGCTGGGGTCGCTGTATCCTGCAACATCTCAATGTTCGACTCTGTCCACAAGTTCGATCGTGGCCGAGCTGCCATAAACCACCACGAAAAACGAAAAAAACACTGACCTCACTCCCCCGAAAAACCTGGCCTGAAAATGAAACACATGCGATGACACATCAGGGCGACGCAGCCGGCGCATGATGTGTAACTCAAGCGATGTGAGCGTGATGTCCCCCTGCTAGGGGGGGACGATACTCCCCGATTCATTGCGGAGAAAGACAGACAGGATTAGGCCCAAGAAGGATGTAAGGAGAGTCAACACTGAGCAGAATATTTCTCATAAAACCACAACGGAGGAGATGCAAACTCATCTCAGCAAAGTGTCAAACATGACACTGTGTTGACCATGTATTGAAGTTCCTGTTTTATTTTTTTTAATTCATCCATCTTTCTATATTTTTCCCACATTTCATTCCTTTCCATGAGCCCCTGTGACAGGCTGTCAGTCCACGTCTGCTCCCTCTGTTTACATTGGGTAGCAGAGCAGCACCAGGCTGGTTGCAATCCAGGAATGTAACCCCCCCCCCCCCCCATCTTCCCATTTTTTCCCCTTTCCTCCATTAATTCTTTTATTCCCCATGTGAGCAGCTCACCCCTTCTCCCCTCCTCAGTTTCCTTCTGGTTCCCTCTGCCGTCACTGCCTTTCTTCTGCTCCGTTCCTCCCTCTAATTATCCTCCCATCTGCCCCATCGCAGAGGCCCTCCCTTCTCCTTCTTGTGCCACCTTTCTCCCCTCTCTCGCCTTTGCCCACCCTTTTTCCTCCCCTTTTCTCTCTCCTCCACCCCCCCCCCCCCCCCCCCCCGTCTTTTGCGACTCGCTTCTTAAAATTCAGAGAGCATTGTCCAAGTCAGTCCTGCCCTACACTCCCCCCCCCTCTCTCTTTCTCTCCCTCATCATCTCCTCCTCACCACCCACTCGGCCATATCTCTGTGTTTCACCCCCCCGCCCCCCTCTCATTCCTCTGCTGTCTAACCCAAACAAACTGTGGAGGACCTTCCTCTGTGGTGGCTGCAGGAGAAACGCACCACATGTCAGAGTTGGTTCAAACATAAACAGTGGTCAATTGGAGGCTCTCAAAAAGGATATGAAGTGCTTAAGGTGAACGCCGAATGGAATTACTAATTCAGCGGCCACAAGTGTGTGGGAGGAGTGGAGGGGTATATCATCTTGCATGGGGGGGCCACAATCAAAAACAGCACTGGAAAACTATAAGGTTTAAGACTCTGCTGATTAACATGTTTAATTGCTAGGTATATTCTTTGTGTGTGTGTGTGTGTGCGTGTGTGTATGTATGTGTGTGTATGTGCGTGTGTGTGTTTCTTCACTCTGTAACATTTCTCAGCAAGCAGTTTGTGACCTCTGCCACACTGTTCTGACTGGGATTCATAATCAGATTATCCTAGTTATGAAAGTCAGCCAGATTAGCTTTAGTGCAGGGAGCTGGAACACAAGGCATCGATTCACCGCAGGGGAGGGAAGTTGATCAGCTGCAGGTGTGTGTGTGTGTGTGTGTGTGTGTGTGTGTGTGTGTGTGTGTGTGTGTGTGTGTGTGTGTGTGTGTGTGT
>JASSRZ010000016.1:3266967-3290300 GCA_032164315.1 Malacoctenus gilli
TGTGTGTGTGTGTGTGTGTGTGTGTGTGTGTGTGTGTGTGTGTGTGTGTGTGTGTGTGTGTGTGTGTGTGTGAAGGGCTGGCTGGTGGCTCCGGCAGCTTCTGTGCTGCTACCTTCTCTCAGTTTAACTTTGCATGCACCGATTCCCTTTTTTCCATTTCAAGTACGAGTCCTTCAATCGGCCTTTTGTTGGGACGCTTGATCCCCAAGTTCTCTCATTTCCATCCGTTCACCTCTTTCTCTTGCATGCATGCACTCACACTCGCCACGCCCCGATAACCATCAGCTCTATTGTTTCAGCACAGTGCTAATTACTTTGGGGGGGGCTTGACCCCGGGTTCAGGCAGGGAGCAGTCGAGGGGGGATGGTGTGTCTATGAGTAGATGTGCGTGTGTGAGGGAGTGAGAGAGCTGTGTGTTGGGGGGAATGGAGGGGGAGTGGCGGTGGGGGTTTAAAGGTCACTGATGCTGCCAATCAAGCGTGGCACTGGGTCTGCCTGGGGTCCTGTCTGTGCGGAAACCCAAACGTGTTGCTTTTAAAAAGGAGTTCCTGTAGAGATGGAGCCGTACCGGGGAAAAAGTTTCCATCCAAGGCAAATGCTGGAGAAAAACTGGGCCTGAAGGTAGCACACGAGAGACGGTGGTCTCTCGGAGGATGGTTTGGACCAATGATGATGCGAAACTTCTACTTCAGATCATAGACCAAGAAAACTCCGTCTTCGTTGGACAAAGCATGTAACCACTTATGTGGGCACACTGAGACTGGTGTTTATATTGACAAGGGGGCCCCAGGACTCATTGGTACGGTTAGATGAACCAGCGAACCTTCTCTTATCAACAGCAACTCCCAGTGAAAACTGGGGGAAGAATGCAAGGAATGATGGGCAGATTTCCAAGCACAAACACTTTTTTTTCAGCATAGCTTTACTTCAACAGAACTTCATCTTTCAATCAGTTTTCAAACTTAATGCTTGATTTTTCCATACAATCGAACAACCTCCATCCGTTTGTATGGATGCCTCATGGCCTGGTTTTCCAGACTTGTGTCGTGAGGGTGATGTTGCGTTCCTTTGAGCCTCCAGGCTCAGATTTCCCAATTTAGGAGGAGAAAAGAGCAACCCCCACCATGAAGCACAGACGTATCCCAGGACTGATGACCCAGAACCAGAACTCAAACAGTTCTCCTCTTCACCCGTGATTTCAATTTGTTACATTTTGAGCATCGAAGCGACAGTCATTTATAAACTCTGACAGGAATTCGTAAAACAAAAGGAATCACTTTGGATTCAAGTCATTCCTGAGTTTGGGTTTAGGCTTTGTTTGGGTTTTGTTTTTTATTCCCCAAAGATTTCTAGGTTTTATTTCTTTTTTTAGCTGATTTCACCTTGCAGTAGCTCTAAAAGTCTCACAGATGTTCCAAAAGGCTCGCAAAAAAAACAACAAATCAGGTGTCCCCCCTCGAATAGCCATAGTAATTCATAACACTTTTTCACCTGATTCCACCAACAATGTGGGAAAGCCAAAAACAACACTCCTCACTGCTGGTTTGATGTGGTTAAAGAAAGACTTTTCTCCCAGGGTGCCAACGGCAAACAAAACCTGTCCGGAACGTGCACTCATTGCGATGCAAAGCAGATTTTGGACGCTTTAACATCACTTAAGGCCCTACTTTCAATTACAATGTCATGGACATTCGGGTGGCTGACAGAGGCTTTGGAGGGGGAATAAAAAGGGGTGACGAAGCTGTGGTGAAGTTTTAATGAATTTGAAATAAACAGAGGGATTTTTTTTCTTCTTCTTTCCTGAAGTGTTTTTTTTTTTCTAAAAATACAGCCAATATAAACACATAAAAGCCACATTAGGCTCTCTGGATGTCGTCAGAATTAGTTGATCAACCCGTCTTGGGTTCTTTTTTTCACAGGAGAGGAGAAGGGAGAATGAAAGGATGGAAAAGGGCAATGAGAAAGGAGAAGGCAAAAAGTGAAAAGAAAGGGGGGAGGCGGGGCCAGCTTTAAGAGGGGAGGGCTGAGTTGGGGGGGGGGGTTGTAGATTAGGCTTCTATTTTTCTCCCGAATTCCGCCCCTCTCGGCCAGCAGTTGGTCAGGGAAACCCAACTCCGGCGCGCGGATTGGTCGGATGCTCTCTGGGACGGGGGAAAACAGTCCCCTGTTCGCAGACACAATAAAAGTTTAGCGCTGGACGTTTGTAGGCAGTGGAGGCTCACACCCCCCCTCCCCCCTCCAAAAAAGAAGAAGCGGAGCTGCTGTGTGCGCGACCGGCCGCTGCGCTGCGCGTTTCCATGCGGGGCTGCTCCGACCGCATGAGACGGACCCGGACCGGGGATTTTATCGGGATGAGAGAGAAGCCGTGCAGACTGGCGCTCCGTTTTCTCTGAAAACACGCGCTTTTTGGTCTGACCTGTGGATATTTGGTGGTCTTGAATGGCTCAAAGTGGGATACTATAACGCACGGACCCCCACGCGGCCCCCCCCCCCCCCCCCTTGCTGCTGGACCACGAACCCACACCGACACTAAAGTGTCTTTACGGAGGAAACTCGGCATCTCGGTGGGTCAAGGGTGCCTGGGCGACCATGCCCGGCGCGAGGGCGCCGCTCCCGGGGGCAGCACTGCTGCTGCTGCCGCTCCTTCTGGCCGGGCTCCGCGGGGCGACGGCGTTCGGCGACGAGGTGGAGGAGATGACCTGCGACCCAATCCGCATCAGCATGTGCCAGGGGCTCGGCTACAACGTCACCAAGATGCCCAACCTGGTGGGCAACGTGCTGCAGTCGGACGCCGAGCTGCAGTTGACCACCTTCACGCCGCTCATCCAGTACGGCTGCTCCAGTCAGCTCAAGGTAAGCGGCCGTACGCACGCTCCGGTCCCCCCCCCCCCCCCCCCCCCCCCACCCGGGTGCTGCTGGTCGCTGGTTATTAAAAATACACGACTGGACGTGACGCGCGGGATTTAGAATGACCCGGATAAGCGCGTCTGGCTCTGGCGAGTCTGCTCTATTTCGGGTGCGTGCGCGTAAAGAGGCGCACCGGGTCAGCGCCGTCCGCCCCGGAGCACATGACGGCCGGGGTCTGGGTGCCGGCGATCACAGAGCAGTTGATGATCAACAAACAAATAAACAAACAAACAAACAAAGATAGGAGGGCATGAAGTGGGAGTGGGGGAGGGGGGGTTTGATGCTAATTTCATTGAGAATGTCCCCTCTGTGTTGACACTCCGTTGCACCCCCCCCCCCCCCGCTCCTCACACACACGCACGCAACAACAGCTGAATCCTCGCCGCTATACTGTAACTTCTCCTGCACAATGGTGCCTTCAGTGTCCAAAGACAGAATGCTGCTTGTGAGGCTCGTGAAAAAAATTGATTGGCCCCAATTATAAGTCTCTGACATTTTACTTTCGACTATTATTGGACAGAGAGAAGTGGCACAACACAGAGGATTTATTGAAGGCAGATAACGGGTGTCGGTGGATGGTTATAAATTTGCTTGTGTTTAATGAGTTGCAAGACACTTTTATTTGGCATGACAGCATCATTTTTTTCTCAATAGTGGGGCTTTTTGTTGACTTGTTTTGGAGGGTGAGCAACTCTTACAGCAGTCTGTCTGTGTGAGCACAGCTGTTGACAAAAAACAAGTTCAGAAAGCGGTGATGGAAGCAGCATTTGTTTGAGAGAAAGAGCAGCAACTGCAGCAGAAAAGACAGTCTTACTTTAGTTGTAAATTGTCCTGTAAGAGTAGCTGACACCCTGGTCCCCCCCCCCCCACCTCCTTCCCCTTCTCTATCCCTCCCTCTCCCACATACACACACATGCTAAAGAGGGTGAAAGGGAACAGGATTGGTATCGCTTAACATTGGCTCTAATGGGAGGCTTCCTGACTGGTAACCTGAGCAGCTTTTAGCAGCGAGGTGACAGCACTCGGGTTACCAACGGCCGGAGTGTGGGGGGTGGGGGGACACCCAGAATGTGTTACATGGCTGTCACTGGGCGAGTGTGCATAACTCACACTAGAAAACTTACAGCGCCTGTAGTCTAATATCGCCTGGCTTTCTTAAACTGCAGCCGATGCGTGAGGCCGCGCAACAAAGGCGGCCCCTGGAAGGCTCCCAGGGGCATCTCAAAACACTGATTTTGGGTTTTAACAGGCCATGAATTAACCAGAACAACTCACCCAGCGGCGGCGGCGTCCCAGGGAACAAAGGGCGCTTTATTGGAGGTGAGAAACGCGATGCTGGCCCCCGAGATCGGCCGGGCCCGCTCAGTCCGCAGAGATACGGCTGCACTCCAGGCCAGATACTGATCCGAGAGCAGTGAGACGCACTGGATTTGGAGGAAGCCAGGCAGTTGAAGTGTTCCTCTTTGGAAACGTTGCCTGCTTTTTATTTGCGTTAACCCCTGCGAATAAAATCCTCGCACCACGGCGAGATTCTCCCAACTCTTTCCCCTGTGTATTTATTTCCCAACCTTGACGCCACTTCCTCGGACTCATCTTTCATCTGGGCTCCACTCCTGAGCTGCGACTCGTCCGCGCGCCAGGCCAAGGCTGCCAGTCGACCCGTTACTCCGAGTTCCCTTCAGGATCCACATGATATTTTGGTACTTTTCCAAAATGCGACCACAGAAGCGAACGATTCCCTTCCAACACTTCTCTTTGTCAGCCTTGGAGCGGATGTTTGTTTTCCTTTATCACAGACGAGTCGCGTACAACTGAACTTCCTGCTTCCATGAATTCTCATATCACAAGCCTGGCATGATTCAACACTCTGGCTTCATCCTGATTTTCGCTGTGAAGGCACGAAATCGCTTTCGATTGCTCCCTCATGCAACCCAGGAGTACCTTTTGCCTCGCAACATCTCCATCTCCCGCCGTCTAGAGTGACTTTGGACCACTCACCATCTTTATAACCTCGATTTAGATGTCTATTTCCAAACTGCTGCCATGGGACGGAGAAAACTGAACCTTGGCTTAGAGGGATTATGCAGCATAACATGGCACATGCCCCCAGTGTCGTTAAGTCCACAGATTGTTTTTAAAGATGCAGTGTGTGTGTGTGAGAGAGAGAGAGAGAGTGCCTCGACTCGAAGTCGTGCAGTTTCGTATGAGAGGTTGAAAATAGCGGGCCCACCAAACAGAAGAGGTGACGCAACACGCTGCAAGCAGAAGGCGGCAGGATGGCGAGAGGTGCACGGACGCAGAGGGGGAAGGAACCCGACTGCACGCAGGAGCGCCGGGGCATAGCTGTGGAGCAGCTGTAATCCTGCCGTAACACACAGAAAGGCTCCGCTTCCGGTTCTTTAACGAGCAAGCGCGGCGCTGGCACGGTTTACCTTCGGCTCCACGGTTTCACTGTCGCTGCTGCTGATCAAACTCCGGCCAACGAGGCGGAAAAAAAAACACAACACAGAGTAGGCTGTCACTTTCTCACAGCGCCTTCAGTGTCTTGATTGATCGCTACGTGTATGTTTCATTCATTTTCAGAAGGTTTTCACTGTGAGAAAGAAAAAAAAAACGTGTCTCAATCAATAAAGCATCTTCTGAGCACTATATTGATGCTACATCATGTTAACCAACCTTATCAACTTCTATAATAGTCTGAAAACCACACTGACCTAAAAGAGGTCCTTCATTCATTCAAGAGTTTTGCCTTCAACTTTGTCTAAAGGGCCGAGTTACCGTTCAGACTGAACACTAGGTCACCCACTAAAACAAAGTGGAGTTTAGTTGACACTGTGTCTGAGTGTGGGCAGCTCAACAACTATGCAGCCTTCACGCAGAACTCGTACATTAAAAATAGAGAAACATGCATGTCGGGTTTCCATCGTGTTCCCAAAGTGGAGTAACGAGTGAACCAAATCAGCTTCATCTTGCGAGCATCTCGTATGGTCACACCTGCAGTTCGTAATCAAACAAAAAGGTCATGTTGGCAGGGTTTTGGTTACCTCTGCTTCATAACTCCAAGGTGGGATTGTAATTACCAGCCATGCCCCCTCCCCCCTCCCTTGTTCGGGCATTGATGATGGGTTGCGAGACATAATTTAGCTCCAAAACGTTCAAGAAGGTGTGCCACCCACTGACCCTCAATTCCAGCGGGCTTTGGGCAGAATAAACAGACCAATGCTGCAGATGTGGAGCAACTGGACGGCACCTTTCTGTCACTCTCGTGTGTTTTCATTGACTTTGAACCATGGCCAAAAAATACACATGTGAAGCTAGTTTTTCCTCACTCTCCTAAATGAAACACTGTTAATTTTGAGATCCTCTTTTTCCTTTTCTTTGCAGTTCTTCCTGTGTTCAGTTTACGTGCCCATGTGCACTGACAAGGTTCCCATCCCCATTGGTCCGTGTGGGAGCATGTGCCTGTCCGTCAAGAGGAAATGCCTCCCTGTGCTTCATGAATTTGGCTTCATATGGCCGGAGGTGAGTGATACCGACAGACCCCACCCCCTCCACCCCTCCTCCATGATTAGTCAGTTGCACGCCTTCACAGATTATCGTGGTAGGTGAAGTATGGAGTACCAGGGCCACTTCTGCACACTATCCAGTCTGAGAGTGCCAGCAGTGAGAGCTGTGTCCACATACTTGACATTAGGTTGGGCCTGTTCAAAGTGGGTGTTGGATGGGACATCTCCACTGGCAAGTGTGAAGGTGCAGCTGAATCCGAGGGGGAGGGCATCATTTAGGGAGGCTGAAGAGGGACATGTCTGCTTTTTGCGGTTGACATCATCCTGTTGTCTCGAGTGCAACCTTTCTCATCACGTGTTCCCCTCCAGGTGTTAAACTGCAGCCTCTTCCCGCCTCAAAACGACCACAACCACATGTGCATGGAGGGTCCCGGGGATGAGGAGCCGCCCTACCAGCCCGTCCGCCACCCCCCCCACCAGGAGGAGTGTCAGGCTCTGGGCTCGGCGCCCGACCAGTACACCTGGCTCAAGCAGACGGAGAGCTGCACCCTCCAGTGCGGCTATGACAGCGGCCTCTATAGGCGGGGCGCCAAAATCTTCACCGACGCCTGGATGGCCGTGTGGGCCGCGCTCTGCTTCCTGTCCACCATGCTGACTGTGCTGACCTTTCTGCTGGACTCCCAGCGCTTCTCTTACCCTGAGAGGCCCATCATATTTCTCTCCATGTGCTGCAATCTGTACAGCGTGGCCTACCTGGTGAGTAGGGTGTCCCTCTATCTGAACAGACGATTAAAGACGATGCTTTACTCAATTGGCCCCGCCTTTTTTTAGGTGCGACTGACGCTTGGGAGAGAGCGGGTGTCCTGTGACCTGGATGCCACCGCCGTTCCCGTTCTGGTGCAAGAGGGCTTAAAAAGCACTGGCTGCGCCATCGTCTTCCTACTCCTGTACTTCTTTGGCATGGCCTCCTCGCTCTGGTTAGCACACACACCAACACACGCACGCACGCACGCACGCACGCACGCACACACTCTTTATCATATCAATTCCTTCGCCCCCTTTGTCCCGGTTTGACCATTGTCATCTGCTGCCGTGAATGGCCTGCGAGGGAACAATTGGAACACAAGCCCTGCATCCTGTTTTCATTCGAATGCCTCTCTCCTGCCTCCTAACCTCTGCACTAGTTGGATTAGGTTCACCGCACACAAAAGGTGAATGTGCGGCCTGTGTTGTAGCGGGAACACACACCACCGTCGTGGCTGTTCTTCCTTTTTCTCTTGCACGCTTCCTGTTTTCCTCTGCTTGTCAACGCTTTTACCAGGACGACAGCGTCTCCTGTAACAGGATAGTGAGCATCTCGCATAAGCACTGTCGTCACGGTAATCTGAAGACAGCAAAGGAACTGTACATGAATCTGAAAGGCGTCCTTCTCTGTCCTCCCTCTCCCAGGTGGGTGATCCTGACCCTCACCTGGTTCCTGGCGGCCGGACTGAAGTGGGGTCACGAGGCCATTGAAATGCACAGCTCCTACTTCCACATCGCAGCCTGGGCCATCCCAGCCGTCAAGACCATCGTCATCCTCATCATGAGGCTGGTTGACGCGGACGACCTGACCGGCCTGTGCTATGTGGGCAACCAGCAGCAGGAGGCACTCACAGGCTTTGTGGTGGCGCCGCTGGCCACGTACCTGCTCATAGGTAACCTGCATTGGGTTGGATTCATTTACATTTGTCCGAAGCAGACAGAAAAAACTGACAAGTGCTTTTATTTTGAAGGTTCTTAATTTTCTTCTACTGGTAAAAGTGTGTGTTTTAGCTTCAGTTTTGAAGATGATGTGTATAGAAAAGAGTGTGATTCTTTTTGTTAGCTCTTTTCAATGGGACGGTCCTTACACGATGGCTGTTTCTCTGGCGCCCCCTGCAGGCACCCTGTTCATCTGCGCAGGCCTCGTGGCCCTCTTCAAGATCCGCTCCAATCTGCAGAAGGATGGCGCCAAAACGGACAAGCTGGAGCGCCTGATGGTGAAGATCGGAGTGTTCTCGGTCCTCTACACGGTGCCGGCGTCCACCGTCATCGGCTGCTACCTGTACCAGCTCTCCCACTGGGGGGAGTTCCGGGCGAGCATCCGGGATTCGTACGTGGCGTCAGAGATGCTTCGGATCTTCATGTCGCTGCTGGTGGGCATCACGTCCGGCATGTGGATCTGGTCCGCCAAGACTCTTCACACCTGGCAGCGCTGCTCTGCCCGCCTGCTCAGGGACAGCAGGGTCGGCCGCGGTGGGAAGCGGGCGCCGGGCGAGGGCTGGATCAAGCCAGGCAAGGGCAACGAAACGGTGGTGTGAGGAGGGTGAGCGGGGGGAATACCAGGACAGGACCGGACCGGAGGCTCCACTCACTCCTCTCACGCCGCCCCCCTCTCTAAGAAATCGCTCTACAAAATGAAGGACGGCGTGATGGACGCTTCGTTAGAGAGCTGGGGGAGAAAATAAATGTGAAGGGAGCGGGGACTTTGACGGAGAAGCTACTGGATGCGAAGGGATCGCACGGGTTTCCCGGACAGTGCCCGACCTAGTCGTAGGCGAGGGGTTGAACGTCACCTCTCTTAATCTGCTCAAGAGAGGGGGAGAAGCAAGGAATGAAGGCTGGGGAAGAAAAAAGGTGGAAGAGAGGGAAAAAAAGGCAGAACGGAGGCTTTCATCAGTAGACACACCAATAAGCTGCACAGCACCACGTCTACCTCTGTGCCTCTCCTTTCTCTACCCCCCCTCCACCCCCCCTGGCAGAAGACACTGAGTCTGCTGGGTACCCTGCATGCCTGCCGCCCCTTTTTTAGGGTCTTTATTTTGAAATTTTGAAACTTTTACACTGGAGCAGAAAACATACAGGCGAAGGCTGGCTGGGTGTTCCCAGAAACAGTTGCCTGACGAAATTGTGTCATGTATAAATACTGCCATATATTTGCAATTTTTTTGCGATCATGCAGGAAGAGTTTTCAGGCAATAACACGGTGCAAAAAAAAAAAAAGTGACGCGATTGCCCGAATTTGTGGGATCCCAGCACAGAGCTGCAATAGTGCACTACGAGGAGGTGATAGTTGAGGTGTTGGATGAGCAGTTGTGGCTGCATCATGACACAGCATGTTTGTGATGTTGCATGTTTCAGATTCCCAGCTGTGCCTTTGACTCGTAAATGCCGGAGAGCCGAGGCGTCTGGGTAATGTAGGTCCTCTTTGCTATCTCCTGACGGTGTGTACGTGCTCTTCCTGGAAACCGCGGAAATTTAATTACTCCCTCTGTTCATTCCCAAACATTGGATCCTGGCGCAGGTCAAGGAATTGGGGGGAGGTTGTTAGACAATCACGAGCCAAAACACACACACCAACGCAGCGCCGAAAGACAGCTGTCACAGACCCATTCAATGCTTTGCGAATTTAAACAAACCTCCGGGCCAATTGTAACATGAGCAACCAAAAATGATGCTGTCAAAGCTTTTCTATTATTCTTTTCCCTCTAGTGGAGCAGGAAACTTGATCACTTTTTGCCTTTAAACCCGCACAAATTCTTCCGCTGATGCAGTTTGTGACGTCTCTGAGAGTCAGGTCATCTGTTGCGGGATGATGTTTAATGATAGGCCAGAACAATAAGGACCGCCTGCTTTCGCATGGCTGCTGACTCAGCTCTGAGTTGTGGAGGTGAGCAGCAGATCCTCAAAGTCAGTCGGTGTCCAGACTCGTTCCTGTGGGGCTTTACAGGAAGGCCTGGACTCGCCAACGTCTGAAACTGCTCATGTGTAACTCGTATATTTGCCTGACAATCTGTATAACAAAGCTCTTGCAGTGCCACTCTTCAAACACAACTTAAGTTTCTGTATATTTTAGAGGACATGTCACTGTGGATGGACATGGTGCATCCTTGTACACATGTTTGTGCCGGGGTGAAGTCGGGAGCTTTCTGATGTGGGGGGGGGGGGGGGTCATCTTATGGTTACCATCACTTTACTCGTTCCAGCTCGCCTCTTCACACAGACGCCGGCTCGAACTTATGGTCCCAGTTTAAAGACGCATTGGGACCGTTTCAGCCCACAGACAACTGTCTGTGTGAGATGGGGGTGACAGCATGTTTCATACGGGAACAGTGAGTATCAATATGCCTTCTGTCTCCAAGGGAACTTACTATTCGTCTTGTTGTGGGGAGACGAAGTGTACAGAACCTTAGTGAGTATTTGATTCATCCTCCTTTCTGTCATGTTTGACCAGATAGTGCCTCACACAGCCTCTATTTTTAGTTTGGTGGTTGGAATTAGGACCGAAATAAGCGCTGGAATATGATAAGTATAGCCCTGTTATTCAGAGACATTTTGGTGGTTCTGGTGAAATAACTTAGAGAATAAAGAGAGAGAGAGAGAGAGAAAGAGAGAGAGGTTTTGAGACCAGCATACCATGGCACACTTATTACATTTGCAGTGTCGCATAAACGTTGCGCTGACTCAAAGTGAATTAAACGAGTCTCCAAGCACCCCCCCCCCTCCGAACTAATGCAGTTTTCCTGTCTTTAAACCCAAGCCTCATTTTTTTGGCCGCCTCCCCCCTTCCGATGACCACACCAAGCTTTCAGGTGACTCCTTCCAGAATGTGCCTTGAAACAGGGAGACTGTGTGCCACTCTGAATGAAGACAGAGAACCACTCCCCGTGCAGGGGGGAGGGAGTCAGCTTACCGAGGTCACGTTCTGAACCACTCCGGTGTGGAGAAAAAAAAAAGCTGGATGTCCTCAATGTATTATAAAAAAATTGCTAATTTATCCTTGTAAAAAAAAAAAACCTGACAAAATCTTTAAAACTTGTTTGTTATTTAAAAAAGAAAAAAAGAAAACACTTTTGTATCAGAAGATGACGAATAAAAACTTTTTGGTTTCCAACATATTCAGTTCCATGTGTGGTTACTGGGATGAAGAGGTTCCACTTAGTTTCTGCACATCTGAATTTGAAAGAAGAATTTTGCATATTTTTAGAGCAAAAACAAAAAATCCACATCAGGTGATGCGGTTCTGAATTAAATCACATCCCTGAAAATGAACCAAATCTTCTGGACAGCATCAGATTTAAATGAAGCGTTGCCAAGCTTCTGCCAAGTCGTTCTGAGCAGCATTGAACAACACTGCCACCTCCAGTCTCAGGAGACACATTGGATTATACAATGCACCTTCTGCAGCCAACGTCCAACCGACTGAGAAGAAGCAATGCAACATCTGAGTTTTGACAAGAGCCACTGTGGAAACACAAGGATTAAACTGTGTATATGTTCGTGTATCCTCAGCAACAACTCGTTCGTTTTAAACCGCAAACACACACACGGACACGAGTTGATCTCCCATTGCAGGGGTGTTTGGCCTCTGCAGAAACTGATTAATTCCAGCCATGTGTGTATTTTGTGTGCATGTGTGTGCGCACCGGAGTCCAAATATCTGAGTGTGCAGCTCAGATTGCCTTCCTGTAATTTACTGAGAGTGAATTGAGTGTTTGTTTAAGAACACACTCGCAAGCATGAGGTAAAGGGAAAGTGACAGCATGCACCATGCTATTGTTTCCAGATGTGGCTCTGCTGAATACAGAGGCGCATGCAACAGGGTGCGCAGGCAGGAGGGAGCGTGTTTGCCACTTGATGTACACGTTCACACGCAGCCACAACAGAGGAGCCAAAGACCTTCAGATTCATTCAAAAGGTGGATTTCGTGTATTTTTTGTGGATTCTTTAACTTTTAACACCAAGGGCACCTTTAAGCTGCTCTACCTGAGCACATCTCAACAATGTCCGCTCGGTTTTGCTCGGTTAACATCTTGAGCTGCTCCTGGTTCAGTTCAGTGAAATTTTTTTAGAATCCCCATGGGACAATTCTTGATTCTTCCTTTGCTTTTAACTCATGCATCCCTAATTACCCAGAACCAAACACGCTTAGAGTGCCTTCTGCTGCTGTAGCGCCCAGGAAGCTTTCACCTCTACAAGTTCACCTAACATACACCATTGGACCTCCACTCTGGTCTACTTTGCCCAACAAAAAAAAACAGGAATGTAAAGGCACTTTGAGACACTTTAGGTTGAAGTTCCTGAGATGGATGATTCCGCTGCATCTGATTGTGTGCATGCCAGTGTGCGTTTTTCATGCTTCATCATATGCAGCTTCAAAAACGGTGCAATGGAGGAGGAGACGAATGTGGGGAGTGAGAGCCAGCAGTCGGGATTGAGGGATAAAAACAAAAATGGAGTGAAGAAGCAGGTTTTGTCCGAAAAAGCAGAGAGAGCAGAGAAGGGAAGGAGTAAATAAGAGGGTCTACGGAGGAGGAATAGGGAAATCTGTCATCGTCCAACAGCAGAACCTGGCAGCTGTTCCCTCTCAGCGGTGTCGAAACAGTTTCCCCATTTTACTCGGCCTCATGCGCCTGAGCAATAGTTTGGAGTAACAGCCACCACTGGGGGATTCTGGGTGACGTAGTTGCCTTGGCCCAGAAGCCGGTTACGGTGCACGGCGGATTTGCGAAGCCCAGTTCTCAAGCCAAACACGCTGACGAGTTGAGACCGAGATTGGAAAGTGTGGCCAAGTGGGCGATGGGAGAATGTTTCGCCATTAGGATGAAACAGAGCGCTCTTTATACATGGCAGGCAGTGTGGAGGATTGGATTTACCTCATGGCAGGCTGCATTAAAGGTCGAGGCGGCAGATTTGAAAAGACATGTCACCATAATGTCAAACAACCAATGCCGTCCACGTCCACCACCCTGTGAACAAGTCCCAGCTGCAACGAGTGACGCGAATGCTGCAGGACTAATGATCCCACAAACTCATTTCTTGTACCATCTCACACCCTTTAAGTCCTTTCACACAATCGACTTACAATGAACTTACAAGTGGACTTAACACGTTCTACTGTGGCCCATTAACATTGAAACTGTGCAGCTGTTAATCGTGTCACACCGCCGTACTATTGAATTTCACCACCAGATGTCACTCTCTGCCCAGACGCCTCAGATCCGTCATCCCACCATCTGGATGGAGCCTCATTGGGTGACTGGATTGTGCATGCTAGGAGGTCTGCATGAGGGTGTGGAGAGACTCCCCCTTCAAAATCCATCCTACTCTTCAATCCCAGCATGCATGTTTGATGCGTGAGTGTCCATCACTTCATCTTCCTTTCTCTACCTTTCATCCAGGATTGGAGGAGAGCTGCAGACAGGATGTGCCCTCTTTAACTCCATTCGCTGCAGTGTGCCTTCAAATGAAACAGTGCTAAAAAGGCATGCAAGATCTGTGTGCTTTGAGGCAAACAGATGTTCAACTAATTGAAGCAGCAGCCATCTCAATGGGATTCAAACCACTACGAACGTTATTAACTCAAATGTTCAAGCAATTTTGACAAACCTGCTGCAACAAAATCCACACAAAAGAAGAGAGCGATGACTGGAAGCACATGACAGATATACTAAACCAAGAGGACAGAGAGTGAAGGGGTGAATGTACAGTGAGGGAGGGGGTGAATGCACAGTGGTCCTAGGTTTTCATGCTGACTGATGACTTATGCTAACAGTACCGCTGCACTGATCTGGTGCCAATAATAAAACCCTAATTAAAGACTGTGCGTCGTTTCAGGTCAACGCTTCCTCCTGATGGACGCTCCCTGCCCTGATGTGCTTTACCTGTGCCTGATTGTCCATCTTCACTTTCAACCGGTTCAGGTTGGGTTCTGATCAAGCAGGGTCACGTCCAGTGGGTCATCGGTTCCAGTTTGCTTCCATGTTTTTTGTGCAGTTCATGAAACTATTTGACATCAATTCAGAGATCAGTGGCAACAAATAAATCTCGACATAAACACGCAGTGGTTTTTGCAATAGCTCTCTTTGCCAGAAGAAGGGGACAAACCCTCCACACTGAGGACTCAGCGGCAGAGAGCTGCTAGTTATTTAAAGCATCTTGATGGATTCCTTGTTACATCTCACAGAATCAGTTCGACACACATTACATAGATATCCAGTGACATTTTACCACTTTTCAGCATGTTCTTGATGTCTCCCTTTATTATATGAAGTGAGTGTTTAATATTTCCCAACCAGCATGATTTAATATGTTCAGACATTGATACTCCATAATGTTTCCATGTTGTAATTCTCTATTTCTGCCCTGAATTAAGATGGTTTTCATCTCGTCGTTGTGGTGAATCGGTAGGTGAGCTCATACAGGCGGAGGACTGACTTCCACCTGTCTGCCTCTCTGTTTCTCCCATCGGTCCAGCGTCACTGCAGGGATAATGACCGTCTCACTCAGGGCCCTCGTGTTTGCACTCATTCCCTGTAACATGGGAAAAGCCTTCGGGGGGGGGGCTAGCAGACGCTGTTCTGTCAAAGGTGCAGCGGATGCGTTACGGCAAATAAATGTGATCTCGTGTGGGAGAAAAAAAAGGGGGGGCGAGCGATTCGGTGTTATTTCAATGGAACATTTGTCAACTTTAGAAATGTCAGCCGCTCGATACACTCACACACATATACAGAGGGATGATGGGGCAGCGGGGAATATCGGACGGGGGGAAGGCGGCTGAAGGAAAAACGAGCAGGGGAGCGGCCACGGTGGGAAAGGAAAGCATTCACTGGGGATGGGAGAGGGGGTTCAAGAAAAACAGAATGAGACTGGGGGTACTCAGTCAGAGATAGAGAAAAAAAGAGACTACAACAAGTCCAACTTAATAAATGACTCAATTGTTTTCCTCAATCAGAAGGCTGGTTTGGCAAACTAAGCGACTAGAAAGGACCCATGTAAACACAATCTATTTCCAAGGATGTCTGGGATTGTTTCCGATTAGTTCTGTTTCCTGTGCATCTGGTCTCACTAAAGACCAAAATAGAAGGCATAGAAAAAAAAGAAACCCTGGCAGCGCCTGAATGATGACATCACTTTAAGGTTTTCCATGTTTTCTCGCCGTCTGCTCAATTGTGGTGCACAACAGAAAGTCTGAAAAGATGCTATCACTGTCCAAGGCTGTGACTCAGGACACTGCTGTCAGAGCCAGATGCAGGAATGTGCTGCATGTTACAATGGTCCCCCATGTATGGATACGGGGTCACACAGCACCAGGCACAGAGGACTTGGTAAAAGAAAGATTATGCGACCGCTTGTTTCCTTGCTGCGTGTGCATGCATGACTCTGTGCGTTCGTGCGTGCGTGCGTGCATGCGTGCGTGCTTCTCTACTGCCATCTTCAGATTTTCTTGGATGCGTGAATGAGAACGAGACAATTAACTAAAGCCTCTGATCCAGGGCTGGCTGCTACGTCCTGCTTATTACAGCTGGTCTGACACACCTCAGTTGCATCCTTGTCACTCAACACACACATGCACATGCACACACACACGTGTGCGCACACACACACACTTGTTAGCAGGCTGCTGCAGAGCTTGATGACATCACATGCTTATTTTATGCAGATGTGTTGAAGCAAGGACATGAAGGAAGGAAGGAAGGAAGGAAGGAAGGAAGGAAGGAAGGAAGGAAGGAAGGAAGGAAGGAAGGAAGGAAGGAGTGGAGGTGGACCCTCTTGATTTAGGGTTACTAACTTACCATGTTCTTGTTTGTGACCGAAGCAAACTGGAATAGAACATGCAAACTCGAGAGAGAGACGAGAGAGAGAGAGAGACAGAGACAAAGACAGAGACAGAGACAGAGAGACAGAGACAGAGAGAGAGTGTCATAGGTACACACGCACAATCAGACAACAGTGGCAGAAGCTGCAAAGGAGGGCACTCTTACATGCACCTCTGGGAGTTATTCAGTGCTCAGCATCTTGCTCAAAGACACGTCAACACATTAACTGAGTGGGCAGAGGACTGAA
The DNA here is from genome assembly GCA_032164315.1 of Malacoctenus gilli. Lineage (NCBI taxonomy): Eukaryota > Metazoa > Chordata > Actinopteri > Blenniiformes > Labrisomidae > Malacoctenus > Malacoctenus gilli. The sequence goes on from JASSRZ010000016.1 coordinate 3,283,248, forward strand.
CCATCAACCTCTGGATTACAAACTGAGCCAGCTGAGCCACGGTCGCTTCAAAATCAACACAGTGATGCCAAAATTAAATGGGTTCTGGATTGGGGACATTGACAATCTGTGACACAAAATCCATAAGCCAACTTTAAAAGTGTGTCACAAAAACTGCCTGAAGAAAATACCGTGAAAATTATTCTATTTTGATTTCATTTGAAAAGACTATGAGAAGGTTTAAAATGAGATCTTTAAGAACACTGAAGACAATTTCTCAAGGCCATTTTCCCTGAATAGTACATTACAGAAGAATCTGTTTCAAACATAGAACCAACTATGCATTCAAAGAAACAGGATAAATTTATGAGGGCTCATGAAAATCGTGTTATGCTAAAACCTTGTACATGTGTGGGAAAAACAAACATACATTTTAATTAAATCAACATATTTGAATCCACGTTCTCTGCTCCTGACGCATATCACTGGGCTGATATGTTGATGTCATGTGGGAACGATGTGGGAAATGAGCCGCAGGCAGGAACAGAAAACAAAAGGACTGTGGGTTTCTAGGTGACACTGATGCCAACAACGCATTTACGGAGTATGGTGATGTAACAGGAAGACACCGGCTTTGTGTCACACTTCACTAAAGCCCTCGTGAGGTCTGCGTGTTCCAGTGTTTGTTTCTGTGTCTTTTACACAAACTGCATCACATCTATATGCCAATATATTAATGAGTTCAACAAGATGGTACTTCTGACGAATTAGCCCCCCAGAGAGAAAAACTAAAAGAAAGGAAACAACCGGTGGGTGGGGTCCTGTTTGTCCTTTGGCCAGTTAACAACAGACTCTGACCGATTCTGTTCTATAGAGACACTGAGCTCCTCAAGCTGCAACAGCAGAAGCCCGGTGCGAAGAGGTCTGTGTCATCCGAGACCCTCGAAACACAAAGCTGATTTCTCAGTTTCGCAAGAGGATTCGAATCGTCTGAACTTGTGACAATGAAAATGTTGAAGCCTGAATATGTTGTGGTAAGTATCGTCCTCCCACAATCTAAAAACATTCATAACTGACACGCAAATTAGGAAATACTGGAAGAAATCCAATGAAAATTGGCACGTTTTCCTCATGGCAGGTGTTTGGTGTGATGTCATCGTGTGACAAAGGAGGAGGAACACGTGAGACGGGATCTGATGCTTACATACGCTGAGCACCACACACACATCATTAAAAGATGTACAGCAATCACAGTAACACATTGGTTGACATGACCTTTGGAAGAGTAGGAGGAGAGGATGGTGGGATGAGGGTGGCGGAGGGAAGGGTGATGTCGGGGGAGTTGCCGAGCATGATGGGTTTGAGCCTGAAGGACCTCCTTCCTCCCAGTCCCAGAGCAGCGATGGGGAGGCAGGAGCAGGATCCTCCTTTTGATGGATCTCTGCAACTTGTGCGCAACTTTAGGCGGAATGTTTAATTTGGGGATGAGAATAATAGAATCCGTGTTGGAGGACTCGGGGCTGGGTGTCATCGGGTGGTTTGGAGTCTGACTGTGTGTGACCTCTGAGATTCAGGCCAAGGAAATTGAATATTTGGTTCCCGTCTGTGTGAATCGTTACCAGAGAATTGATTGTGTCATTGCTACTGAGCCAGAGAAATCTCTCAGATTTCATGTAACACTGAACACACTGAGTTGATTCATAGAAGAAGCACACGATGAATAACAAACAAGCCAAAAATACCAAAGTCTGAAATGAGGTCTGATATTTGTAGAGTTCGACTTTCTTAACGCTAAATTTCCAAGCCCGAGCAAAGTGGGACACGGATGACAACTGAACATCAGCTGCAAGTGAAGGCATTTGGAAAAACATGAGCTGACTGTGAAGTGTGATGGGAGGCAGACAAGGAATACAAAGTGAAGGACGGACTCTTCAGAGGATCGCTGTTGTCGCCACCGTGGTGCACTGCTCCCAAACCACGCGCACACATCGTAATCACTCCGAGCACCCGTGTATAAGTGTTTTTACTGTAGGTACTGTATATATAAAGCTTTTAGCCTCGGGGGGCTGAAGTGGTTACTGTGCGGCTTGTTTGTGGTTCATTCGCTCACAGCAGCAATGATTAGGTTCTTGTATATATGAATGGGTATTGATGCAATTAATTGCTTTCACAAACAATGAATAATACAACTTATTCAAGCAGGCATGCACTCTCTCAAATGTATATGAGTTAAAAGAGCAGACCACAGATTAAAGAGCAAGCTAGCTCCTCTGCAGTCTCATCATGCCTCCCTGTAGCCGAGGGTCTTATTAGAAACTAAACATCTTGGTGTATTTTCTCTCTCCTCTGAAACACCGGCGGGTGAGCTCTGTTTGGCATTTCTCAGGGCCCGGCCCCTCTACCCGTCTGCTTGTCCCCTCCTTTTCCTCCTGGTTGACGCTGCATCAGATTTGTGGCATTACAGCTGTCGCGGGCTGCTGTCCTGCGAACAGCTGGCAATGCTCTTATTAGTCACAGAAAAAACCAAGCAAACAGTGAAGGCATCTTTCATTTTCCAGCCAGAGACCAGCTGGGCCGCCTTGGCCAGGTGATGCCAAATCCCCTCCTCTGGCCTTCCGCAGTCATGCTGCCGTGAGACGACTGCCAACGGAGGAACTCGAAAGACTGAAACGTGAGCTGTTTGGGCCGTCTGTGTTCGTTGACCTAAATCATGGTTCCCCAAAAGGCAGATTCAGTGTTTAAGTGATGGAATATCCGTGTATGAGCGTTGACATCACATTCAACATTTTAATTGGACAGTCAATACTTCTCAGCTCCAGTGGGTTCGTGGCTTGCTTTAAGTGAAGATGCAAGCCTGCTGATGTGCTGCCGCAAAATGATCCAGGTTTGTTTTGTTTTCACACAGAATGTTTTGTACTGCAAGAGAGAAATAACTTCACTCAGCTGCTTTCAGAACAGCTGGCCCGACTGCCAGTGTTTTAGGGCATTTTGAATGATAATTCAAGACCCACAGAACACTTTGTTCACTCTGAAAGCATCGAAAGAAAGATTATGCTTCTTTTCCTTTAGGAAATATAAGCTGGTTTCTTCCTTGATATTATCTTCAGTTTTTGGCAGTCGAATTTCGTTTTACCAAAACTAAAGGCAAGAAACTGAGCTTCTTGGGATGACTCACTTTATTCAGGTGGAACAGTGACATTTATCTGTGAGTGAAAGTTCAAAGTGTTCAGCTTGATTTAATTAAGGGAGATTGTCTGTAAACAGAAGCATCACGGCAATGGTTCCCCAGAACAAACGTGCCATCAGAGCTTCTCCTCCTGTACTGCCTGTGTGGGAAAGAAAGGCAGCCTTAGCACGACCACAAAACAGTCCTCCTGGCTGAGCATCAGGGAACACAGGTGAGCCCTCCGGCACGGTGCCATTCTTCAAGGATGCCACCATGGAGCTGTCAGAGAAGCAGAAGGCTCCTGGCTCCCAGACAATACTGCCATTAAAAATGACTGAGTGCTCTGTCCCAGAAAGGGAGCTCTGCCGAGGCCGCTGCGCATGGGGAGAACCTGCGGCACTTCAATCTCAAACTGTTGAGGGAGGCGTCAGTGGAAACGATGACTGAAGACTATGTTTCCACCTTGCGCAGTGTAGATATGCCAAGGGGGGGGGGGGGGGGGGTAAAATGACAATAATTCAGATGACTGTGTTCTGACCTCATCAGAAATATCAACCTGAGGCGATGGTGTATTCATCGCTGACAGTGAACTGGAGATATGATCTGTGGCGTTCACAGTATGCCGGGGTTTCCGTGCTGCCGTCAGCAAGGTCAGATGGAGCCAAAGGCCTTTCAGAAAATACCTGCCTCAGCCAGCACCAAACAGCGAGGATGTCCACAAAGAGGCTGCGGGAAGCGTCTGCCGTTCCTTGGCTCCATACTTCAGTTTCAATTAGACGCCGCCGTCTGTGTGTTCAGCCGCCTTTTCCTCCCAATCAGGAGGGGACGCGTGAGGACACGACTCATTTCTGTTGGCAGCACGTTAAGCCATCCCTTACGGCCCATGAAAGCAGATAGCAATTAGGTGAGACTGGGTGCTGCTTTTTTTTCCAGCCTCGCTCGCGTCCAGATGTCATGAATCAACCAAAAACGCGAAGCCCCTCAGTCGAATCAGATGGACCACCATTTAAAGGTCATCTTGAGGCACATCAAACTCAGAATAGGACAAGAGGGCACCATATACAGTATAATAGAGAGGTTGTTTGCACAGATACTAAGTGGAAATCAAGTTTCTTTGCAGAAAAAATCATACAAATCTAAAAGATGATTATTCTTTCGGATATTGCAGTGACGTGGCTCTGTGTCTGGGAAGCTTTGATTCTGATGGAGGACGCAGGTCTGTTACTGGAGCATTACAGATTGTACACCGTGTGAAGGAATCAACCAAATGATCCAGAGACTTAGAGATTACAGGAAGAACAACTTATGATCAATGAAAATGGAGCTGCTATCAGAAGTAAAAGTAATCTGATGCCGATGGTACGTCATATCAGAAAGAACAGGTTGATCAGGTTGGGGGGGGGGCAGGGGGGGCTGTACTCACAACAACCTGCTTGCATCTTTTTCTCACTCGGTACTGCAGAGAATTTCTTGGTGAGACTAATATTTATGTGCTAACTTACCCGAGTCTCTTGATCAAATCATTGCCGCTTGTGTGAATGACATCCTTTTGGACACCTGCAGGCTGTCATACAAATCCAATGCTCTGCAGGGGAAGGATCAATGAAGGGGTTTCCCTTGGATATTGGCTTCTTTAGCTGTGACCACCAGGTGGTGCTGGAAACTACATGCTGGAACTTTTATAAAAAGAGGGAGGAATTCTACCAAGCACATTATGTTACACCCAGCGCTCCAGCACCCGACATACCGGAGCTTGACGCAGGAGACGGATGGATTGGATGGAGGACTGCCGGAGCGCCAGGAGGGGTCTCTGTTTTCTTTTAATCTACTTTTTAATGGTGATGCAATTTCACCTTATATTACAGATCTGTAAAATGGGTAATTAGCAAAACACAAGTTAGTCTGCCTCAGATACCTTAGAACATCCACATAGGTGAATAAGTACCAGACATTAAAACACTCATTACGTTCACTATTGCAGCTTAGTTCCAGTGTGTAGCTTCCCCATCTGTCTGAGCCCACTCACTCGTCACCAGATGGTGATCAGTGGGCAGCACAGCACTCTTATTGTTTCTGGCCCTCAATGATCCACACAAGTGTCCAGAGTGTATGGCTCCAGGTCGATTAACTGCAGAGTTCCCGATCGAGCACGCAAAGAGCTGTGCTACTAACTGTGGCGTCAAAGCACGAGCGCTCCGCCGTCCCCGAGTGGCCCTGCGGAGCGTGGCGCTCTGTATGTCGGCGCTTGATTTCCCACTTCACCCCCAGCTGTAATTTCCCAAAGTCACTGATCCCCCCGCACAGTTAAGGCTATAACATTTTGCAACACGTTCCGCTTCGTTTACGCCTGCGCTTCCGCACCCTATGGACACTGTCCTCATGCTTTAAATGCAGATGTTGTCGAGCTGTTATTAGGGGCTTTTTCCGTTCACCCTGAGCTTTAGAAAGCTTCCCTGGTCAGTTTTCCACTGCAGTTACCTGAGTTAAAGAGTTATCTTCCACCTTTGACTAAATGTTCCTGCAAGAGAGGTATGTGGGTTTTTTTGTTTTGGTTTGTTTTTTTTCTTTTTTCTTTTCTTTTGATTAAATGCAATTCCTCACGCATCATTCGTCATGCTGCAAGCTGATTGGTTTAGATCGCTGCGCACCACTCTTCCTCGTCCCTCTTACTCTTAACTATGCAAAAGAAGAAGCAAATCTTCAACAAGATGTGCTGATTCTTCTGAGCGTTTCCCACTGAGGAATTAAATTCAATGGCACATCGAGAAGCATCACCAACTTGTATGTTTGAAAAACATATTCAATAGTTTCTGTGTTCTTCCAGGGCACGTCAAGTGCAGCTACATACATCAACATGCATGCAAACTTGGCTCAAAGCACATTCCTTTAAACGGCAAGAGACGCTCTCCATAAATTTGGGCTCATGGCCAACTTTTATGCAACATGCGATAATGTCAATGACCACATGACATCTTCACTGAGGAGCCCTGATGCTGGCACACGACAACAACCTTGCTATACTATGTTGTACAGCAGCCGGCCTCTCGCAGCACACTTCCCCATAACTTATGCTGGCACATTCAAGCATGTTCTCTTGAATCATGACAGCGTGACAAGACAAGTTAACATGATCACACAACTGATTATCTTATGAGACGCCAGGGAACATTGTTAAACACATGAACGAATGTGAAATCATTTACATGGGGACACTTGTGAATCCAAAGTGGCCCTTCTGAAGAGCACAGAACCACTCAATCAGATGCTGGGAAGCCACCACGCACGCTTAGGCGGGTGATCACTCTTTAATGCAGAGGAATAAGGCAGCAGACGAAGTCAATGAGAAATTTAAATGTCAGGCAAGGTTTTTTTTTAATGTCAGGAGAACTGAAATGTCAAGGAATCTACACCCACTCGGGCCATTGAGATGAATCCACATGCGGTGGAACACATGACTTGTCTGCTCGCGTTCATGATGTCTCGGCACTTCCTCAACCTCTACACACTGCTGCATTCCTGCATGGTGAAACAGATGGCAAAAATTGGACGCTCACTCACCTCTCATATTTAAGTTCCTGACAGAGTCTCGTCATAGCTGTGGGTGATTATTCTCAAGAACGGTTACTCTGACAGGGATTTCTTTGTCCCTTGAATTGTCAGGACAGACGAGGAACCAAGAGCGCAGTTCAAGTTCAAAGATTTATTAATCGTTCAGGGATAATCCGGAACCGTGGTCGTAGGCAGGTCGAGTCACCGGGGCAGGAGATCAGAGCAGAAGTAAAGACAGGTCACTGGGGTCAGAAGAGAAAGCAGACAGGCAGGAATCCGATACAGGCTTGCAGATGATCTGACAAGTGTGGACTGAAAAACAGGGCTCTATATACAGGGCATGATGAGTGGTAATGCAG